>QNUK01000004.1:4400000-4942500 GCA_013621035.1 Clarias magur | reverse complement strand
AACAGCTGGTGTGTGTGTGTGTGTGTGTGTGTGTGTGTGTGTGTGTGTATATGAGTGTGTGCATGTGTGCGTGTGTGTGTGATGTCACTGAACTTGATGTCACTGAAGGTGTCACTGAATATAATGTCGCTCAATATAATGCCACACAGAAAATTATTAATCACTTTTCAGTGTAAGTTTAAGGCATCGTCACGATTGACCCGTTTGAGGTATCAAAAATCCTTCTATAAATTTGTCTTTAGGTCACATCGGCGCAGTTTGGTGGCGATCGTATAAATTCCCTAGGAAGAGTATATCAAAATCCATCAGGCATGTTTTGGCAAACGACCCAAAATAAATGACTTCCTGAGTTGAGCCCAGGACATGCAGAGCTGTGGTTCAGCTCAATGAGCTCAAAATTTGTAGCGAGTTTTGTGTGCATACATGCAAGTGAGTATGAGCTATACAGCAAAATCTCTCTGAGGGCCTCTGAGGGCCCCGTGCCACACCGGGGACCCAGAATGTCAGGCATCCTAATGGCAGCAGATTCCAACCTGATTACGAATTTTCATGGGTTTTTGGGCATGCTAAGCCCCAAATGGTGGGGAAAAAAAATCCATTAAACAAGAGGGTCCTGTGCACCTTATAGTGCTTGTATAATATAATAATAATAACTAATAATAAGAAATAGCTCTACAACATATAGACAATATGGCTGTACAAAAATGGAAAATATGGACACAAGTGTGGAAATTGATATAGAATTTAAATAGAAATGTCGAAGGAGTGTGCAAATATGCATGAATGTGAACATGTAATTACCATAAACGTGCAATGTGCAAAATGAAATGAAATATAAATGTCTAGAAAATGTCCAGGGTGTCCAGCGTGAGTGCTTATGGACACAAGCTGTTTTGTCACAGTCCTGTGAGTTCTCATCGCATTGTACAGTATATGGTTTTTTAAATGTTCTAACTTTCACTATTAAGCATAGCTCTGGTTTCTGCTGTTGATTTTTTAACCAACTTCACCAAGCATTTAGGTGATCTCTATTCATGATTTTATTTTTTACGAAGTTGAGAGTGCAGCACTATTCTTACGGGATTTAACAATGTGTTGAACAGTTCTTAACCCAATTTCAAGTAATTTCAATTCTCCTTGTTTTATTTTTTATTGGTTTCTTTTGGCCAGGCTGTTTATAAACATTTAAGTAGTATGTGTTGTAGTTGTATATTTAACTTGTAACTGCAAATTCTGAAGTATATTCTAATATTGTACAGTACCAATAAAAAATTTAGAAACACTCTACATTTCAGTCTTTCATTTTGTGATTTACTTTCTCAATACTCAAGTTCCCTTTCAAAAGCTACACTCGATGCTGCATGAAATCGCTATGGGAACATCTCTTTGTTTCCGATTGTGAAGCCTGTGTATGTCAAAACCGCCGAATACCTCGGCTTATAACCTCTGCCAGGCAAGACGTCACCGAATAAGGTGCACCTGCAGGTTATAAATAGGAGTGAACCGGAAACATCCTCAGATTTTTTTGTCTTCAGAACCGCTTTGTGTTTGCGTGTGTGTGTGCGTGCAACAGAATCACGGTAGGAAAGAAAAAAAACTTTACTTACCGATAATGGCAAGAGTTGGTTGAGAGATGCGTGCCTCCGTGCGATTTCTTTTGGAGGGCGATCTCCACGACTTTTTCTTGAGTGCTTGGGTTTCAAGGAAAGTGCAAGCATTTTGTGATCTCCCTATTAAGGCACTTCGCGCGCGGCTCGCTTTCTTTAAAGAGAAACCGCGAGCCGTGGCGCATTCCTGGGGCTCGCGTGTGTATGAGACGGTATTTCCCCCTTTCTCTCGCGCTCTCCCCGGATCAGGAAGTTTTTAAAATCCGCTTTTCAATCGCTCCGGCGCTTCTTGTGAGCAGACGAAGAGACTTCCTCACGTGCTTCCATGGAGAAAGCGGCCGATCTGGGAGACGCGCATGAGACAGAATTCCCCTTTCTCTCGCGCTCTTCCCGGATCAGGAAGTTTTAGCGTCCGCTTCTCAAGCGCGTACGGGCGCTTTTTGTGAAGGGGCCGAATAGATTTCCTCTTTCACAGCAAAATAAATAAATAAATAAATGAATAAATGAAAAAAAAAAAATTAATAAAAATAAATAAATAAATAAATCCCCAAGCGCTGAAAGTTAGACAACAGGTTTCTGTCGGGTGGCCAGGGGAGGGGCCTCAACGAGGGTTCTTCCCCTTTTTTGGCGACCTTCATGACGAGTTAACTCTTTCATGGAATAAGCCTTATTCATCCCCTGTTTTATGATGATACCCCAGATTGAACAGACACTTGCGAGCTATCACTCTCCTGGGAGCTCATCCTCCCTGAAAAAGCCCACACTGCCCACCAAGCCGTGTAGACTAACATCTTCGTTGGTGGGGAAAGCTTTTCAGGCAGCGGGTCAGGCTGGTGCTGCCCTGCACACCATGGCGGTTTTGCAGGCATACCAAGCTCACCTGCTAAGAGTTCTGAGCACTGGTGGGTCTATGGACGGCGCAGAGCAACAGATTTATTTCTCCGTGCCACCAAGCAGACGGCCCGTGCTATCGGCCGTTCTATGGCTGCTGCGGTTGCCACGGAGAGACTTCTGTAATTAAACCTCAAGGGCATCGAGGTCAGGTATCGCATTTTCCTCCTTGATGCCTCCCCTCTCGCCTTCCGGCTTTTTTGGCGACGCTGTAAACACAGCCGCCACTAGGTTTGGGAGGCAAAGCTCTACAAGCAGACCTCTGTGAGGTTTCTCCCCTGCCGTGCTCATGAGTCGGGACTGTCGGCCACCAGTCCCGACCAGGTCTGGTTCCCATGAGGTGTGAGGCGCAGAAGAAGATTGTGCCGAGCGAGCTACCCCCTCGTAGAGACAGGGGAGGGACTCGTCACGCTTCGCAATCCACCTCAAAGCAAAGAAAAAAAATAAGCACCGTACCTGAGGAGCATTATCTCTGCCAAAAAGGAAGTCCTGAAGTTGATGTGCCCAGGACCACAGGGGTGTCTCCCCCTGGGGAGGGATGTGTAAAAAGTCCAATAAGGGATAAAGACTCCTCCCTGGCACCTATAGTGGCCATTGTCTAATCTCCGCCACCACTGGTGTTTCGGGAAGCAGGAGTCTCCAGCGAAATGTTAGGTGCTCGGTTACTTCCTGCCTTGTTAAAGGATGCCGGACACGTAACACCCCCCCCACCCCCCTCCGTTGCACATCGTTCTCCGCGTTTCAATGGCGTGGTCTTTACTTCCATGAAACCAGAACGAGCGCATCTGCTGACTTGGCAATTACAGACTTTGCTGGGAAAAGGGGCCATAGATTATGTTCCCCTTCCAGACGAAAAGGGGGGGGGGGGGGTTGCGTCCAATTTTGCATCTTCTTGGGCTGAACATCAAAATGTTGACAGCCAAAATGATTGTTTCTCAAATTCAACGTGAGGTTTTGGTTTGTGATGGTCAACCTGAATGACGCATATTTTCATATAGAAATATTGCCACAACACAGGAGGTTCCTGAGGTTTGCTTTCGGGGTCGAAGCTTACCAGTATCGGGTCCTTCTATCTGGCCTAGCCCTGTCACCCCGCACATATAAAATGCACGGATGCAGCTCTGGCTCTATGATTCCAGGGCATCTGTATTCTGAATTGTATAGACAACTGGCTGATCTTAGCTCAGTCTTAATAGCTAGCGCTTCGACATCGGGTTGTCGTCCTAGCTCATCTTCATTCTTTAGGATAGAGACTCAACGCTACGAAAGGCGTTCTTTATCCTGTTCAAAAGACAGCATATTTGGGTGTCACAGGGGATTCGATCACAAGACGGGCACAGATGTTTTCCACTTGTGTCGAACCCATCCTCCAACACCTTGAAGGAAATCAAGCTAGGCCAGAAAGTGACTCCATCACTTTCAAAGATCTTAGATCTCATGACAGCTGCATCCACGGTGATACCTTTGGGCTTTCTGCACATGAGGGTGTTGTCAGTTGTGGCTAAGAGCAAGGGGATTTCACTCAAGGGCCAATCCCCAGAGGCTAATAAGGGTTACGCGCCGGGACTTCGTATCCTTTCTATGTGGTTCAGACCCCGGTTTCTGACTTTGGGTCCCACTTTAGGTCTGTCTTGTCGTCGCAAGATGCTAACGACAGATGCTTCCCTTATGGGCTGGGGTGCTTCTCGCATGGCACACCAATTGCCTCGAAATGATGGCTCTGTTTCTGGCCCTGAAACACTTCCTCCAGCAGTTGAGAGGCTACCATGTCCTATTGCGGGTGGACAACACTGTGGTAGGCTCATACATAAATCGCAAGGGTGGACTGTGCTCACGCCGCTTGAACAAGCTAGCGCACCAGGTTCTGCTTTGGGCACAGGACAAGTTCCTCTCCCTCAGGGCGATTTACATTCCGGGGCACATGAATGTAGGAGCGGACTTGCTATCCAGACAAGCTGTAAAACAAAGACTGGAAACTCCACCCCGAAGTAGTCAGTCAATCTGGAAAAGATTTTATATAGCAGAGGTGGACCTCTTCACGTTGCAAGAGGCAGCACAATGTCCCCTTTACTACTCTGACTCCTCCAGCTCCCCTGGGTCTAGACGCCATGGCCCACACGTGGCCCAAATTACGCCTTTATGCATTTCCTCTGATATTTCTGGTCCTATGAGTCCTGGTGAAGGTTCATCAACAGGGTTTGCACCTCTTATCGATAGCGCCCCAGTGGACAACCAGAGTGTGGTTCTCAGATCTAATATATCTCCTCGATGGCTTACCCTGGGTGATTCCAGTGAGGAGGGATCTTTTGTCTCAGGAGCAGGGGACAATATTTCATCCCCAGCCCGAGCTCTGGAACCTTCACATTTGGCCCCTGAAGGGGACCAACTAAGACATGCTGGTGTTCCAGCCAGCGTAATTAAAACCATTTTAAGTGCCAGGGCTCCCTTCACTAGAAGAACTTATTCCGTCAAATGGAGTGTATTTGAAAGTTGGTGCATGATAAGACATGTAGACCCAGTCCACTGCCAGATTGTTTCAGTGCTGGAGTTTCTGCAAGAAAAGTTGTCCTCTGGCTTATGCCCTAGTACTCTCAGAACATACATAGCCGCTATTTCGGCATGCTCTGACCGATGGGGTTTCTGTGGAAAAGCACCATTTAGTTGCCCGTTTTATTCGTGGAGCTAAACGGTTGAGGCTGCCCACTAGAGCTTCCCGTTCATGGGACTTAGCTATCATACTCGAAGGCCTGGCTGACACCCCTTTCAAACCACTAGAGGCAGCGCCTGTCAGGCTTCTGTCTCTTAAGATGATTTTTCTTATGGCTATTACTTCTTTGAAAGGTATTGGGGATCTGCAGGCTATGTCAGTCTCCCCATTCTGCCTAGACTTTGCCCCTGGGGCTAGTCAAAGCTATTCTGCATCCTCACCCGAACTATTTTCCCAAGGTTCCATTCTCGATCATGCACCCAGTCGTTCCCAAAGCCTTCTGTCCTCCGCCTTTTACAGCTTTGGAGCAGGAAAGACTTCACTTACTGTGTCCAGTATGTGCTCTTCAGATTTACATCCACCGCACTAGCCAGTGTCTTAAGTCAGAGCAGCTCTTTATTTGCCATGAGGGTCGCAACCGGGGAGGCGACCCCACTAGACAGATTCTGTCATACTATTGCCCTAGCCTATGAGGCGCGTGGTTACACTTCGCCTCTGGGAATCAGGGCTCATTCAACCAGGGGGATTGCCTCATCAATTGCTCTGGCAAGAGGCGTCCCCCTGCAGCAGGTGTGTGATGCAGCAGCAGGCTGGTCCTCTCCACACACGTTTGTTAGATTTTATAGTCTGGATGTCAATGCTACTCCGGACTCGTGGATCCTTGAGTCAGCATCCCAGAGCTAGGCCTGAGACCTCCTTGGCTATTGTGCGCACACGCTACACAACCTAGGGGTCCAGACACTTGCAGTGCGGTGGTGTTGGTATTCTCGTTCCCATAGCATTTTCACGTAGCATCGAATGTAGCTTTTGAAAGGGAACGTCTCGGGTTACTTAACTGTAACCCTGTTCCATGATAAAGTGGGAATGAGATGCTGCATTTCAATGCTGCACTGCTGGCGTGCCTGTACGTCCTTCAGACAAAATTGACCTGAGGATGTTTCCGATTCACTCCTATTTATAACCTGCAGGTGCACCTTATTCGGTGACGTCATGTCTGGCAGAGGTTATAAGCCGAGGTATTCGGCGGTTTTGACATACACAGGCTTTACATCCGGAAACAAAGAGATGTTCCCATAGCGTTTTCATGCAGCATCTCGTTCCCGCTTTATCAGGGAACAGGGTTACAGCTAAGTAACCCGAGATGATTTCCAAACTATGACACATATGGCATTAGGTAATTAAGTAACAACAACATCAACAAACTCTATTGTTATTTTAAGACACGAACAGTTCTCACAAGAACAGTATCATGTCGAGTGTGTTTGTAAAACACATCAAGCTCTCATGAAGACCTTTTCAGGAAAGCAAGACCAAAACTTACCTTTGCTGCAGAGGAGAAGTTCATTTAGAGTCACCAGCCTCAGAAATCACCAATTAAGAACCAGCACTTCAGATTAGAGCTGTTATGAAGCTTTAAAGAGTATAAATACAAGACATGTCTCAATATCAACTGTTCAAAGGAGATTATTGTGTATTTTGGATGAATTTTTTTTTTACAGTGTAGAAAGAAAGAAAAAAAAAATCAGCAAATACCATGAAGTTAGCCCAAACATGTGTACAAACGTTTTAACTGATAGTGTATGTTAACCTTATAGCACATGTAAGGACAGGCCCTGAACAATCATAAAAATGTATAATAATAATAATAATAATAATAAAGTTGTAAAGTGTAAAATAATGAATGTCATCTTGTCACAAAAAAAAAAAAAAAAGTAACCTGATACAGTAATGTATAAAATCAATCTACATCTTTTACTCAGGTCATCTCTCTGTTCCTATAGGTGCATCCTGTCGTTTTTTTTATTTTTTTATTTTTTTATTGCTCAGTTTCCCATGACGTAGTAAATAAACCACTTCAAAACACACAAAAAAAGCTTACCACCCTCTTGGCGACAAAGTGAAAATATGAGATAAATGTAAATGAGATCTGCAGTAAGCACGATTTTCTTAACAGTATGAGATGCCTTTCAGCTCTAAATACACACTGTGGATAATTGCATGAACCCAATTAGGTGAAATCTTTAATAGGCCCGAGGCGCTCGGAGGCACACGGAGCTCGCACATGCTTTATTTAGTGTGTGTTAAAAGTACAAGAGAAGGAGAAAGAGTTCACAGGTGTGTGTTTAACAAAACCCTACGCTCACATGTTCATCAGGTTCAACCTGTAATGACAAGTTCACTCGGGTGCCGTTAAGATAAGCTATAATGAGTAATTAGGTGTAACATTGTAGGGGGCAGGGGAAGGGAGGGGGCAAATAAATGAAAGAAAAAGAAATTTGCGAGTGTGTAAGGGTTTAAATGTTGCATGAAGAAGATCTGATATTAAAGGGAAATGGTGCCATAACATAAAATGCAGTGTAGTGCAATGAAGCACAGTAGTGCTTTGAACAAGTATTCACCCTCTTAGAACTTTTCTGTTTTGTAGAGTTACAACTAGGAACTGAACTGGACTTGAGATTTTTACTTTTATCTACATACAGTAGAGACACACATATACACACACCCCGATCAGTTTTAACTTTTGTATGTTGTTTGTAGGTTAAGCGAATGCTAAAGAAGTCAACTCAATGTGATCTCAAAATAACCAACTGAAGAGATCTCTAGCATAGATACTGTAGATTGGCTGTTCACATGACATATACTGTACATGTACTGTTCCATTTGTAGGATTAAAGGGATTCCATTAAAGGGATCAGGAACCAAGCAAACATATAAGAAAGTTATTTGATATGTTCAGACAAAAAAAAAAAAAACTTTTAACTTTTTGCCTTCTCACAAAGTGCTACATTTGGCAGAAACCCAACTATTAGAATGGAATTGATGGCATAATTTCCCCAAGTACTTAAGAATTCACTTTAGGTGATCCTGCATAAGGGATTTTAATAATAAATATTGTTAGAAATCAGAGTTACATTGGAAGAAGATCATGAGATCTTCATAAAGCTACAGTATAGGTTTATCAGTTTGTCCTGTGAGCAAGTCAGAACTGATGGTAGCAAAAAAAAAAAGTCTCTCTGAGGTGACATAATAGAGAAAAATATCAGGGTTGAGCTTCACACTGGTTTAGCTGAGACTTGGGGCTAGGTGTGATGATTGAACTTCCAACAAGACAACAAGCCTCAGCTACACAGGAATGGTTGAAAATATGTCACTTGAAAGCTGGTGTTCACCAACAATGATATTAATCCAAAATCACAGAGCTTGGTCAAATTTATCAAATAACATACACTATACTGTATAAACAAAAATATTTGGCCAAACCCGCAAAGCCATTCAAATACATTACTTCTGAATGAAATATGTCCTCCTTTTGCAGCTATAACAGCTTCCACTCTTGTGGTTGGAATTCAAGCCCATTCATTCTGGACAGTGTTTATAAGGTGAGCCATTGGTTTTGGACAAAGAGAAGACCTGGCTCACCAGCTCACAAGGTGCTCACTGGAGGGTTAAGGTCAGGGCTCTGTGTTAGGGCCGGTCAAGTTCTTCCACACTGAACTCATCAAAGCATGTCTTTATAAAAGCTCTTGCTTTGTGCACTGGGACTCAGTCATGTTGGAATAGAAAAGGACCTTCACTAAACTGTTGCCACAAAACCGGAAGCATAGCATTGTCCAAGATGTCTTGGTATGCTGAAGCATGAAGATTGCGCTTCAAGGGGCCTGATTGAAACACCAGAATTCAACAAATAACATGTTTGCACAAATACTTTTGTCCATATAGTGTAACATAAGCCAAATGCCAAAAAGACACCTTCCAACCAGACATATTCTAGCTGTAACTGATGCCAGTGTTGCTTCAGCCAAATACTGACCCAATACATTTCTGCTTTTTAGAATTTGGAGGGACTTCATACATATATGTGTTACAAAATAATAATAATAATAATAATAATAATAATAATAATAATAATAATAATTTGTTGGATCTTTAGCTTTTTGTTTGAAATAAAAGAAAACCAATTAATTTTGGTATAACATTACAAAAATTTGAAAAAGTTCACAAGAACCCGTAATTATCTGGTTTTCTTTGCTCTTTTCCCAAATGGCAAGTGTATCATGGCACTGATATAATAATAATAACAGTGGCAGATTTTTATGGCGAACAACAGATGGAAACCTCAGGAGAGGTCTGCGGGGCCAGTGGGAGGTGCACCTGATGTCTCTTTAAATGGCCAACAATGTGAAAAACTTTAAAATAACCTAACTTTGTCACTCAGCTTGAGATTTTCTTTTACCTCCCTTCAAACTCTCCATCAGCATCATGCTCCATACGCGTGCATTACCACACAGCAAGAACCATACATTTTTAATAAGAGCCTATTTCTTTCCATAACATAGACACATACACTGAGCCACAAACAGTGAGGCGAAAGTTGAATTAATTTCCCAGCTGGGGAGCGTGAACGGCTCATTGGGTGCCAGGAGAGAGTAACGCCGCCTGACCCAGTGGACTCAGTTAAAGCTGGATGCTAAATTAATTGGCGTTCTCTTAGGCACCGGGCGAGTGGCACTTTCTCCTGTCTGGGACACACTTAGCACTGGCTGACATGTAGGAATTCTATATCTTTAAACAGCCACACAAAAATACAAATTTCTCATTGGCTAGTGTTAAGCAGCTGCATAAAAGTATAATAATAATAATAATAATAATAATAATAATAATGTATTTATAATAATGTATATAATAATAATGCATTAAATGTATTCATCTAGAATCCAGATTTATTTCATAAGGACATTAAGGTCATCCTAATGATTCCATTTCGTTCTCTAGTGAATCATCAGGGACTCAATAGGGACTCTATAGGGATTTGTCATGAATTTGATTGGGATTGTACCAGGATTTGGGACGGTTAGGGATTTGATAAGGATTCGAATAAGGATCTGATACAGATTCAAAATAGATTGAACATAGATTTGAAAAATATTCAATAGTGATTCATTAGGGATTTTATACAGATTTAATAGAGGTTTAATTATGATTCAATGATGAAACATTAGGTTCAACAGGGATTCAATAAGGACTAAATAATGATTCAGTAATCATTATCAGTTATTTTCTAGCGATTCCATACAGGTTTAAATGATTCAGTAATAGGGATTTAATAGTGATGCCCTATGGTTTTAAAATTGATTGAAATTCATTACAGATTCAGATTCAAGTGATTTTGATGGCAATTCAAATAGAATGTGGATGTGAAAACACTCAATCTAAAGACCCACATGTCCACATGGTTCATCAGACCTGACTGTTCCTGACTTTTAATTTCTGGCCCAGCTGTTTGGTCCCATGAGTTATCACCAGATTGACTCATTCACCTTAATCATGTTTCTGTACTGTATTTAACCTTGACACTAAAGATCCTACTGTGTGCCTGAGTCACTGCTGAACTACACAAACTACATCAGGCATGGACTGCTTGCTCAGGGATTGTTCCTAAATCATTCGACAAAACAGGCCAGAAGATTTAAAATGTGCAATATGTAGACAAAGGAAATCTGTTAATAGAGTACTCAAGGGTGTTTGGTTGCATAATCCTCAGCTGGGAGAAGACCCAAACCACATGTTTTTGCATCAGTGCTGACAAATCTTAGTGTGAAAAAGAGCTCCAGAGATGCTTTACTTCCGCACTGAAGTTTCTCACACTGCTTCAGCTGTCAAGCGAAGACCTTGTGTTCTCTCTGTGTCTCTCTCTCTCTCTCCACCTGGGTGTAATTTTACTCACATTTTTTTCCTGAAGTCAGCAGTACCTGTCAGCCGTGGTGGTTCCAGGCAAACTCATATAGCACCAATGAGATCCCTGGTTAGAGGCTACAGCGAGGAATGTCAAGCTCACTCAGCTGATAATCACATTACAGTAAAAAGCTTCCTGACACCTACAGCACACAATCCATCCAAAACCTTTATTAACTAATGTAATGTCAGCACTGTTATTGCTTCTACTTACCAAAACAGCAATTTGTCATCATCTTCTGAACTTTTAGCAGCACCTGGTCACTATTTCCACATGGTGGATAATAAAATTTCCCACTCCTCATGTTTTAGCACTGCCGCAGATCCAGAGGTGGTCTCTAGAATTTGATCTGGAAATATTTATAACACAGGGGCATTAAGATAATTCCTCGGGCATCCATCAGAAAAACAGATGCCACATCTTCAAATAATTGATCCTATGCCAGTCCCTGCTCAAGTCTCATATCTCATCTCAAATCTCCTCTCACTGCTGTGCCAAGACCAAAGACGTGTCAGTAGGTTGCATCAGACACAACAGCACTGCATTGTAATTTTCCTTCCCTGAGATCTTTGTAATCTTGTGTTTAAGTATGCAGATGGTTAAAATCCACATTAAAACGCTTTCTCTTCACAATTGGGAATTTATTTGTGAATCAAGAGTTTCAGGTTAGTTTCTGCCATTTTGGAAAACTGATTCTGTAAGTAGCACGTGATTAATAAGTGGAATGTTAGGCCCTGACACTGCAAGTAAACACCGCCACCGAATGAGATGATAAGTAAAACCACAAAGGGTACCACCCAAAGGGTTCCACCTCGGGGTCTGTGTGCATGGAGTTTGCATGGTCCCCGCGCTTGTCTTGATTGGCACGATGTCTAGAGTGACCCCGTCCTGGCTTGACCGCAACTTCAAAACACTTTTATAAGTCACTCTGGATAAAACTGTAAATGTAGATAATGTAAATGTTTCCTGGTATAGTCTCCTGTCCCCTGCCACCCTGTATACAACATATGCAGTATAGAATAGAAATATATAATATAATATAATGTAATACGAATTAAGAAAGTAAATAATGTGGTGGCACAGTGGTCAGCATTGTCACATTGAACCTCCAGGGTCTGGGTTTGATTCCTGTCGCAGGGTCTGTGTGCATGAACTTTTTATGTTCTTCCCATGCTTGGTGCATTTTTACTTTGGTTTTCTATCACAATTCAAAGAGATGGAGATTAGGCTAATTGGTGTTCTCCTATATATATATATATATCAGAATCTCTTATTAGCCAAATTAGATAGATAGATAGATAGATAGATAGATAGATAGATAGATAGATAGATAGATAGATAGAGCAGTAAAAAAAATCGTAAATTTCTGTCCTGACAGAGTACCTACTGTATGGTATTAGCCTTTGGCACTTTGGTACTTCTTGCTGCTCTTCACACTGGTCACTGACTCAGCTTAAAAGTTTTAATTAGTCCTCGTGCTTACGCGAAACATTTAGCAGTTAGCGAATTAGTCGAGCTAGCACACTAACCTGAAACAAAACCCTGAATAAACTGAACTAGCTTTGTCACCTGCACTCTATAATTACAGTGTGGCGTCTTTGTACTAAATTTAATCAGAATGCAGAGGAGGAAGCTTGAGGCAATGACTCTTCCTGCGTCTAATTGGCAGCAGGTCACACGAGCAGAGCTAGCGCCGCTACAGCAGTGGCCTTAGCGCTAAAGATATCATGGAGGTGACACTTATTTGCCCTGCTGCTCTCCTGCGAGACCAAAACAGCCCACGTTAGCCTGGACCACGTAATAAGGCCCTAAACGTCCCTAAGCATGGCCCTAATGAGGAGAGACTAATGGCGGACGGGCAAAATTCGAGGGAGGAAATTGAGCCCTGGGGTAATGGATGACTCGCCTGTCCAGATTCGTCGAGGATATTTTTCACCATGTTAAACCTCAGCCATGTCTAATGCGAGATTCAATTGGCCGTGCTCTGGCTTGACCATGCCATCACTCATGTCACGTAAAAGCCGGCTGGTCTGAGATCACGAAACAACACTTGCATAAAAGTCGGAATTTCGTACAGACTGACAGCTTGTGCAAAGACGAGGGGAAATATCAGGCAGACGCCAGAGAACCGTTAAGCTAATAACAAACAGAGATGGTAAAATTTAAAAAGTAACAGTGCATCAACTCATTTAAATAAATCCTGTAGTAATAGTCACGCAGCGTAATACAAACTCATGCAGCACTATACGGATGCTAATCGCTAACTGTCACAACAGAAACTGCTTTGAATAGAAGGTGTACACACTGCAGCAGCTCTCTCTCACACAGTTCTACGGGAGACGCGTCACCCGTGTCATAGTGTTCTGGCAAGAGATGTTACTTTGACATTAATGTAAGGAGTCTCCAGTGCCAGCGCTTTGTAACAGGCTGAGGAAGAACTGTCAGTTTAGCCTATTAGCAAGTCAAATACTAAAGGAAATCCCCATTAAACCATTAAATGCATTATTATTATTTTTTCTTTTTACAGATACTTAATAATTGGCCAAAATAGTAATGTATAATTTATTTATTTATTTATTTATTTTTTAGTGAAAAGACAAAATGGAGAACAAAAGGTTGCTATACACCAAATAAAAAAAGCACATTGAATACCAAGGTATTGTAGAAATATTAATATAAACAGCTTAACTGTTTATTAAAATAAACATTGTACATATTAAAATAACACATTAAAATGAGAAAAATAAAAAGTCAAAGGGAGAATGAAAAATTGCTAGACACCTAAAACTATATATAGTTATATACTGTATAGAAGAATATAAATTATCAGAATATAAAAATTATGAATCACAATTGACATAGCAAGCATATGGCTTTGCGTAAACACAGATGTATCACAGAAAATTAATAAATAAACAAATATTTGTAAATATCAGCACATATATTGCACAGAATAGATTTGTTTTAAAAACATGAGAATTTTATTAAAAATATGAAAAGTAAGAAAGCAAGTAAGAAAACACCATACTTTATTACAGGTAACTGTTCACGAAAAATTAATCTCAATTAATTTATTCATGCTAAAGTTGCTAAAGTGCTAATATATTTTTTATTAGATTTTTACCTATTATTTTTTATAATGTTAACAACATTAAATCACCATTCACTTTTAAAATAACCACATAAATAAATAAATGAATAATTAAATAAGTAGAGTTTGTGTATATCACTAAACAGTTGACATAAATCAATTATTCTATTATTCGTCTCTTTTAAACTGCCTAGTAATAAATCATGATATTTTTTTCCTCATATTTTGAAGGCGTTTTTAAATTTTATTTCTTGATCCATCATGGAAGCTTGGTGTTCAACTATTTAAAAAAAAATAGAATAAAAAAAATATCTTAAATTAATTCGGATGAAACCTGTGGAACCCTGCCGACTATGTTTCTCTTCCCACACACTTCCTCACATTAATCCAGAACAAAATAAAAGCAGATAAAATCTAGCTAAACCTGCAGGCGAGGCTCAGGCAGCGTATACAACGATGAACCCTCTCCATTATTTATTATCCGTTCCAGTTCATAAATCAACAATCAACATTAGGGCCAGAGGAAATAGATGTTTTCTATCAAAAAAAAAAAAAAAAAAAACCGTCCATCTCTACAAGAATACCAGGTCAAGGAGGTCTGCGTTCCACTTATGTCAGCATGTGATGTGGAATAAATTATCCACGCAAGGACACAATGTAGAGATGGGTTTTACTTCACGGTCATTGTTTAATGCTTATTTTTTTTATTTTTACGGAGAAGTTTAGATTCATCATGTTTTCTTTCAACACCTGTTTACTCGAGCCTGGAAGTCAGGACAGGGGCGATGCAATCTTCTGCTTTGCAGAATAAACAGGTTTCTATCTGGGTGTGATTCTTTCATCTCCTGTGTGTGTGTATGTTTGTGTATGTGTGTATGAGCAGTTTTTAAAATCAGTAAAACATTTATGGAATTTCTATTTCAAGCTTAATGTTAAATCCTCATTAAAGAAAAAAAAAAAAACAGGTTTTCACTTTGGGGTGTTTTGGAGGAGTGCACGGTGGCCAGAGGGATTTTGAGCCATTCTTCTTGCAGAATAGTGTCCAGGTCACTACGTGATGCTGGTGGAGGAAAACGTTTCCTGACTCGCTCCTCCAAAACACCCCAAAGTGGCTCAATAATATTTAGATCTGGTGACTGTGCAGGCCATGGGAGATGTTCAACTTCACTTTCATGTTCATGCTCTGTCACCAGTCTTGCTGTGTGTATTGGTGCATTATCATCCTGATACATGGCACCGCCTTCAGGATACAATGTTTGAACCACTGGGTGCACATGGTCCTTCAGAATGTCTTTGGCAGTGATGCGCCCATCTAGTACAAGTATTGGGCTTACAGTAGGGAATGCCATGACATTGCAGCCCAAACCATCACTCATCCACCCCCATGCTTCACTCTGGGCATGCAACAGTCTGGGTGGTATGCTTCTTTGGGGCTTCTCCACACCGTAACTCTCCCAGATGTGGGAAAGACAGTGAAGGTGGACTCATCAGAGAACGATACATGTTTCACATTGCCCACAGCCCAAGATTTTCATTCATGGCATTGAAATTGAAACAGACAGTTTTGGTGAAAACAGGAGAGTTGAGGTGCACATTTAATTCTGCAGTGAGTTGGGCAGCTGTGGTTTTGTTTTTTGGATACAATTCGGGTTAGACATCCCTTTCAGACAGCTTCCACGGTTACTCCTGTTGGATGTGGTTTGTCCTTCTTGGTTGTGTGCTGACATTAATCTGGATACCCTGGCTACATATATTTATGCCTTTGTCGAGAGCGTTTCCAGTGCAAGTGCAATGGTTTCTCAAAACCATGACAAGGTCCAGGCTGGTGAGGGAATGACTGTTTACAGCTGCTACAACATAACAGAGAACAAGAACTAACACGTTCTGTGGCCGATCCAAAACATTGAATTTTACTGTAAACTAATAAAAAGTGCAATTTGTATGATCAAACGAACACAGTATGATACTGTTATCTATAACCATGAGATCATTTCAATGATGTCAGAAGTGATTTAGATGATAATATCCTTTATATTCAATTTGTACGCCTAATGTTTTACTCATATGCTCGTAGCTCTGGAGCAAAACTAATAATCAAACTACAAGTGCTACAAATCCTGACTGCTTATTTGTGTGGCAGGAAAAAAAAATCCTGCACATGATTTAATTCTGAAACGTTCCTTTGGCATTTTAAAGCACTTGCTCATTCAGGTCATGTGTGTATACACCAGCATTTAATAACAGTGTGTGTAATAACAAGATTCATGTTAGAGGAAGTAATAATGGCCTAAAAGTAATAATAGTGGTTATGCTACTTGCATTGTTTGAGAAACTTGTGTGTGGATTCTGCGGCAGTGACTCGCCTGCAGCTCTTCTTATGCTTTTGTCTGAACTCTATTAATATTCTGTTCTAACTAGTTCCAAAGTGCGGTCAGAGAATAATGATGGATTTCATCAACTCAACTAAATTAAAGCACTGAGCGCACTCGCACTCTCTCTCGCTCTCTCTCTCTCTCTCTCTCTCTCTCTCTCTCTCTGTTGGCCTGTAAAAATCATCTTGATTAATTTCAAAAATTTCTACCAAGCTTAATTACACAAGTGTATTCGGTGATGTAGTGAGGCACTTGAAAATAAGACAAGCCACACCTCCTTCACTGAGACTGACAGGCACACAGGCCACGCCTCATTCACTGAGACTGACATGTACACAGGCCACACCTCCTTCACTGGAACAGACAACTCCCTATGACACATGTTGTTTTAATTAAACACACAGTCCAGACATGCTTCCCTAAGATTGACCTGTGCACAGGCCACGCCCCATTTAAGAGACTGACAGGTACACAGGTCATGCCTCTGTAACTGGGATTGACCCAAACACCATGTGCCTTTTATTAATACCACACATTTAAACTAATAGCCTTTACTGGGACTGCCTCCTCCCTGAATGAAACTCAAGGTTATACAGGACATGTCTCCTTCACTAGCACTAGCAGGAGCTTAGACCACACCCCTTCTTTGGGCCTGAGGGACAGAGGCCACACCCTCTTTACCAGAGCTCACAGGTACTTAAGCCAGACCTTCTTCCCTAGGATTGACAACTTCCCAGAACCAGCTATACCGCAGTTGATGAAACCTACAGTAGGACTGACAACTAGCTAACAAGCTAACACCTGAAACTGACAGGTTTACAGACCAAACATCCTTCAGTGACACATTTGTTAGCCACGACTCTTCACCGGTCCTGACAGGTTCACAAGCCACATCATCCTAACTGGAGCTTTTCTCATTCATATGTTACTGCCTTGGACCATCCAAGACATTTCCAAAAAAAAAGTAAAAACTGGGATTAAAACAATCAGCAGCTTCCTTACCTCTTAGCCGGACTGTCACTCAGTACTCACTTATCTCCAGTGGACCTCTAAACTCATTTTACTTCCTGTTCAGCTTTGGCAAAATGTCAGACCAGTTCATAGCACTTTATTGTCCAAGCAGCTTCAAGAGCGGATTGTCTCTCTCAGGGGCTTTAATGACAAAAATGGCTGAAATGTTAATGATCTCACAAATGACAAGGACGTCACACCTCACACCCTAGAGAGAGAAAAAAAAAACACTGATTTGACAGACACTGATATTTTGCAGAATCATGTTTAGCTGCGATTACGACAGGGCGCCTTGGCATTGTTTTGACAACCTCATGCATTATCACAACATTTATTTCTGTCCAGGTTTGCATCAACCTTTGGCCAAGTCTAGTGGAGCCAAATTTGAGTGACACCATGCTGTCACCATCTCACCATTTCTCACTGTGGTTTAGGCCACGCTCACTTTGAGTTAAAGTCTGAATGTAGAGTAGATATACACATCGGTGGACAAGAAGAAAATGATTAGGCTTCATGTCGAAGATTACGCAAGTTCGACTTTCATCTTAAACTTCTCGATTCACGCTCCAAACTGCAGAGAAATGTTCAAATTTTATACATCAGCGTGAAGGCATAAAGCTAAATCAACCATATCCAGTTCTGGGAAAATGGCCTCACGGCTCACAGCTCTGCTATCCAGAAGCCATGGTCCAATAAGTGAATGAAACACACACACACACACACACACACACAAAACACACACTATTCTCTAGGAGGCCAGGCTTCAAAATGGGTTGCATCCCAGAACCTCCATACCTGCCTTTTATTTTCCATTTCAATCAGCGCAGGCGACCATTACCCCGCCCCATTTACCGGGGCATTATGTTGACAAAATAGCCCATTACTGTCATGAAGTTTGAGGAAAGCAACAGGACTTTTTTTTTTTTTTTTTTGCCTGATTTAATTCAAGGCTTCAACCCGAGCTGGAATTATGACTCCAGAAATGTTGCACTGCAGGCCTCATTTACGCTCTGCATAACAGAGGGCCATAAAAATAACCAGAATGTGGAACTTCTCTCTCTCTCTCTCTCTCTCGCTCACGCGCTCTCACTCACTCTCCCTCAGACTATTATTGTATAAATATATATCCACATAGTTTGGACAGCCCCGGCGAGATGGGTTTTGTGCAGCGAGTGGAACAGAATCTGCTATAGCTTTACATGCATGAAGCACAAAACCAATCTCACAAATATCCACAGCCGACAAAGGCTTTATGACGACGGAGAAGCACTGAGTATTGAGTATTTATTCACGGCGTATACATGCAAAGGTTAGCGTTCGCTACAGATTCGGGGTGATGGAAGGAAAATATTCAGTGCAGTTTATACACGAAAAGAATCTGAAACTAAACGTGAATAAAGTAAATAATCTGACAAACTGATTAGAACAAATTCTTAACATATTACACTGTGATATTTCAAAATCTCTTATTTGAACACATCCATCCAGAAACCTCTATAGTCCAGTGAGGAACCATGGAGGCCAATGGTGACCATTGTACAGCATTTATTCCCATTTCAATGTTCACATACTCTGGGCAATTTGGGACAAATTAGCCTAACCTGCATGTCTTTGGACTGTGGGAGGAAGCACAGGGAGAACATGTACACTCCATGCACACAGACCTGGGAATCGAACCCTGACCCTAAAGACTAGACAAGCCTACGTGCCGCCCTGTAAAGCATCACATCGATATAAATGATATAAATATCATAAAATAAATCACCATGCTCTTGAGCTCAGTTGATTTGAGTTGATTTGATGTGTATGGAATGTATTAATTAATAAACTTTGCAACCAAACATTAGCAGCAGATTTAATTCATGTTTCAAAATGAATACAAATCTTAATAGACATTTACATTGACTCTGCTGATTATTTTCCCCAAACAGCAGTGTATTTCATTGTTCCACTATGTTTCGTTCTCGTCACCTAACTTACGAAATGCTGCAGCCTCACCGCTCTATAAACCCCAGCTCCTTCTCCTGTTTAGTCCTTGCTCTTTCGGGCTTGCTATAAGCTGCAAATTATTCCATAAATATCTAATTACGCTGACAAACTTCCAGTTCAGACTTCTCACTTGTCAGAGTTCATTGGAACGAGATTCGAAGCTACTCAGCTCACTGCGTCCAGGCAACGTCGACTCCCTGATAGAAACCCAATGCATATTTATAATTGCGCTGCAAACCGCAATTATTCACGCACTTTATCTGCTCGCACCCCGACATTCCGACCCGTATCAGGACACCGGCGCATCGGCTCTGTTTTCATTACGACCGCTCTGTGAAGCGTGTGCTTAGTGTCGAAGGCTACTGCTGTGCATCACAGAACACCCACAGCCGGGAGATTGAATCCTATTTTGAAACGCCACGACCACAGACCCAGCCGTGATGCCTCAGAACAGCTCCGGCATGTTTTATAAGGCGCCAGCGTCTCGCAATGTGGCGCGCTAGAAGATTTGTCAGCTCTTTGCAGACGAAATCCACCCTAAATTAATTCCTGGCTATGCCACTGACACTGCGATAAACAACCTGGCTCCAATCTGGCTCCATTTGCACACACTCTCCAGGGGGGGAAAGTTGGGATGTTTTCTAACATGCAATTAAAAACCAAAATCTGGAGAAGGTACATTTTCTATATAATTTCTATATTCACCCTTTAAGATCTGCCATAGAGGAGATCCACCAGAGTGTATCTTAATACTTTTACACGCTCTAGTGTCAATCTTTTCTTTGTAAAGAAATGTGCGAAAGTGAACATCTGTCATGGTATGAGGGTGGATCAGCGCCTACAGCCTTGCATAGAGAGACATATGCTGCCATCAAGGTGATGTCTTGTTTTTCCCAGGACATTCATGGAGATTTCAGCAAGACATCGCTACAACAAGCGCGGCTTTATAAAAACAGAGTGTGCACGATTGATTAGCTAGCCAGCAGTCCAGATTGGTCTCCTACAGAAAATCTATGTATGGTGCATACGACGCGAGGAGAATCAGACAGCCATGACCACAGACTGTTGAGCAGCTGAAGTCTGGTATCGAGCAAGAACGAGCAGAAATTCCATTTGCAAAACTGCAATAATTATTATCATGGATTTACAAACGATTAAAATGTGTAATTAAAAGGAAGGTGATGTAACTTAGTGGTAAACTTGATTCGGTCCCCACTTTGTGTGTTTGTGTGTGTTGCAAGCATCAAATTAGAATTTGTTTATTTTTTATCTTTTATCATTGAAAGCAGTGCACATATGTTTCTTTGCATGTTGATGAGTAAAATAAAGCTTTGAGAGAATTAGGGAATCATAGATTCTTGGTTTTTATAGTGTTTTGTAAAAAAAACAAAAAAAAAAATAAAGTTTTCTTAAAACCGGGAGTATTCTGATGATGCGCTACTTCCAGCTCTCTGGTCTGAGAGTCATAGATTCATGCAGTCTCTTGAGGTAAACGTCGACTAAGTAGAGACATCAACCCGACCACAAACAAATCCAATGGAGCGCTGAAATCCACGAAGAGAAGAAAAGGGAAAGGTGATGGGAGCGATGACAAAAGTTGGACTGAAAATGCTCTCTAAAGCTCGACCCGGCCCTCTCTGAATAGACTTTGTGTTCCTGGTATTTGATGCTCCGCTGCAGTCAACCTTTCTTTGAAGCTTTCCAGGAAACTTATTCAAAGTGGGAACCTCGGCATGAAATGTCAGGCCTGAAAGCGTCTTCGCTCCATCACAGACGAGCAGGTGGCGTCTTCTGGGTTTTTTTTTTTTTTTTTTCAGGAGAATCAGATAAATCTGACCTTAAAGATGAATTTAATGGAAACTGAAAGAGGTGTGAGAATGCGGCTAGTCTGTGACGTACAGGAAAGGAGCGTGTACAAGAGCGGAGAAGAACCTTTTGGGGAAAAAAGTTACAAAAAAATAAGGCAGATTCTATTTGCCACAGGAGTGGAAAAGCCTATTCACACTATTTATGCCTATTTACACCAGTGTGTCTATAACTGCACTAACGCTAACCATTTTGTATTATACAGACAGCAAGAAAGCATGATGTTGTGGGAAGGTATAGCCATTTGTGTCTTATTAAGCCTATCATTTATGTTATACCTAGTTAGGGTTGAGGCACCTGGTTATAACACTCAACCTTGTTTTATTTATTTATTTATTTATTTATTTATTTATTTATTTATTTTATATAAAAATATAAAAATATTATGGCTTTATATAAAATTTATTTATTTTATATAAAGCCATAAAAAGAAGCTTGGAACTGCAAGGGCTTGACCCCCCTGATGAGTAATCCAGAAGCCTAACCATTTGAGCCACCAGTGCACTCATGGAAGAAAAAAAAAGTCTGTTGTGCCTGTATTCAAACATTGAGCAACATAGAAAAGTCTCTCTCTCTTTTTTAAAAGACAGGGTGGGTGTAAAGAGTATAAAATTTGAACCAGTTCAATGTAGATAGAGGATGACATTTGTTCCACCATTTGAGATGTTTTCAGGAGATTCACTTTCTGTTATCTACACTGCTTAGGGTCACAGGGGACATGGAGCCTATCCCAGGAACCTGGGGCACAAGACGGGACACACACACACACCTACGCCAAATGTCTTTAGAATGTAGGGGGACTCACACAAGCATGGGGAGAACTTGCAAACTTTACACACACACACACACACACACACACACACACACACACACACACACACACACACACACACACACATACTGTAATTGCACAAAACAAAAAATCAAGGCAACACAAAGGCCTGAAGACATTTTAGTTTGACTCATCATTTATTGATCAGAATTATGGTGGAGATAACAAAAAAAAAAATCTGTGAATGCAAGCAGAAATCTGGAAAATCAAGTAATTTCAGTTCAATTCAATTTTATTTATATACAATGGCCAGCTGGTCAAAAAGTCTGTATAAAACTATAAAAATGTATACATTTATAGCTATATCAATTTGTCTGTAATGAGCAAGCTATATTTAAGCTTCAGATAAATGTATTTATTTATTATTTTTTTATTTAACATGCAATGGTTATAATATAGTCATGTGACTAGTGCTGCACAATTAAAATCATGATATGGACCTGTGCAAATATTTTATTTTAAAAGTTTGTCATTTATTACAGGTAACATAAGCATAGTTGGGAATTGGTATAGAGTTTGCCAATAATTTAAATATCTGATAATTAAAAAAAAATTGAGTTTATAAATAAATAATGGCACATCCTTGTAATGAGGTCATTTGTATATGGATTAATTAAAATAAAACATGGTACATTTATACAGTAGCAGTTTAAATTGCAAGGACAATGTATTTTTTTATTATTTTTTTCATCAAAAAAGTGCAGAAGTACAGTACATGTGACAAATGTGACAAAACTGTAACGCTATCACCCAATGAAAGTAGGAACATCTAGCGGATTTCAGTTTCACTTTATATATTCATTTCACTTTTCTGTCCAGGAGAAGACGCATTTAAACAGGTTTTTTGTCGGATTACGCCTTACGCTTCATACACCTACCATCACAGTTCACTGCCTTGATATTGCAACCTGTAATGGAACATTAATTGAAAAAGTTCAGTCTTGGTGTAATGTATCCTAATTTCTTGTATTACAATCAAACCGAATGCTGTTGCAGGGCGAAGTGCAATTTCTCTTCGCAATCACGCAGCGTGCACAAAGAGGTCTCGATATTGTTTTATGAGACGTTTAAAAATGTTTTCATTGTTGCTAAAAGGTTGCTTTGCTTCGGTCCTATTCAGCCATGGCAAAATAATCAATCCTCTAATGTTTAATTAAAGGCCAAACACATATCAGAGCTGCTTTCTATCAGGTAAAAAAAAAAGAAAAACCTAAAAGAAAAAGAATCTCTAAATATTAAGTTCAAGTGTTTGCCAGAGTGATTTTCCGGAGAGAAATCGTTTGACACTGTTGGCATTTGTTTGCTTGTGTGACCTTTTACGCATTCTTGAAATCTCCAGCAATCTTGTTTCCCTTCCTGAAAGCTCTCAGATGTGACATAAGAGCGAAGGAAAATAAAGCCAAGGCCTTCATGCTGTCTCGTCTTGTCTCGTTTCTGCATCGCGTTTGTCAGCGGACTGGCATGGGGAAAAGAGAGACTACAAGCAAGATCAAACCCCTGATGGGTGAGGTACGAGTTTAGACTAATTTTTCCTTGTCTGATGGAAAAGAAATAACACAAATACAGAATCTTCACCACAAAAACCCCAAAGCATTTGGATCCATTGTGTTGACACATGAACAGATGAAATGCACAATACAACCAAAACACTTTAAAAAAATTTTGAATTAATGAGGAAATATTTGTACTGCTTAATTCAAATTTAATTATTTTCTATATTTATTTAATGAATCATTTGTTTGCTTAGTTCCTTATACCCTTAATCATTTGCATAGTTGCTTACTTAATTACATATTTACTTATATTCTAAATTAACAGGGGCATTCAAGCCAAACCGGGACTTGTGATGACATTTCTGGTGAATGGAGACTTCCAGCACAGTGATGAGACTCTTAGCCCCGGTAAAATATTTGAATGGTGCAAACGTCTTAAACAAGAATCGTAAGTAAGTGGAATGCCCGATTTTTGAAAATGAACAGATAACCTGTCACCAACTTACAGAAGAGACGCATCTGTCTGTACACTGTACTGTCCACATGATCCTTCCCCAAAAAACACTTTACAGAACATTACAGGAACTACTCAGCTGGGTGTTATTGGCACATTCACCATGCAGTCCTGACCTCGTTCCAAGCCATTTCCACATGCTTGGGCCATTAAAGGAGTTCCTGGGAGGGCAGTGTTTCAAACATGAAGCAGGCAGTCCGGTGTGCATTGATGGTATCCAAGCACTAGTGAAACACTGGGATAAGTGCATTAGTGTTTTTATTCTCATAGCTATTTCCTTTTATTCTGCACAATCAAAAGTCCTGGTTTGACTTGAACACCACTATATATTGCTCATGTTACTTGTTACTAGTTGCTTACATTCTTTTTTTATTTTATTTTCCCTAACACTCACCTACCTTCCTGTTTTCTTTCTTCACTCTATTGCCTCTCCATAGCAGTTACCTTGTTTGTGATCTGTTTTTGCTATTACAGCCAATCATACTGTACACTGGCATTCCTCTCTTCTTTTCTCTTGTCGTATGCAGCAGTTCTGGGAGTCTTTTTTCCTTTGCGAGGGCGAGCCATGTGACCTTCCCTCGGCTGTCGAACCATTCTTCTGGCCTTTGGATTAATACTGTTTACCCCACTGATTGAATAGGCCGAGCATATTGGATGACCAGTCTTGTTAACCATGGCACGATAAGACAACTTCCATGACGTCTAATTAGACGTGTTTGACTTGATGCATCTGAGGACGCGGCTGCTGGATTCCCACTGGCTTTAGCCCTCCACCATGCCGGATCAATATTGTCTCTGTTAATGAGATCCTTTGATAAATGGGCAAGTCGAGGCACTCGGCATCTCCCTAGGCCCGCGTGCTTTACAAACTCAACTAGCTCAAGGGTTTGAGTGGAATTTAAAAGACAGCAATTATCTTTTAAAGTTCACGTAAAAGCATATTAATGTTGGGCATTAAAGGGCTTTTCAGTGTGTGGTGGGACAAAAAAACAAAACAAAAAGAAAGAAAAAACAGCACGGGACAGCAAAATGTATTCAGAATATTCTGCTGCTGGAGTTTGAGACCTCGATTTCTTATGAGATACAAAATAGAAATAAAATCATACTAACAATCCGGTGCAGACGCCAGTGGGAGGTCACAACCCTTCAAGGAAACTGATAAGTTAAAAGTTGGACCACGCCTCCAATTGTTAACGTCATAGAAACATCTCTCATAAGCACTATTCGGACGGGACTAGTTTTAGTCGGGGACGTTAGAGAAATTTCAAGAATCGTAAGTAAGTGGAATGCCCGATTTTTGAAAATGAACAGATAACCTGTCACCAACTTACAGAAGAGACGCATCTGTCTGTACACTGTACTGTCCACATGATCCTTCCCCAAAAAAACACTTTACAGAACATTACAGGAACTCAGCTGGGTGTTATTGGCACATTCACCATGCAGTCCTGACCTCGTTCCAAGCCATTTCCACATGCTTGGGCCATTAAAGGAGTTCCTGGGAGGCCAGTGTTTCAAACATGAAGCAGGCAGTCCGGTGTGCATTGATGGTATCCAAGCACTAGTGAAACACTGGGATAAGTGCATTAGTGTTTTTATTCTCATAGCTATTTCCTTTTATTCTGCGCAATCAAAAGTCCTGGTTTGACTTGAACACCACTATATATTGCTCATGTTACTTGTTACTAGTTGCTTACATTCTTTTTTTTTTTTTTTTATTTTCCCTAACACTCACCTACCTTCCTGTTTTCTTTCTTCACTCTATTGCCTCTCCATAGCAGTTACCTTGTACTGGAGTTACCTCCAGTAGAAATCCTCATCCACAACACAACGTCTTAGGCACCGCCCATATGAAAAACACAGACACGCCCACCTCTGTAATAAACACGGAGATATTAGTCCCGTCCGAATCCATACATGAAATGACAGACGTCGGCTGAAAAAAATTCAAACTCGAATGTCCTCCAGTAAAACTAGTTTCGTCCGAATAGTGCTATACAGTGATGGTTAAACAGGCCACGCCTCCTCCATGAGCACTAATAGGCACCAAAGCCATGCCTCCTTCACAAGAACTGGGACAGAGGCCACGCCCTGTTTCCTGGAAGAAGGGGCAAAAGAGCTTTCTATTGTTGTTATGGTTGCTTTTTTCCTCTGCTACTAATATCTAATAATTTTCTAATTAAGCATAATCAACATATCCATCTATCTATTTATTCACTTAGGTGCATTTGTATTATTTATGACAACTTTATTTAATGAATCCCATTGAAGGCATAAACAAGACTCAAGGCTTCTATTTTTAACCGAATAACATTCTGATGCAACCCACTTACACTCCCACATCAGTCTATATTTTTAGTATATTTTCCAGCCCAAACACGCCAAGTGAATTGAAACCAACAGGTAATACACATGTGGAACAAAACCACCAGACTCCAGGTCTGCCCGGCAGCCATGAAGACCTCCAGCGTGTACGTCTGCGGCTCGCATCATGCCACAAAGCTAACAGAATCTTTGAACGTTTTTGTTCTGGGCCTCCACGAATCTGTGAGCTGTTCAGCAAACCCCTGAAGCGTAGAAATCAGAGACGAGGCGAGCGCCGAGCAGTGTGTTTTGAGGAGCCGTGCTGCTGCGATGATCAGAGAAACAGGACCTGGGCTTGAGAGAGTCTCTGCGCTGGCTCAGACGTGCTGCTCCAGGCTTATCAGCATAAGAGGGAGGAGGAACGCTGCCTCGAACGCAAACATTGCCAGACTCCCCTCTGCTTCTCTCTGTTTAAACTCTTTAATGAGGTTTCTGACTAATGACTCCCCAGCACCCCAACCAGACAGACAAATCTTTCCACGCATGTTTCAACATAGATGTCTGCCATTTGGATGAGCTTCCTCCTCCAGATGGGTAAACTTTTTTTTTGTTTCTCTCCATTTCCTTTCAGACATGGAAAAGCCGGCGTGGAAAAACTCGACTTATTCACAATATGGTGAAATTAATTGGATGAAAGGTCATTGTGTGACGTAAGCAAGAAAATGTACGCCTCATTCTCTTTTATTTCACTGTATTGTCATCGGTAACAATGTCACCGCTACAAAGTAACAATGTTACAATGGTACTGCTCGTTGTTAAAGCAACATCCAAATGAATGTCAGGACTTGGTCTAGTTCTGATGTGGATCTTTTGGTAGTGGAGGACACGGGTCAGCATGGGCATCCTGACCCTTCTGCAGCGACTCAGCCCTATATGCAACAACTTGAGATCTGACCAGCCAGGCTAGGCTTCACTCCCCACACACATTAATAAGTCTTGGACAACTATGACTTTGTCACTGGTTCACCAGTTGTCCTGCATACTGGGAGCACCACACAAGACCTGTGTAGACATTACAATTCCACACCTTGTCACATTCACTGGGATCCCTACACCCCTGGCTTTTTTCCAAATGAGTCATACACACACACACACACACACACACACCCCTCTCTGAAACCTTTTAAGAGTGCACATCTTTTGCTGATGCTGCGGCCTATCCAGATGCAAATTTCTCCAAAAGAGCATCGCACATCCGTTTCATGCATCACTTTTACATTTCTCAGGTTTGTCTGATCCTTAAGGTCTCTCTCTCTCTATCAGCTTTTTTCTCTTCCTCGAGCTTTTACAAGACCAGCGCTATCACTGATGTAACAATGGAGTAAAACATGCTAAGGTATGATGCAAGTAGAAAAATATAATAAAGTAGAAATACTGTATTAGGAGAATACATTACACTAAAACAAAACATCGAACAAAAGCAGAGTTCTGGAGTGTTTGTTTTAGGTTTTTTTGTTTTTATTTTTGTTTATAAAAATCTTCACTTGCAATTTAGCCACTGAATAGAGGAATTGAATCTTTAGTTTCTCACTGGCTTTACACACACCTAAAAAGACCTTGCAAAACCAGCACACAGTTAAAATAAAAGAAATTGCATCACGATGAACATTTATCTCTTTTGGTTTCATAAGAAAACAGGGATTCGGTCTCCCGTTGAGCGATTTAATACGATTTCTGCTCAATCTCTCATGCTCTTGCCACCTTTGTTTGGCTCAGCACCATCATTCTCACTTTCTTCTGCCATCCTGGTTGTCAATACGGGATTTCAGGAGAAAATCGCACCTTTTCAGGAGCTGGCCCGTTTCAACAGCATGGAGTTTGTGGTGTATTTTTGGAGAAGTCTCTTTTGAACACGAGCGTGAATCATTTCCCCAATTAAAATTCTGATGATCTTGGCACTCGAATGGATGCTTTTTCCTGCAAATGCCCTCATCACAAGAGTCAATGACTCGTCGTAGCACACTCTTACTAAAGAAGGTGTTTATTATTGTACGTCTGATTGTTTATCATCACAATTCAGCTTCGAGCCTTTGAGCTTCATTAGATCAATCCTATCAATCAATATTAGATGAATCAGCCACTGTAGCTGACAGACACAGACAAGCAGCCTGGATCAAAATCTCTGGGGAAGAGCTAGGCTGGTTCGTCTCATTCTAGCACAGCTCTCATCACATTAACCATGGGGTTATGAAACATTTGGGCTGTATCAGCTGAATCTCATATGCACCATGTCTTTTTCCCCCTCTACCAAGACAACATGAGAAAACTGAAAAATAACAACTTGGACACATGTACCATTTTTCCATAGCTATACACATCATCTGGAAGTCTCATGGCTCTCCAAGCAGGTCAAATACGTGCAGTTCCAGGAACATTAAGAGCTCTTAAACCATTGCAGGACCTTTATCCACAGGGACTCGTAACGCTAACTGGACTTGCGTTTTATCACCTGCAAAGTGAGTGCAAAACACTTCTTAACCTTCAATAAGGCACCACTAAACTCCATTAAGAGTAATAGTTTCTCTACTCTGTTCTTCTCAAGGAGGACAGCTAGCCGACGCCCAGAAATGGAAAGTGAGCATGTGTCCAAAATGGGACAAAGCCAGCTGACAAGTGCATTATTCACCTGGTGCACGATTCTGTCTGAAAATAGAAGATGTACACATCATGTATAGAAAGTATAGACACCATCAAACCATTTATTCAACAATGTTGGAATGAATGTCTGGGCCCTTTGTGATCCGTCAGTGTACTGTAGATGTCTGTCTGGGGAACCTGTGCCTTGTTAAAAATTTTGTGCCAATTACACCCACTTCCAAATTCGAGAGAGAGAGAGAAAGAGAGAAAGAGAGAGTGAGAGAGAGAAAAGAGGCCAGTGAGCGACCAACTGTTTAAATCTGCTACTGTATAACACAAGTTTTGGCAAAGCATTGTGCTAGATAATGAATTAGAGTTTACTGATGTTTCTTCATATAATCTTTTATCGGCTGCTAGAACACAATCCCAGCTCTCACATCCTTTTTAGCTTTGTCTTTTCTCTCCAGCCAATATAAGTCTTGTGTCCAATCTCTCGTCCTCTCACACCTCTCCGTTCACCCTTACCACCTTTCTTTAACACGCCGCCCTCAATTCTCCCTTTCCTCAGCCCTGTGTTTGTCATTAGAGGTTTTTGGGGAGAAAAATCACACCTGTGCACAGTGCCATGGCTCAACAAGGTGGAGTTTGTGTCGTACTGCTGAACACAACCACTAAGGGTCTCTCAGCAATCAAGACCTTATCTCTCTTTTTTTTTCCTTCTTTTTTTCCCCCCAATCCAATTTGTGATGACGCCAAAGATATCAGCCGTGCAGGAATATACTGAAGTGTTCTGTACACCGCTTGTTTCAAGGTTGTTCTGACTCTGATGAGAGTCGATGGATCTTCGTGGCAGTTGATTGGCTGAATCGTGTGTGCGAGCACAGGACTGCTGAGCCTGCTGTCTTAGATCAATGAGCAAGAAAGTGAGAAGACAATAAAAGAGATTCAGGAGAAGAAGAGAAACGACTTAATAAGACAAGAGCTCACTTTCTGAAGTCTGTAAAAGAGACTACACTAAAGTACTTAGCTAAAACTGACTAAACTCAAAAACTGAAGTAATAGTGGTATAATTTGGATTTTGGGGACGTATGAAAAAAAAAGGTAAAATAAGGTAAATAAAAGGTTATTTCCATACAAACCTTAATTCTTAGAATTAAGAAAAACCTCACTTGAGCAGAAGATGCACATACTTGGGAGGATGAAGCTCTCACTTGGACAGACGAATCTCCTACATGGGTAAAAGAAGCTCCTACTTTTCTTATTGCGAGGAGAAGCTCATCCAAGTGAGGGCAGAAGAAGCTCCTACTTGGACTGCTGAAGCTCTCACTTGTACAGAAGAAGCTCCTACTTGGAAGGATGAAGCTCTCACATGGGCAGAAGAATCTCCTAGATCCTACCTTTCATACTTCAAGGAGAAGCTCACCCTTGAAGAAGCTCATCCAAGGCAAATGGATATGAAATGAAAGACAAATGCAACAGAAGCCACCCACTCCTACTGTATGTAGTAGAAGATTTGGAAGGAGAAATGAGGCCTTTCTTGGGCTATTGGCTATGTAGAAAGAACGCTGAAGCTGCCTCTGCTTGGACTAAAATACTGAAATCCCAAAAGCATTCACCTGTGATTAATGTAAGCAGTTTACTAGCGTGAGCTAATTAACTAGCTACCAGCCCCAGGCATCTTAATGAGAGAAAAAAAGCTGTAGAGACACTCTTATGTCCTATTAAAAAGTTGCTTGTGCTGCTGGGAAATCATTCTAAACATTATTATGATAAATAGATTGTTTTTTATGGTTTAAACTTGCACGTTTTAGCATATTTAAATACTTAACCAGCTTGCATTTTGAATAAATTTAGACAATCACTTTGACCAATCCGAGTGCTTCAGGTGATTTATATGACACACGTTCACAAGAATCTTGGGAATAATAATCCTACAGAGACACAAACACAAAAGCCCATACCATGTGCTGAACCAAACAGTTAACCACGAGGAGAATCCCGTAATGATCTACAACCTTTCCCGCTGCCATCTGGAAGCAATATCACGGCACCATATGTCCTCCAATTTATGTTCATATTGAAAACAGCAGATTGAGAAATATTCGACGGAGCAGGTTCTTCATAACAGAGCAACTGTTTGCTGATGGACTCAGACATTCATTTATAAAATATAAGACCACAGAACATATAGATGAAGGAAATGAAGGAATGCCTGTGTAAATGTTACAGGAATTGTTTCTCTGACCCATCTTTGACCCTCTATGCACATACAGATGGGTGACAAATTCAAGGAAAAGCTGACGTGTGGTTGTCGGCAGTAGGATCACGTCTTGCCCTGACATTCATGGTCTCCTGAAGGGCAGTTTTTTTTCCTTACCCCTATAGATCACTGTAATGCTGCTACAACCCCTCAGACTGAAAAAGTGAAGCCCAGTTTCAGCAGTGACAGCTTCTACCTGGCAGGAAAAAAACTGCATAGGCTGAACAATCACAACTGGAAAAGAATGAGTTCCTCTTGTTAGGCTGAAGAAAGTTGGACTGAAGAGCTTGTAGTTTCTGTTGATGTGGTTTCAGCTTGGGTTTTTCTTCCTTGAGTTGAAAATGCCCCTCCTTGGGCAAAATAAGCCAATACTTATGTAGAAGAATAAATACTAGTAAATCTCTCCAACCCAAATAAGCCCTATTGGGCAGAAGGAGTCTGCAACTGGAGCAGAAATGGAATCCCATATTAGGCTGAAGATGATTGGACTGAAGAAGTTCCTCCTTGAGCTGATGAATCCAGGGATTTTGAGGAAAGAAGACCTAAATTGGCTTGAAAACATTCTCAATAAGATAGAAGCACACACACTAGTATCCAATTCGAGGTGTTCTCAAGTCAAACCAGGACTTTAGATTGCACAGAATAACAGAACACAGTCCTGAGAGTAAAACCACCATTTATGTCTCTATATGATCCCCTGCTACACTAATGCACTTATTCAAGTGTTTCACTCGTGCTTGGACACCATCAAGTTAGAAAGTTTTCTCAGTGCCCCGGACCCATGATCGGACTGCCTGCTTCATGTCTGTTCCGAACATGTGGAAATGGCTTGGAGCAAACATGGCCCTAGCCGAGTTCCTGTAATGTGCAAGTGGTGTTGGTAATAGATTGTGTGTACAATTCCCACAGTTGTTTGTACAGTTTCCTTCTACAAGTTGGTCACAGGTTATCCATCAGGTTTCAAGGAACAGGCATTCCACTCACTGAGCTCCGAGCCACCTCGGCCTGGAAAATAATTCACGGAAGTACAGCCTTCTGTAAGACGTTTGCATCATTTTAATGTTTTCCTGCATTAAGTCTCATCACCATACTGTGCTTGAAGTCTTCCGTAAATGTCAATCGCTTTTATGGCTTTATTCAAAAAAGTTTCATCACAAGTACCAGTTTGATTTGAAGACCTCTTGTATTAGTAGAGAAAGCAGCCATTTAGGTAGAAGACGCTTCCTTGCTTTAGTCAGTTTTCAGCTTGGGTGGATGAAGCCTACACAAGAACTGTAAAATGTTCACTATTCTGTTTTTTCACAGAAGTAGTTCACACCTGAGAGAAGGAGTGCACCAGACTGTGAAGCTCCAGACTGGTCAGAAGATCACACAATGCTCAAATAAGGACAGAAGAAAAGTTGAGCTTCAGTTGTCTATTTTCCGCACACTCACCAAACTTAATGGCAATTTGGAACACAGGATCTTAAGCTTCAGCCAAAATGGAGATTATCATGCCCTGCTTATGTCTCTAGTTAGATTTATTATTATTATTATTATTATTCCTGATCCTTGTACTGCAGCAAGATGTTGTACCAAGACTTGCAAAAAAAAATTTGCAAAACTTACTTCTTCCTTTCATTCTTTTCAGCACATTCTAAGGAAACAGCGAAAGGAATGTAAATGGAAGAAATGCCAGGCATGTGTTTACCCAAGCATCCGAGCGCACTCCTCTTCTCCTCCTTCTCCGAGTGGCCAGTGCATCATTTCAGCAAAGAATAAGCTGACCATGACGGTGAAGGAAGATTGCCTCGCATCTCCACGGAAACAGAGGTGCAAAGCACAGAACGGAGGTTTTCTGCATAAACAAAACAGGAAATGGAACAGCGAGAGAAAGCTACAAAGCTCAGTGAGTCACTCAAGGATGGCAGGATTACTGAGGTGACGAGTAGCTTGACTGGTTCCAGCAACAACAAAAAAAGGTAACAGTAATGGGCTTCAGTGTGACACTGAGAGCAACTTTTGTAGGTGCTTGTAATTGTTGATTTAGTATTGTGTGCTTTTGTGATTCAGTTCTTAATTAATAGGAAGGAAACAAAGGGATAGGAGCAGAGGTCAAATCTGAAACCTCATTTCCTCTGTGACTGGAAGCTGCAATCCTGGTGACATGGTAACAAATGGAAATATGTGTATACAATGTTTATAAAAATCAGCTATATGGTCTAAAATACAGTATAGGCTGGAAATACAGTACTGTGCAAAACCACATTTCTTTAGATTTTGTTTCCAAAGGGGCAGAATTTCCTGTATTTTTTATGTAATCTTAGAGAATAGTTCTCCAGGCTTCCTGATGAACTTTCCAGACTCTCAAGTTTTTGTCTTTTGTTATGTTCAGTATATCTAATTGAAGGCATAAATAAGTGAGAAACAGGTGCAGATGAGGACAGATGATCAGGCCGGTGATTAGTTTACAGCTGATGCTAAATGCAGAGTGGTGGGTGTGTTTTTTTGTTTTTTTTGTAGGGGGGGGGGTTTAGATAAAAGATAAAAGGTATTTGGCCAAACCTGTTAATTATTGAGGTGTTTCAGTCCCCAGCCAAGGAGAATCTTAATGATTCTTCCGGTTGTGAAGCCTGTGCATGTCAAAACCGCCGAATACCTTCGGCTTATAACTACTGCCAGGCATGACGTCACCGAATAAGGTGCACCTGCAGGTTATAAATAGGAGTGGGGAGGAGCCTCAATGTCTTTATCTCCCCTTCTTTGGTGACCTCCATGACGAATTAACTCTGTCATGGAGCAAGCCATATTCATCGCGTGTTTTTGTGATATCAACATCGACTTATTCGAATATCGTTGATGCAAAAGCACGCAGTTATATGATGATGTCCCAGATAGAAGAGACGCTTGCGGGCTATCTCTCTCCTGGGACATCATCCTCCCTGAAAAAGCCTACTCTCCCCTTCAAGCCATGTAGATTGACATCTGCTTTGGTGTTGAAAGCTTTTCAGGCAGCAGGTGAGGCTGGTGCTTCACTGCACATCATGGCGGTTTTACAGGCCTACCAGGCTGACCTGCTGAAAGGACCTGAGCACCGGCGGGGTTATTGATGACAGGGCGTTTGCAGAGCTGCGCCGAGCCACAGACCTGTCTCTCAACCAAGCAGACGGCCCGTGCTGTGGGCCGTTCTAAGGCTGCCATGGAATCCACGGAGAGGCATCTGTGGCTGTACCTCACGGGTATCAAGGATAAGGATCGTGCTGTCCTTCTTGATGCCCCCGTCTCACCTTCCGGCCTCTTTGGCGATGGTGTTAATTCTGTCGCCACTAGGTTTCGGGAGGCGAAGCTATATGAACAGGCCTTTGGGAGGTTCCTTCCCCGCCGTACTCAAGAACCGGGACCATCGGCCACCATCAATGTCCGCCACCACTGGTGTCGCCAACGAAAAGTTGGGTGTTCGGGCATCTCCTGCCACACTTTAGGACACCCAACACCTAACACCCCCCCATCCAGCCGAAGTGTCAAATCTCGTGCCCTTTTCGGAGAAGCTGGCAGCGTGGAAACTACTGCCAGGCATATCTCCTTGGGTACAAGGACTGTAGCCTCAGGCTACAGGATTCAGTTTGCACATCGTCCTCCGCGTTTCAACGGCGTGGTCAGGAGTTACAGACTCTGCTGAGCAAAGGGGCCATAGAACATGTTCCCCTCCCAGACAGAGAGTACCTACTACAGTCGGTACTTTTTGGTGCCCAAGAGAGATGGGGGGTTGCATCTGATCTTGGATCTTCGCGGCTTGAACCGCTATCTCAGAAATCCAGATTCAAAAGTTTGACTGTCAAAATGATTGTTTCTCAAATCCAAAGCATTGGATGCAGCTCTGGCTCCTTTACAACTCCAGGGCATCCGTATTTTGAATTACATAGACGACTGACTGATTCTGGCCCAATCTCAGGAGCTAGCGCTTCAACATCGGTATGTCGTCCTAGCCCATCTTCATTCTTTAGGATTGAGACTCAACGCCACAAAGAGCGTTTTCCTTGCTGTTCAGAGGACAACATATTTTGGTGTCACATGGGATTCGGTCACAATGCGGGCACAGCTGTCTCCTGCTCGTGTCGAATCCATTCTCAACATCCTGAAGGAAATCAAGCTAGGCCAGATGGTCAGTGTTCATCACTTTCAGAAATCTTTAGGCCTCATGGCAGCTGCGTCCACGGTGATACCTTTGGGCCTTCTGCACATGAGAGCAGTTCAGCTGTGGCTAAGAGCCAGGGGGTTTCATTCAAGGGCCAATCCCCAGAGGCTAATAAGGGTTACGCACCGGCGGCTTCGTACCCTTTCTCTGGTTCAGACCCCGGTTTCTGACTTTGGGTCCCACTTTAGGTCCATCTTGTTGTCGCAAGATGCTTCTGAAAGACGCTTCCCTTACAGGCTGGGGTGCGGTCTTGGATGGCCGTCCAGCACAAGGGAACTGGAGAGGTCATCTTCTCGCGTGGCACATCAATTGCCTCGAAATGATGGCTCTGTTTCTGGCCCTGAAACACTTCCTCCAGCATTTGAGAGGCTACCATGTCCTAGTGCGGGTGGACAGCACTGCGGTAGTCTCATACATACATCGCCAGTGTGGACTGCGCTCGCGCCGCTTGAACAAGCTAGCGCACCAGGTTCTGCTCAGGGCGATTTACATTCCAGGGCATATGAATGTAGGAGCAGACTTGCTATCCAGACAAGCTGTAAAACATGGGGACTGGAAACTCCACCCCGAAGTAGTCAGTCAAATCTGGGAAAGATTTTACGTAGCAGAAGTGGACCTCTTTGCCTCACAAGAGGCAGCACAATGCCCCCTTTACTACTCTCTGACTCCTCCAGCTCCCCTGGGTCTGGACGCGATGGCCCATACGTGGCCCAGATTACGCCTTTATGCATTTCCACCCATAGTTCTGCTCGCAGGAGTCCTGGCGAGGGTCCGTCAACAGGGTTTGCCCCACTTATTGATAGCACCCCATTGGCCAACCAGAGTGTGGTTCTCAGTTCTAATATCTCTCCTCGACGGCTCACCCTGGGTGATTCCAGTGAGGAGGGATTTTCTGTCTCAGGCGCAGGGGACAATACTTCATCCCCGGCCCGAGCTCTGGAACCTCCACGTTTGGCCCCTGAACGGGACCAACTAAGACATGCTGGTCTTCCAGCCAGCGTAATTTAAACCATTTTAAGTGCCAGGAACATATGCTCTCAAATGGAGTGTATTTGAAAATCGGTGCATGGCAAGACATGTAAACCCAGTTCACTGCCAGATTGTTTCAGTGCTGGAGTTTCTGCAAGAAAAGTTGTCCTCGGGCTCATACCCTAGTACTCTCAGAATGTACGTAGCCACTATTTCGTCTTGTCACGCTCTGACCGATGGGGTTTCTGTGGGGAAGCACCATTTAGTTGCCCGTTTTATTCGTGGAGCTAAACTGTTGAGCCGTCCACTAGAGCGACGGTCCCTTCATGGGACTTAGCTATCGTACTCGAAGGCCTGGCTGACACCCCTTTCGAACCACTAGAGGCAGCGCCTGTCAGGCTTCTGTCTCTTAAGATGGTTTTTCTTATGGCTATTACTTCTTTGAAGAGGATTGGGGATCTGCCAGTCTCCCCATCCTGCCTAGACTTTCCCCCTGGGCTAGTCAAAGCTATTCTGCATCCTCACCCGAACTATCTTCCCAAGGTTCCATTCTCGACCATGCACCCAGTTGTTCTTGAAGCCTTCTGTCCTCCGCCTTTCACAGCTCCGGAGCAGAAAAGACTTCACTTACTGTGTCCAGTACGTGCTCTTCGGATTTATGTTCACCGCACTAGCCAGTGGCATGGTCAGAGCAGCTCTTTGTTTGCCATGGGGGTCGCAACCGGGGGCGGCTGCCACTAGACAGACTCTGTCACACTGGGTGAGAGATGCTATTGCCCTAGCCTATGAGGCGCATGCGTGGTCACACTTCACCTCTGAGAATCAGGGCTCATTCAACCAGGGGGATTGCCTCATTGATTGCCTTGGCAAGAGGCGTCCCCCTGCAGCAGGTGTGTGATGCGGCGGGCTGGTCCTCTCCACACATGTTTGTTAGATTTTATAGTCTTGATGTCAATGCTACTTCGGGTCGGGGATCCTTGAGTCAGCATGCCAGAGCTAGGTCTGAGACCTCCTCGGCTTTGTTCGCACATTCTACACAACCTGGGGGTCCAGACACTTGCAGTGCACCGGCGTTGGTATTGCCGTTCCCATAGCATTTTCACGCAGCATCGAGTGTAGCTTTTGAAAGGGAACATCTCGGGTTACTTGGCTGTAACCCTGTTCCCTGATGAAGGGGGAACGAGATGCTCCATTCCGATGCCGCACTGCTGGCGTGGCTGGTCGTCCTTCAGACAAAATTGACCAGAGGATGTTTCCGGTTCACTCCTATATTTCTATTCTATATATCTATTTATAACCTGCAGGTGCACCTTATTCGGTGATGTCATGCCTGGCAGAGGTTATAAGCCGAAGGTATTCTGCAGTTTTGACATGCACAGGCTTCACAACCGGAGAACAAAGAGATGTTCCCATAGCTTTTCATGCAGCATCTCGTTCCCGCTTTATCAGGGAACAGGGTTACAGCCAAGTAACCTGAGATGTTTCTTGTCATCATTTTCTATTTCAACATGATCTTGCCCTAGTGCGCAAATAAGGATTATAAAGACATGGTTCATTGTGGAAGAACTTGTCTGGTCAGCACAGAACTCTGACCTCAACCCCATCGCGCACCATTGGGATGAACTGCAACAAACAGAGAAACATGTTTGACAGACAATTATGAAAAAAAACAACAACTTTTTTTTACAATACCATTTAGTGGGTATAGTACAAAAAGTATGTAAGAAAAAAAATGAAATAAAATTAAATAAAACCAGTAGCTAATTTACTAACAATACGTAACTGGTTCTGACAACAAAGAGCAAGTGATTAACTAACTAAACGTTTATTCATTTAAATCTTTTCTACATAAAAGAATAAAATTAAACATTCATTGTTGATTCTGCTTTATTTGTTGGTTACGTCTCAGTGTTAAAATGTCATATTTTTCTCAGCGGAAAACATAAAAAAAATGAAATGAACTTCCTGCTGTTGAGGTTTACTTGCAGTTTCAGCAGACGAAGCTAAACGGAGACAAATGACATTCACAGCAAGCTGATTGTGAATGGACAATAATACACATTGTGCATGTTGTATCTTTCAAATTGTTGTATACTGGTGTGATATTTTGCTGAGAGAGAGAGAGAGCTTTGTTTGTTTGCCGCAACACTGAGCTAAGCACATCTTAATTGTTTTTTCTTTTAGCCGCTTTGTTTCCATCATACAGTACAGTATGTCCCCTCAGTGAACGGTGATGGATGCGCATTTAGCTGGAAAGAATCCAATCTCTCAGTGATAAAAGGTACTGAACAACAGATTCGATCTCTACAAAAGTCTAAATGGACTAGAAATGCTAAATGCACTTAGCATACAGATGCCACATGCTAGTCCCAGTGCTCCTGGTGATTCGCACAAGCACAAATGGGTTTTTCACTGCTTTTAAGCATTTGCTAAACACTTCATGAGGCCACTTCAGCACTAGTATAGATTGTCCCTACAGTGAACGACGTCACAGCATAAGCTGTTGTTTCGTTTAAAATTTAAATAACTATTTTTCTTAGTTGAAATTAATTAGCATTAGTGCCATGTGTCATATTAATTAGTTGAAGTAGTTGAAGAAAACATCTCAAAAGGAAATCATGTCCAAGAGGCCATTAGTTCTTTATCATCACTAGCTATATTTGTTTCTGTACATTACATTTTTTTAATTAAAGTTTCTGTATTTTACTTTTAGTTTCACAAGTTAACACAGGTCTTAGACCTCCCTTAAAGTGTGTGTGTGTGTGTGTGTGTGTGTGTGTGTGTGTGTTAATGCTCCAGCTTAAATACCTCTCAGTGCACTATTTTATTCCTCGAACTCTGTGTTTCACTTCCCATCAAATGCACTAAGACACGCCCCTTAAGCAACAAACCAGGGCAGGGGATCTTCTTATATGAGGTCACAACAAGGGGAAATTTTAATTTACACAGATGGTTAAAAGGACAAAAAGTAGTTCTCTCTCTCTCTCCCTTTCCCACTGTTTCTCTCTTTTTTTCTCTGAATGGCTAAAACTGACCAAAAGATTATTTTTTCATGAACTGTCTTTTGAAAGTGCAGCATACTTTTAGCTCAGAGTAACAGTAAATGTCTGTAATAGCACTTGCTTGGTTTAGTCTTGGTTTAGTCAACCTGTTTTTCTTTCCAAATAGTTTGAGATCAGGAGAAGTCATGATGCTTTGGAGGTGTGGGTTCACATTATATGTTCGATTTTAACTTGTTGGACATTGAAGAGGAGACAGTTCTAAGATCACATCAAATCAACAATCATAAAACACTAACTTAGTCAATCCCTAAAAAACAACGAGGCCATGTTACCCTGCTTCCAGTTTTTCACTATGGATCCACCCAAATCATGCCCATTCTCACCATATAAACATTCTTGTTATGGCTTGGTAAACTGTTCATGTATTTATAATATTTTGGCTTGTCCATAAGTTTAAAAGGGACTGCATTTAACATGACTAGAAGAAGAAGATATTCTATGATCTCAGAACAGTTTGTATTATATCTTTGTATGATACCTAGGATTAACCAACAGGATGAGTATTTTTTTCAGGAGAAACCCTTACAGTTTCCGTTTCCTGCTTGCAAGCCAACATTTTTCTATATTTTTTATATTTTGAAGCGGAGCTCCTCAAGTGTGTATGCATGGACCGAATTTAAAACTCTTTTCTTAAGCTGTAAGTTTTCTTTCATTTGGTCCTGGTTCCTGTTTGTAATGTGAAAAGTGTCTTTTCAAAGAAAAAAAAAATTTAAAAAGGATTCATCAAAGTTAGACTCAAAGTTTTTTCTAACATTCAGAACATGGTGTAGTAAGTTTATCTATTTCTCTTAACACGAACACACGAGGAAAGAAAGTCTTGGTGCTTTTTTGGCAAATTGGAATTTCAGAAGTCACATAATTAATTATAAAATCGGCAGAACATTTCGAACTAGTCAAATTCCACATTAAAATGACCTTTGTTGTATTATTGAGTCTATTTCCTTGCTTAATTATCCGCCCGCTAAGCCACACAAAGCGCACTAAAAGGTTGGTTGTTGAGCATTCATTCACGAGACAAGTTAATTACTCAGCTATTCCGCTCCATATTTCGCAGATCTTAAGGAATATTGTGTTTTTTTCTTGAAACAATCCTTCTTCTTAAAGGTTAATTGAAGGTCGAGCACCAGCATGGGTGAGCGTAACCTTCACAGAGACGGTCGTATTTGACAGGGAAATTGTCGGCGTGAGGGGAGAGAGGAAAGCTGGTCTGCTTCAGGAGAGATAACACCGGACCAGTGAAAGCCATAAAAGTACATTTGAACTCAAACACACAAACACACACACACACACATACACCGGCTTGGGCTCAGAGATACACCACAGACAAGTTCAGTGGTTTGGAAAGCAGACAGTGTCTTTTCGGTTTCTTTTTGCAATCCTGTATGCACAAAGAGCAGCTGTCTCGGACCGTAAATCCATCCAAAGGGTGGTAAAAACTGCTCAGCGTATCACTGGTACCCCACTTCCTGTCATTGAGGAAGTCTACAAGAGGAGGTGTCTGCGTAGAGCACGAAGCATCATGAAGGACACCTCTCACCCTGCACATGAACTGTTTTCTCTCCTTCCCTTTGGAAAAAGGTTCAAATGCCTAAAAGCAGTAAACAGTTTTTACCCCACAGTGGTTACCTTACTGAACACAACTTCACTGTCCCGCTTACATAGACGGTACCACCATCACAGATAACCCAACATTCCTGTTTAATACCTCTGTAAATACTTCCCGTTCATTCATTTGTACAGTCTGCACATGGACTGTACACTAATATGTGTATATTCATATATGCAGATGTGTGTATAGGTATACTCTGCATTTCCATCCAGCGGCTAAATTAGTCATATTTATCCATATGTATACTCATACTATTGCACATAATGTAAATATATATATATATATATTTGTAATACAATTTATAACTTTTTTTATGTACTTAAGTACATAATTCATGTATCTATTGTTTACTTGATTAGTTTGATGTTTTGTTTTCTTTTAAATACAACCAGAGTGGTGTGTTGTAGCTGGCAGTGTTGGGGGACGTTACTTTTTAAAGTAACTAATTACATTACAAAATTACTGTCTTCAAAAAGTAATCAGTTACATTCCTGCGTTACTTTCTGATAAAAGTAACTAGTTTGAGTACTTTTCCATTGCAGAAAATGAAACCTCTTTTGTGATTCCTGATGCATGTTGCTTTAGTCAAGGCCTTTATAATTATTCTACCATCATCACTCAGTGAAGTTTGGTCCATAATCTGTTAACTACTAATACCCCTATTTCAAAACAGCTTGAACATGCACACAGACCCAAGGTGGGAATCGTACCCTCAACCCTGGAGGTGCGAGGCCACAGTGCTATCCATCATGCCACCATGCGGTCATTACCACTGTAATAAAATATTAGGCTTATAGAATTATGCACAAGCATTAATTTTATTGTAAGGCATAATGAGTAGGTCCTGATACGGATTTGACAAGTAAACAAAGCACTCTCCAACAATGACTCCTTTCTCCAATCCCCTCCCATGCCGGATTTTTCCTGCTACACTCCATTAAGTACTGAGGGAAAACTTTATTTAAATGGTCTCAAAGACCGAGGTCGTGATTTAGGTCCATTTTCTATCTGATACGTCTCTTGCCTTGTGCTTGGCTTGCTTTTTGTCTCCATTATCGATACTGCTGAAATATACACGTAATGGAATTTCCATTCTGTGAGCGCTCCTGGCACCCTGGCAGATCGCCCAGGTTTGGATAGATTGCTAAGATAAGCTGAATTTTATCAAATCTCATCCATAAACAAACTTGCGAATGCAGCACACTAGTTCGGGCACAGGAATGCGTATCATTCTTTTCTACTTTGCTGCAAGTTTTTTTTTTTTTTTGAAGAAAGTTTTTCCCCCCGATTCACTTTTTAAGAAAATACCACCAAGATTTTCAAATATTCCTCACCAAATATACAGTGCTCATAAACGCTGCAGCGAGGTGAAGAAGAGGAAAGTCTTATAAGAAGAGAAAAGTTCATCGTTCATCGCCGAGGACGAAAGAATCACGGTTAGTTAGAACGCCATTAGCATCATTTGACCTTTCCTGTGGACTTTAATGGAGGCCCTGGGACAAACCGCTAACAGAAAGACATCAGAGAGGAGCAGAACTACAGCCTTTCTTTCTATCACATCTATTCCGGGCCGTGAGGTGTTTCAGTAAAGATGGCAGAGATGAAGGGCGATTATATATTATTCGTACCTCTCCGGGCCAACTTTTCCTGTGGTTCACCATGAAATATGTTTGCTGGTGGAAAGTATCATCATGCTTTTTTGAGATGTATGAATGTCTATTGCTGCTTTAATTTTTGAGTCTAAAGCTTGAAGGAGGTCATCATGTAATAATACAAAAAAAGTCATGAAAGATCCAAGATCATCCCAAATGTTTTTTGAGGACACAATGGAAAGCCCAGCAAATTTGATGAACAACAGGTTTAGGGAACGGATAACGAACAAGACACTTTGTTCCAATCATTTGTGCTAAAATTTTTCATTTGTTGTTGTTCTTCATTTTCTTTCTTTTTTTTTTTTTTGGTTGCTCCCGGAAGGGGATCAACACAGTGGACCATTTATCTCCAGCTAACTCTGTCTACCACATCTTCTCTCATCACTTCAATCTCTTGCATGTCCTCCCACACCACATGCATAAACCTCCTCTCGGGCCGTTCTCTTCTCCTCATGCCTACCAGCTCCATCTCGAACATTCTCCTCCTGATATACCCCTCATCCCTCCTCTGCACATGTCCAAAGCACCTTAATCTGGTCTCTTTAACTTTGTCCCCAAACTGTCCTTTAATATACAGTACTTATTCCTTATCCTGTCCATTCTTGTCGCTTCCACATCATATTCAGCTCTGCTATAGGTCTTTTTGTCAGCGGTGACGTCTCCAAACTGTACAACGTCGCAGGTCTCACTACCGTCCTGGATACCTTTCTTTATTCTTCACTATCTTTCAAACAATAGTTTTATATTTCACAAAAAAAAAAAGTCAAAATTATCACTTTGGAAATTTCTTTTATCTTGTCTCGTCTGATTAAATATTTTACAGACTGGTTCAGCACTTAAAGATGCCTGACGTTCAATCGATTTCTGGGTCACAGGCTAACTGAGGCCGGATCAACGAATCAAAGAAACATCAATTGAACGTCTCCATTTTTGTGAATTCCTGTCAATCCTGGTCTCTGATTAAGTCAAAAACCCTTTGTTTTTGCTGACTGCCTCGTTTGTGGATTACCCTCCAGTCATGTTTTTCTCATCAGGCGTTTCTGTGAGCAGTTTGATTTCGCCTGGATTCATATCTCATCTATCATGCATGGATCCTTATTCCATTCTGTTAGTTATTATATCAGTCAATATTCACGAGCATCACCCCTCCAAATTTTTTTTTTTAATTCCACCATGTCACATTTAGCAATTATAACAAAATAAAAACACAGAAGCAGGCGAGGCATAATTCGATGGCACTTAAGTCTGGCGACCACGGAGCAAATGACAAGGCTTAGCAGGGTGTTGTAATTGGAATATTTGCTCATCTCGTACTTGCTGCGTTAAGTGGGACCACCAGAAACATGTCATGACTGCTGCGAGGCTCAGTAGCGCTCCGTTCAAAACGCCGGGTTTTGTCTCCTTTTGTTTTAGGCACAGCGGGTTCAGGCAGCACCAAGAGAAAGGCACAGTTACGGCACTTTATGCTAATTGGTCACCAACCCATCCATGGAAATGAGTCATGTCAAGATTCCAACAAAGCAGATCGATGTGGGAAGTCCAATCTTCCTACCTCAATTAAACCAAGTCAAACTTGATCTGATGGTCAGACAGGTTTCTATTGAGGTGAATCAGGAATGGCTGCAAAGCCGTGCCAGATTTGTTCAGTTGAGAGAAGTCGTTTTATATGACGATTTTATCTCTCTCTCTCTCTCTCTCTCTCTCTCTCTCTCTCTCTCTCTCTCTCATTTTGTATCCTTGCAACATGGTCCTATAAGGATGTGAAGCTTTTCTAACTGGCCTTAAGTGAATTAGTGAGTTAGTGGTATATTCACCTTAACCCACACAGCCAAAACACAGTATTAGTGCTAATTTTAATTTCATTTATGTTACACTTATAATAAAGTTATATAAAGTTAAAAATCTTGCTTCCCTAAAAATTTCAAATTGCTAACTTCAGCCGTTTTGGAGAGATGATTTTATATGTTCCCCAGAAATGGTCATTTTTCAGCATTATACTGTCTCGCTTCAAACAATAATTATTTAAAATGCAGATTATTCATATTTCTTTATGTGTATCAATACTTAAATTGGTGTGAGCCTCTAGAATCATATGACTTGTAAAAACTTGCTTAAATAGTTTTTTTTTTGGAAAAAGCTTAAAAAGCAAAGAAAATCTGTGGTGTCCATAACCATGTGAAATTCATGTTGTAATATATCTTAACATTTATGCATTTTAGAATAATACACTTTTTCAGGTTTATGTCTTTTCATGTGAAATCTAAACTGGCCAAGTTTCATCTGAATGACAATTAAGATCGTTGAATGATTTGACTTAAAAAAAAAAAAAGTTATGGACAATAAATAAACATGTATGAAATTGTATTTAGCAAATGTCTCTCTGTTTATCTGATAAAAAAAAAATGTAATATTCTTACAAAGCATTAACACTGAAGACTCCTTCCACATCATGTATGTTAAGTAACATCAGGTTGATCCTGCTTAGATCTACAGTATTTAAAGCACCTGCCATACAGTCCCCTTTCAATAAGCTCTTATTATATAAAAGATCACATGTTTAGTGTAGTGTGCTAAGATAACACTGTCTGACCGATTAGATTTAGGCAATCAGAAATAGAGACAGAAAATAGAGCACAGCATGTCGCCTAACATAACCCCCTTCGAACACTGAACCGTGTGAGAAAATCCGGCTCTTCTCCAGCAGGCCGTCGTGCTGAGAGATTTCACAACGTTCCTCGGCTATTCCGGGAACGAGTGCCCGACATGCACTGCAACTCGGAGGAAATAAATAATCGAAGAAGAAAGAGCCTGAAGAAATCTCCCAGCGACAGTGTGTACGTATCAACACCTCGGCTGATCCCCCTGTGAGCAGTGACAGATGCTTTTGAGGTCCAGGCAAAGCCCGGCGTACAGGAGGAAATGTCAGAAGGAGAGGAATTGTTCTGCTGATTAAAGCGAACTTAAATGATCTACAAGAGAGAGAGAGAAAAAAAAAAAAAAAAATATATATATATATATATATATATATATAGCAAGCAAGCATCATCATGCTTTTTATGGACAGATTACTTTCAGCTGTCTAACTGAAGGCTGTTTATCCTTAAGATGAATTTAAAATGCGCAAGGTAGAGAGCGTTTAGATACTACGGCACTCCATAAACTCACTTGTAGCGGTGAATTATCGTTAGCCTGAAGCGCTTTTCACATCTCCACACCGATTTTATACAAATGATCACCAAAACACATAAAAAATACAGAAACAAAGACGATAAAGGATCGTTTCATCTTTTCCAATGCTAGCGGTGTTTTATTGATGGAAGAACATGTCATACGTTTTAATCTGTTTAGAGTTAGATTAAATGTTGAGGATTGTCCATGACACGAGTAGGCTCCCATTATCACTATCTATTGATCTTCATGAGGCGTTCAAGTCAAACCTGGACTTCTGAATGGAAGGCGTAAAAGTGACCGACATTTACAGTGCGGTGATGGGACTCTGTGAAAGACGATCTCAGCCGCGGTGGCTCGGAGCCCACTGCGGTCGCTCCTGTGAACATTGGTCGCTACTGTGGAAAATCTGCGTGGACTGAACACACAATCATTCACTGACACCACTTGCATGTTAAAGGAACTCGGCTGGGAGTTATTATCACGTCCCCCGTGCAGTCCTGGACTCGCTCCAAGCCATTTCCACATGTTTGGGCCATTAAAGATGTTCCCGGGAGGCCTGGGTTTCAGATGTAATGCAGGCGTACTGAGAACACTTTCTACCTTGTTGGTGTCCAAGCAATAGGGAGACACTGGGATGAGTACATTAGTGTAGCAGGAGATTATATAGAGAAATATCGGGAGTTTCTAACAGAATATAGTATAGTTTCTGTTATTCTGCACAATCGGGTCAAACAGCTTGGATAAATATTGATACTCAGTTTCAACTGATTTACATTCAACCGCCACAATTAACTATATTGACCCGTACATTAGCACAGGTATTTACAACAGTCACCTCTGCCAGAAATATAATCATCATTACTGTACCTGAGGGGGTGCGCAAAGTTTCTTGCACTTTATCATTCTCGTAATCTGGCTGCTCCATGGCTGTCAAGAACAAAACAACAATGTTATTTATTACTAATACTCAGAATATTCACCATGGTGTCTCCTGTGCCTTTCCAGATGTTCAAGTACTTAGTGTTACTACTCTTCATCAAGGCTCCCAGACCTCACAGCACAACTCTAACTGCTGAGCTCACGTTACTGTTTAACAGGATGCTTTTTGCATGTTGACGTATCTACCTCTGGTGCAGCCATATGCTACGCTGGGAGTCGAGTGGGTACAAATAGGCAGCGCTTGTGAACGGCGCTCATTAACGGCCCTGATAGATTCCCACAGCAGACGAGCACCACAGTCGACTGGGCAAATGAGCACCAGAAATTACATAAATAACCACTTGGGCTTGAGGTTGTCATTTGAAATCAGCCTCCCATCTCGTGCTCATGCTCTCACGCTCTCCTGCGCACACTGCGAAGCACGACAATTAAAAGGCTTCAGCTCATTGCCGTTATACCTACAGTACGCATCCGATGCACAGAATCAACTCCGACGTTTCGTTACTGCTGGTGAATCATCCATCCTCCGATTCATCAGTCCACCCACCAATCCACCAATACGTTCATCCATCTATCCATTTACCAAATCCATCGCAACTCTCTTCTTCCTCATTTTATCTCCTCGTCTGTCAAGACATCACGAGCCACCTTCCCGACTCGGTGGGTTGCAGGCCTCATTAACAGGAAATCTTGTTCATATGCACCACATATCTACAGCTATTGATCTCACCCTCAGCAGGCAGGGCTTTTTTTGTTGCTGTTTTCTTTTTTTTTTTAAATAAGACACGACTTCCAATATGATTTATTCCCCGAACATGAATTTAACCCCTCCCACCACCTCCACCACCAGCTTATTTTATTGTTCCTCGTCGAGGACGATATCCCGATTCGCTTTCGAAAGGAGTCTCCTTGGATTGAAGAGCCGTCGTCATGCATGACTGCCCCGATTTTTCTCTTTTAATGCATCCTGAGAACTATTATCCATTCCAAAAAAAAAAGAAAAAAGAAATCTCACTCACCGTACGGCATCCAAAACAGCTCACCTTTATCTCAGGACATTTAAAATACATGTCGTGATTCTCTTTAATCGATACTGGCGATCGTCAATCGTCAATGGCGAAACTGCATAACGGCGCTGTAACTAGTAAGAAAGAAAAAAAAAAAAAGTAATCTTGTCACTGTCTTGTTATGACACCTACGCAGATTCGGTGCCAAAGAGTTCATTTAATTCTCTGGATATCTTCCACGCCGTCTTGTTAAACTGTTTCTGCTCGGATATGAAGGACAAAACTTGAAGGCTTATATCACATTCTTCAATACTAATCTGATTATTTAACACACTTTTTTTTTTTTTTTTAATATATAGCGTGGAGACACATTAACATTTTTTTTTTTTTTTTTTTTTGTAAATACAACAAGGAAAAATGTCATAGCAAATCAAAAACACATGATCAGACACAACAAGATTAGATCTTAGCAACTTATTGCAAGTTCTATAAATGAGGTTAATTCAAGAGAAAAAAAAAAAATCTGGTGTCTAAAGTATTTCTTCATCCTCCCAGATCCCGCAGAAAAAAACTCTGTGACCCTAGATCATAACACTGCCTCCAGAGGCTTGTACAGTACTTGTACTATGCATGATGGGTGCATTGCTTCATGCGCTTCTCTTCTTAGCCTGACACGCCCACCACTCTAGAATATAATAAATCTGGACTCATCAGGTCACATGACCTTTTTCCATCACTCAAAAGTCCAATCTTTATGCTCCCTCGCAAACTATAGCTTTTTTTTTATCTGATGAGTCTCACTGACGAGTGGTTTTCTTATGGACACACAGCTGTTTAGTCCCAATCCTGTAAGTTTCCATCACTATTATGAAAACTTACAGTTTTTACTATTAAACATGACCCTGAATTATACTCTTGCATTTTTATCATGAAACTTCATCAAGAGTTTAAACGCATTTTCACATTTTACCATACTCAAGAATGATTGCTCCGCCGCTGGACAGCGTTTGTTCTCCATTCTCGTGTACACTTGCGTATTTACACTCTAGAATACAGCAGGTGGCAGTATGCACCCACTGTGTGTGCTTTGAACAGAACGAATAAGTTAACCTTTGCCATATGCCTAATAGTATTGATATTTTGGAAAGAGTAATGCTCTTGAGTACCTTGCTACTGTGTCGGTAATGGCTGCGTAGGTCAGAAGATGAGATTGGTGTGTACTACAGTACATGCACACACAGATTTTTGAGGAGACAGACAGCACTGCTGACATGTCTAAACAGCAATCTACTTCCATTCTCAGGTACGTATGCTGTATCATTGTCGAGACCACCTATTCAAGCAGACATGGCCACGGTTCCCGAGCCTGAAACGATTGCATTCTCACTGATCAATATGAACCAGACCTTCGGGTCAATGATAGCAGGAATGCCCTAAGTGACCCCCTTCATGATGTTTTTGTTTCTTCCATGAACCTGACAGTCCAACACCATCCTTCCAGGTTTTAATAAAGTCTTTGCTCTTGTAACTTTAATGTATATTTTGGTTGATGTAGCCCAAAAAATTAATCTGTCTATAATGATGACTCTTCTCTTGGCCAGGCAGTGAAGTAAATGAGAGCATTCCCATGGCATCTGCAGGCCTCGTGATGAGAATTTTTCTATGCTAAAACGCTGTAAGTTACTGTAAGATCACAGCAGTAGTTCTAAACCTTATTCCTGATGGACTATTTCATACAGTAGTTTTTCTTACTCTACTCCACCCCCTTCAATTAAGAAAGGGCTGTTAATTAATTTAATCAGGTGCGCTAGGAGCTGAATAAGCACTTAAATGTGCAGAGCAGTGATCCTCCAGGACCAGAGTTTTACAGAACCACTGTATTACAAGAACGTGTAGGGATGCGAGTTGAAATCTATCCTGAATACCATGAAATGTCGTTCCGCTTTCTTAGAGGACACACTCAGCAACAGCTCCTCTGTAGGATTAAACTTATGTTTACAGGTAACCGGTTGAAACATTCTATAAAAGGGACACAGATAGTGTAAACTATGGACTTACAGGTTTGCACAACAAATCTGAAAGTGTATTCACAGTATATTGCATTGTGTCCTGTTTGTTACTGTCTGCACATTTGCACAAGTGCACTTTATTGTGTCTTTTTGTATAGTTCTTGGCTAGTTGTTTTAATTTGTTGTCTTAGCTAGTTAACTATTTAAGTGCCTTAGCTAATTTTGTTAATTTATGGTATCGATTTATGTTGAATGTAACACCTTGAATAAAAGGCACACAGACAGTGTAAACTATAAACAGGTTTGCACAAGTCTGAAAGTGTATTCACAGTGAATTGAGCACTGAACTGTATATGGCTGAAATGACAATAAACTTAACTAGACTTGAAAATAATTCACCACTGATGTGTGTAAATATATGCAGAGCAAATGAGCAATTTTAACTTTTAGAAAGGAATATATATATATATATATATATATATATATATATATATATATTTTTTTATACAAAAAATGTAACATATTGTTTTATTTGCTATATCATGCTGCTTGCTATAATATTTTATAATTTCCAACAAGGAAAGATAAGTAATTTTTCTCCATATTTTATTTCTCATGAACTTCATTTTATGTTAATCTATTTTCCACTTGTACTAATAACAACTAATCCCTGAAAACAAAAGCAACCTAAAAAAATAAAAGAAAAATTTAGTTTCAATTGCAGTCATCATTCCTATCTGAGGGGGCACAAACTTTTGCACTCATTGCTAACGAACTGTAAAGAAATTCAGAAATTCTGACAGCTTTACTTTTCTGAACTTTACTTTTCTGAACTATTCTGATTCCCATTCAAAATTGACTCAGGTGTTGACGGTGAAAAGAGAAAAGGCGTCGTGTCACGGCCGATGGCAAAGCAATTCTTTGTCGCTGTCTCGTTAACATGTTACTGCTGATCTGGTGCACAAACTTTTGCATAATTATACCTGGAAAGCTCCAGGGATCTTCCATCATAGATCGCGAAGAAGTATAATAGATGCTAATGTAAAATAAGTAACAAGACTTTAATGATTAGCCAGTTGTCTCGCTTAGCTAATTATTTCTACTGAAGCTCGTTAGAGCAGGAGGACTCGTGGAGATATTAATATTCATCCGCCTTTACAAACACTGAGCTTTGTGTGGCTGCGCTGTCTAATTGTAATTCTGTCTTTTAAGCGCTGATGGCATCTGGGTGATTACTGTAAAAGTCAGCCGTCAACATGACACCACACAGCCAGCGCTAATTTCATTAGCCTTAACAAGCTTAGCGCTGTCATGAATTACAATGAACGTGCCATGGCTCAATTTTCACTCCTTTACATAACATTCTTTTGTGCTGCTGCATGTTAATGACACTTAACCCTCCGGGGTGGAGCTTCTTAAAATCACCTAATGTCATAGTATATATTTTCCAGATTTTATATGTTTATTATTATTTATTATTATTATTATTATTATTATTCACTCATACTTCTTTTTGAGTGTATGTGTGAGTCATAACTTTTACTCAGTGTTAAAATGTTTAGTTCTGATGTTAGATTAGTCTAAGGAACCGCCCAAGGAACTGCCTCAAGTTTGGACCTTCATCATATCTACACACCGTTGTCCAGATTCTTTGTAATCTCAATTTAGACCAAAAATGCATCTGTGACAAGTAGATCAGCTCATAATGGCAACATGCTAAAGGCGTCTGTGCGTTTTAGTGCAAGACGGCACTAAACTTTAACTAGGCCAGCGGAGATAAAAGAGGGAATAGGACAGAATAGTGTAAATGTCATATTTTGAGCCTGAAATTCAAATGTCTATTCCTGAAGTGACCCAAAATGCACAGAAATAGAGATATTCTCTATTTATATTTATATTTTTGGATATCTTTCTGGGACAGTTAAGATCTCAGAATCTTATTGCAAGTTCATAAAATGTGGTTAAATTGAGAAGTTAAATAATAAATAAATAAATAAACAAACATGTTACAGGTAAAAATAGTAAATTAGAGCATTGCCATGGTCTCTGCAAGCCTCAGAAACAAGAGCAGATTATAATACAGAAATGAGAAAGTGCAGGGGGTAGTGCAGAAATCTATCCCAAATACCCAGAAATGTGTTCCGCTGTCATGAAACATTTAACAGCAGCCACTTTAAAGTAAATACTTTGATTTTTTTAATATAAATATTGTGTATAACGGCAACAAAAATAATATAATATTATTAATTATAAAAACATGGTGTCCTTATAAATAATAATAATAATAAATAATAAATAAAAAGATATTTAAACAAATAAAAAGAAATAAATAAATGAATAAACTTTCTAAATATGGAGTTAAAATGTAAATGATAGTTACATACATAAGCATTGAAAAAATTGTAATAATAATTATAAATAAAGTAGTAATAATAATAATAATAATAATAATATGAATTATATATAATTTATATTATACAGGCTGACCCCTTACAATGCATCGCATGGGTCAGATTCTTGTTTTATTTTTTTCTGCGTCAGCTTGCATCAGAATCCTGCTGTTTAATTCAAAATTCGTTCCTGACTCTTAATAACCAAAATGAGTCTATCCATATTTAATAGCAGGGTTATGGACTGCTGTATTGGGTTCTTATGAAGAATTAATGAGTGAGGCAGGTACAAATAATGCAGGTCTCTGTTGACCTTGTGCCGAGGGACATAGACATCAGACGGGGCTTCATATTCCATTTTCATATTCAGATGAACTACGCTGCTGATGGTGGAACAGAGAAAGAGAAAGAGCGAGCAGGAGGGAGAAAGATGTGGCCATCCTGCCAAGTCTGACATACGGTAGCCTTGAGACGTGTCATCTTGGGTGAAAAAAGAAAAAAAAAGTGATGGTGCATTAGTGCTCCACATGCTCCGTCTGCCAGTAGGAGGAAGATGAGTCCTGCATGCACACGCACACACACACACACACACACACACACACACACACACACACACACACACACACACACACACACACACACACACACACACACACAGTCGAGGGAATGGTCCAAAACATATTTCACAAGTCTAACAGATTTCACAAGTCCATTAATAGAAGATTGGAGCCGTGTATCACTGATAACACTGTCTCTTTTTTAAAACATGAAAATCTGGACTCTCTGGGTTTATACAGCCACGATAGAACCACTTTAGCTGGGATGAAAAAGAGTTGGGAAAACCTTTTCAATGCATATTTGTGAATGATGGCCGACGGTGTCATTACAAGCTTACATAGAGTATTCTCAGCAGTTTCCTATCACCTGGCGTGTACAAGTTCATCTTAGCATTTTCATGACAATTTCCAAGACTGCAGAATTTTTTTTTTTAAAAATGGTACTCATGCTCAACTCCATCTATGTTGGAAAAAGTTGCTTTGGGTACTCAACAATCAGTCACAGACTTTGTCCATGTTGCTAGCCTGCCATGAGATGGCGAGTAAAGTGCACATGGTGACCTTTAAACAAATGCTAATGGTATGGATCGGTTCCTTGTTAGATTGCTTTCTGGCTTAAAAGATGAGCAAGCTCTGATTGATAGTAATACATCCAGCTCATGGGTGTTAACCCTCAAATCAAAGCATGCTTGTCAATGCTAAACACGCATCAGGATCCCAAAAGAATGTGCGGTAGGGAGACAGAGAATGTATAGGGACACCTGAATTAAGATTGCAAAGAAGACTATGTAGTGACTGAGCCAATGTTTAAAACAGCTGATTGGTGGATTAAGTCGTCAATCAAGTGCCATATCAGGGATAAATCAGCAGGAAGCTGCTGACCTCACATCCAGCAGAGTAATCCTTACAGATCAATGCTGAATGACCCTGACGTGAATCGATACACAACGTGTCTCCGAGTTCAAACAAAGTGAACACACTGTCACTCTTCCTTAGTGACTTCAGACCCTTGTTTCCACATACCACATTTGGATGGTTAATGGATTTTCGCTTCCCAAAGATCATCAAGTTCTCATACAATCGTTTAGAGTAGTGCACTCTTAGCAAAAGAAGTGTTCCTCAAGGATTCTTTAGGATGTTTAATAGACAGAGGCTTCCTGAAGAGTCTGCTGAAAAGACGGTTCGACAAAAGACAAGATTTTAAAAGAAAACCAAAGAAAGACCAATAAGGATTCGGGGAATTCCATGCAAAGGTCAACCTCACTCTGAGGGGTTGGGGATGAGGAGCCGAGGGGAAGTAGGCATAATTCATAAGGTTCCTGTTAAACCATGGAAATACGCTAAAATACTACTGTACATTAACAACAAAGTCCAATGCTACATATCAAGAAAAGCACAAAAGCACAAAAATGACTACAAAGACAAAGTGAGAGAAAAAAAAAAAAAACTGAGTAAAGTACCAGAGAAAAGGCTGATTTAATTAGTTAATTGTTTTCTCCATGCGCAAAAGTCTTAGCCAAAGGTGTCTTAAATAAAAAGGTTCTACATTCGAAATACTACTATAAAAATAGCAGAAACAGGAATTAATGAAACAAAGACAATAACTTGTGTGATGAGCCTATGCTTAAAATATAGACTCAAGCACAACTAGTTTTCAAATCTACACTTTGTGTTCATTCATGGCACGAATGTAATGCATTCTGCAGTGGTCTTCAAAATTTGTAGAGTTTGTAGAAAACCTGTACTCTCCTTTAAAAGTTTGTGCTAATAAAATGAGGCATATTTTCAGAACGTAAATGATTCTATAAATTTAGAGCTTTTACTTGTGGTGCTTATGACTGCAATAGCTTGAATTGTTCCACGCACAATTTCGTACCCAAGTCTCCATCACTGAACACTTGGTAACCTCAACAAAATGGACTTTGCGCTATATGAACTAAAAGACAATTTCCGTTATACAGTTGCACTTTCAACCTCAGAACACTCAGTAATGAAAGGGGCTGATTTATGGTCACGGTATCTGATATAACCCGAATGAGGAACGATTCTTCTGGTGGTTTTTTCCCTCAGGGATCCCCCCCCCATCATATCCAACTTGCTTATTAGAAATAAACTATTTTATTCCTGTAATGCAGCTTTGCAACAATGTACATTGTTAAAATCGCTACATAAATTGAGTTTAAGAGAGATTGTATTTTAAAAAGTATGCAATTTAATTCATTGACACTTTTTGTATGTCACATCCATAATGCTGGAGCTTCCCTGTTAGATTTAACCTGAGGGGGAACCTTGAAGAGTGAATATGGAGAAAATACAGTACTAGGTAGACGTCTAACAATGTTTCTCTAGGGTTCTTAGGATTACCTGGAACTGTTGTAGCTGTAGGGCTCAATGTGGCTCATCGTACAGTGTATAAGGGTTCGATGCAAGGTTATAGAATGAAGAATAAATTGTTTAAACAGTATGAAACATTTGTAATATTCCACTATATCTAATTTACTCTTTATATTTCATACTGTACAAAGTTGCAGGAGGCCTGAAGCCTATGCAAAATTCCAATTTAAATTTCTATTTAATATACAGGATGATGTGAAAGTGAAATGCTTACACAACTGTTTGTGACCTAAAAAATGAAATAAGAGAGGAAAGTAACAATAGAAAATATATGAGAAAAATATGTAATAATTATGTTACAATAAAATAAATTATAACATAGAAATATATAAAAATGTTAAAGTATGAACTGTATAAGTAAACTATATGAAATATATGGAATGTGCAATGTGAGCAGTATGGGCAGTCATGGAGTGTGAAATTAAACAATGAGCAGCAGAGTTACTGTCCATCTTGAAAGTGCAATAGTTAGTCCTCATTTGTGTCTAAACAGAACAAGAAATGTGCAAAATATGTGTCCTGTGCAATGTACAAATGTTCAGTGTGGTTGGTATTGTGGTGTGCTTAAACACGTGTGAAGGAAACATACAGTCGCACATCCCATCAGTTGAGTCCTGTATGGAGTTCTGGTTAAGAGCTTGTAGCTTCTCCTCAGTCTCTCTGTGTTGGCCTTCAGGGCGTGGAATCACTTTCCTGACTGCAACAGAGAGAATAATCCATTGTTTGGGTAACAAAGGTCCTTCACAACCTTGGTCCAGCAGCGACTGTTGTAAATTGAGCGAAGGTCAGGGAGCATGGTACGACTGGTGCACTCAGCTGCAGCAGTTCCCAAGCTAGGTTGTGATGTTTCCTGTCAGGATGCTCTCTATGGTGCGGAAGTAAAAATTCCTAAGCACCTTAAAATGGCAGTCTAAAGTCTCTCAAGTGTCTGAGGTGGTAAAGACGCTACCGGGACTTTTTCACCATGTTGTTGATATGACAGGACCATGAGAGGTCCTGCGTGATGTGAACATTGAGGTATGCGAAGCTGTCCTCTCTCTCCAGTGAGCCCTCATTGATTACGTGGGTCTGGTAGTTCCTTTCCTGCTTTGTACTGATGTCCACTATCAGCTCCTTTGTCTTACTGATGTTCAGGAGGAGGTTGTTCCTCTGGCACCAGTTCTCCAGGTTTCTAATCTCCTCCAGCTAGGCCGTCTCATTGTTCTCATCAGTCTCAGTGATCAGGCCAACCACATCAGAGTCATCAGTGATGGGGGTACAGTTGGTAGTGGCCAACATAGTGGAATATGTTTAGAATGAGGTCACTCAGAACACAACCCTTTGGGTTCCAGGGTTGAGTCCCAGGTGTTCCAGTTTGGTGGTGAGTGTGGAGGGAATTATAGTGTTAAATGCTGAACTGTAGGCGACAAAGAGCATTTTAACATAATTCCCCTTTCTAGTGTCCATGTGAGTGAGTGATGTGTGAAGGAGGTATGAAATGGCATCATACGTTGAGAAGTTTGGGCATTAAGCAACCTGTACTGGATCTGGTGTGTCTGGTAGTGTAGAGATGGGATCAGGAGTAGCTCAGTGGTTAAGGCATTGAACTACGGTTCAGAAGGTCCCAGGTTCAAGTTCCACGACCACCAAGTTGTCCCTGTTGGGCACTGGAGCAAGGCCCTTAACCCCAACTGCTCAGATGTATAATGAGATAAAAAAAAAAAAATGTAAGTTGCTCTGGATAAGGGCGTCTGCCAAATGCTTAGATGTAGATGTAGATGTAGATGATGAAGACTTTCTAGCCACTCAAAGCACTTCATCACTACTGAAGTCAGCAGTGATGAAGGCAGTAGACAAGGCAGTAGTACACCCTGGTTAGGGTGCCAATCCATGAAAGGGCACACAAACACATACTAATATATCACACACTGTGGGCAATTAGGGAATCCCAATTGGACTTTGAGAGGAACCTGAAGGAAACCCACCATGCACGGGTAGAACATGCAAACTCCACACACACAGGCCAGAAGTGGAAATCTGAAGCTGGATGTGCGAGGCCAAAATGCTTACAACTACAGTAGCTAGCAGTTCTGTTCAGCACTGTACCTGTACAGGAAAAAGGATATACTTCTAACAAGAAGATTCCCAGCCTTTAAAGTATATGTTAAGAGAAAAGATGGTAGGTATGATGAGCTTCTTCTGATTGTGTAAAACTGCTTTGCTTTGCGACAATGACAATTGTTAAAAGTGATATACACTTTTTAAAAGTGATATACAAATACAATTTAATTGAATGAGTATACTGGCAAGGGAGGGGGGAATGGGTACATGTACATAAAAGCACTGATTAAAAGTAAAATAAATTAAATAAGTAGGTAAAATGATCAGAAAGGGTCCAGGACATTTTAACGCACATTATCTCATGCCACTTTCTCTTTTTTTTTGTTTTAGATTTTTTAATATTCTTCAGTATACAATTACATTTGGCATATTCTGTGTAATTAAAATAACTTATATATTTCAATTTTTGCAAATGTGTAATTTTGTAGATTTTTTAAAGACAAAAATCTTTAGTTTACTTGTATTCTTCTAGTGCAATTTTCCTTATTTTAGTGAAATCTTTCCATCTTTCTATTCTTTCTATCTTTCCCTTTTAGGTCACAGACAATCATATAAGCATTTCACTGCATATTATACTGTGCATGGTTGTGTACATGACAAATACAAACTAGTATTTGAATTTGTCTCTGATTGATGAAGGTAACTTATTCCATGCGATTATTGCTCTTGGAGAAAAAAAAGAGCGTTGTCGTGACAATTTTCAAGTAGGTGAGACTGTGATTTCTTCTGGCTCTGGATGGGGCAGGGTGGATGCAATCCAGGAACATGATGTCTACTAAATGATGATGTATTTGGTAGAAAGTGCAGAGTTTGATCTTGATATTGCTTCCCAGTCTTATTCTGCCAACATTTCGGTGGGACTGCTGAGGTTATGAAATCCGCTGCAGACAAATCTGGCTCCTGTTCTCTGTTGGACTTTATCTGAGCAAGACAAATGCCATACTTTTAGGAAACACCCTGATGAACCGGTTATGGCAATCAGGTATGTTTACAGTAGTTTTGGATAACCTCAGAGCAGGTTTACGTTCATTCAGATGCTCAGCTTGTAATATTACCCGGCCGGCGTTTCGACGTCTTTATCAGTTCTCACTACGGCCAGGCTCAATATTTCTAATTAAAAACTTATTGATGACTACAAAGAGCTGTTTACTGATGATGCGCGAAAGCCGCTGCTCTTTTTTCGTCCAGAAGTTTGCGCCATTGCAAGATGAAACACTTTTAATTGACCTATTTATTTTTATTTTTTATGGAGAATGTCAGACGTGGAATAGAGTCATGCCGAGTTAAACAGTCACGGTGTTGTTTACAGATAACAGCTAATAGGAAGTTGATTACATTTGGCATTACGGTGGACAGTATTTGTGTCGTGCCTGGTACGTGGGGTGGAACAAATTGCAGAGCACGGCTTTGTGAACTCGACTTAATTTAAAGCGCAATTCCGGCGACAGTTACCGCTTGTCATCCGTTTTCAGCAGCTGGACTCCGAGGATAGAAGATCTGAGCTTCAGCTGATTTTTTGCGTACATTGAGTTCTTATATATGTTTTTATCTTAGATTAGATTTAGCTGGATTGAAGCATGCTGGACGTTTTTTGTTCACTTTGGGTTGTAAATAAATGCTGACCCAAGCCAGTGAAGGAACTGAATGTGGACACGTTATCCTTTTTCAACATCTTCATTTTTGCAATGTCGATCTCCTAATATCTACTGCACAAGCAACAGACTTTGGAAATTTTTCTGAGATGTTTGCACAGATTTCAAATGTTCTATGTACAGTTGACGGATTTATTGGCACTCTTTAAATGAACATGCGCCATAATTGAAACGAACAGATCCCTCAAAGAGCAAACTCTTTTCCCCTGAAAATGTCAAATAACTTTGTTGCCCAAGTTACCTGTTGACTCAACACCTTCTGACCAATCAGAATCAAGCAGTAGGTGATAAAAGATGAAGTTTGCCAGTTAAAGTTAACACTAAAGGCTATCTCCAGCTCACTATTTTTTACAGAGACCAACAAGCCTTGAACGAAATCTCTAGCATCTTTGAAGCCTGGGAAATACTCTCGAGAATCCCTCCAGAGATTTACAAAGAAAAACCACCTGAAAAGTGCTTCAGGCTCCCAAACTTTCAAACATCATAATTTCAAAAAACCACACAAAAAAAAAATCGCTTCACCAAAACTTTAAATAAAAAAATTTGAGCAGGTCCAAAAAGGCCTTGATGATGTTTTTAGTCTTGACAAGGACAGAGAAACACTCTTTAAAAGTCCTTGTAGACAAATACTATGAAAGTGGACTAAATAAAAGAGATGCATCCTACAAAAGCAGTTTACATTATCATAACTTTGGTAACAAACAGTATTCCTGCACCAAACTTGACGTGAGTGTATAGCAGACTTGGATAATTCCGACATGCCCTGGACGACTTTAAGCCTTGCAAGAGCTGAAAAACAATCTTACAAATCCCTGTATACAATAAAAGTGTTCAGCATATGTCAGTGATTCATCCTGCAAAAGTTAAAAATATCATAAATTTGGGAATGAACAGAATACCTTGATCTGCAGAACAGTCCAAAACGAGTCTGTTTTTTTTTTATTTTAGTTTAAAATATCATCATAATTTGATGTCCAAACTGCATACCTTGACCAAATTTCTTTATTTTAACTGGAACAGCAGCACGAGTTAGCTTGTCTTCTATCGGTATGGCATGACATAATTTTGTCCTTATTGCAGGCTGACTAATCGCTACATCCACATGGCAGACGATAATGCCAGCCGAGTACGTGACAAGAGAAGAAATAACTAATATACTGATAAACACCTGGTCATGAGTTTCAGCAAATTGCCCTTCTACTGTATTTAAACGGCTCAAAAACAAGAAAGGAACAGAGTTCGTGTAGATATCTGCAGCACGAGAGTTTCAGTAATTACACCAAAAAGAAAAAGAAGAAAAGAAAACTCGACATTAATTAGTGGAATGATTTACAGCGAACTGTGAATTTGACTGAGACTTATTAATGCTACTGAATTTTGTTCCGACAACACAAAAGGCGACGCTATTTATATGCTAATAGGTGTGACGGTTATGATCATCGGGGCTGAAAGAAGACGAGCCAAGTAAGAATGTTATAATACCGCTTGATCTCCATTACCACTAAACCTCTACAATTAGGAATAGATTTGCAATTAGATTTCTAATTAAGCCACTTCATCCTAATAAATTGCCCGGCAGTCGCACCTCTTGCTGACAGACACACTTACGCGTCGCCGATTGTACCTCTGACCTTAGAGACCGACGTCTGTTCAGTCCATCTATGAAATGTCAGCACTCTTGGATGAGTGAAGAGAGGATAAAGAAAAGGCTTTTTTTCCCTCCCTTGCCAGATGCCGGCTTATCTGCCTTTCATCAATTAATGCTAATTAAAAAGAGCTGCCATGGAACAGACCGTAGCTATGTCTTGAATGCCAAACAGATTTAAAAAACAAAAACAGCGTTTTAACCACTCAAGGATGGGAGGAGAGTGAAGAGGCTCATGAGGCACATAAAGAAAAAAAAAAGTATTCAAAGTGTGAAAGGAAATACCATCAGAGAAACAGGGTGCCAATAATATATGTGTAAAACTTCAGGCTGAATCAAATGTTTTCTCGTTATTCGATTTTAAATTCTACATCCACCATTTTTTTTTCCCCATACGATGATTGAAATCCTAGTGTAATATATGGCAGCAGTGGTTTATTTATGCTTTGGGCCATTTTTAGCTGGAAGTCATTCAAGTCAAAGCATGATGTTTGATTGTACAGAAAACAGTTATGAGAGTAGATGACATGGTGGTTTAGTGGTTAGCACGTTGCACCTCCTGGGTTCGGGTTTCCCCGTCTCGGATTCTGGGTGTGTGGAGTTTGTATGTCCTTCCCGTGCTTGGTCGGTTTCCTCCTGGTACTCTGGTTTCCTCCCACAGTCCAAAGACATGTAGATTAGGCTAAGTGGTGTTCCCAAATTGCCTGTAGTGTGTAAATGAGTTTGATTGTGTGAGTCCTGCGATGGATTGGAACCCTCTCTAGGGTGTACCTCGCCTCGTGCCCCAAGTCTCCTGGGATAGGTTCCAGGCCCCTGTACACAGGATAAAGCGATATAGATGATGAGTGTGCGAGTTATAATCTCCTGCTACACCAATGCATTTATCCCAGTGTTTCACTAGTGCTTAGACACCATCTTCTCCATCCATCAAGGCAGAAAGTTTTCTCAGTACGCCGAAGCCCTGATTGCATCTGAAACGCTGGCCTCCCGGGAAATCCTTTAATGGCTCAAACATGTGGAAATGTCTTGGAGCGAGATCAGGACTGAGACAAATGATGTGGCAAAAACTTTCAGTTAAGTGTTGTCATGGATGTACAGCCTTCTTGAAAACTTGTGCACCATTCGAGTCCAAGCGTCTCATCACCATACCTTGCTTAAAGTGTTCTGAAAATGTCAATTATTCTTACGTCTTCACTCACCAGAATTTTCATCACAAGCCTCGGTTTCACTTGAACACACCTCGTAATTCATTGTTAACTTAAAGAAACATGGATGATGCCAAAATCTTTGATTCCAGGTGTTTTTACACATGACACGAGTGCAGATATGATCACTGACAGGTCTGATAGCTTTATATTCCCCAAAGCAGCTTTTAATCAAATAATTTACAGAAAGTTAATACATTTTCAGATTTTCCTACATGACCCTCAGCACTGTATTATTTAACGATCTCTCTCTTTCTTGCAGCCGGCGAGCTATAGTACCCGTCACCTGATTAATAATGTAATGACAGGCAGCTCGTCCATTCGGTCACTGCAGCACGATGTCCTCATTCCTCCCTCTGCACCTCCTGCATCCCGAGAAGGGCAGAAATCACTGCTTGAGAAACAGAAATAATAAAATAAAGATAGTGATTAAACAAATGTGTTCCTGCGCTCACCTGTATTGACTCCGCTGTTAATGAAATGTGCTCTGGATCACTGAAGCAGAATTAATTAGAACGATCCCGTGGCATGAGTTATGCTCTCGGCTGTGACAGGTGAGCCGGAGGAAAGTCTGGCCTCGCCCGCCCACCAGCTCGCTCGCTCACTCGCTGAGATAGTACAGTGAGAGAGGAGGTAATGATAGACCCTGCGCTTGCGTAGTACAGATAGTTTATTAACTCTCTCAGGAAAATCTGCACATGTTCTTATAGACATGAAGCCCTAGGGAAGAAAACTAACACCCCAGTGACTAGTGATGGAGTTTATTCTGCGGCCTGGCTTACAATCCCGGGTCCTGCATCCAACGCACTTGGTTTTAGCTTTTTGTTTGCTAGCGGATGAGCTGAGTCAGCTCAGCTGCTATTTCTGAGGTGATTTCACCGTATGACTTGGAGATGTGTGTAGAGGATGAGGCAAGAGAAAGGTTTAAAAATAAATGAATATGCTGCTACATTGATATGATTATAAGCTTATTGTCAATACTGTCTTAAAACAAACAAAATGAGAACCACAAGAAAAAATATGTCAAACAAAATAGATTTTTTAAAGAAAAACTACCATAGACATAGTCCTTTTTCAGAGTTTTAAATGAGATGGATAGATATATAGACAGATAGATACACTGAGTAAAAGAAGAAAGGATAAAAGAATAAAAGTGAATAAAATGATTAAAAGAATAGAGAGGATTAATTCCTCTAACTAACTTGTTGGAGAAACAAATGAAAAAAAAAAAACAGACAGAAAATAAAAAGGGAAATCTATCTACTTATCGCAATATGTTTTGTTAAACTATTCTTCTTGTTAGGCCACTTTAGAAAATATACATTAATGCTATTGGCTTCTTTCATTAATGACTGTTAAAATAATAACAACAACAACAACAAAAACAAGAACAACAAAACATATTCTTATTATTCATGGAGAGTAATAATAATAAAATTATTAATAATAATATTATTATTATTATTATTATTATTATTATTATTATTATTATTATTATTATTATTAAGTTTTCATCCATGTATACTGGGATGAAAAAAGGTTTAATGATGAATTGAACAATTTAATTAACAAAAATACATAAATAAAACAAAACTGAATCAATAATTAAATGAGCAATAAAAACTGAAGAAAAAAAACATAAAATACTTAAATATATTTTAAACTTGGCAACAAAAATGAAATACTGTAAAACTGCCCAAAAATAAATAAATAAATAAAACTAATTAATAAATAAGTAAACAAAACAAGTTTAAAAAACATAAATGCTAACTTGTCAGGGATAACCCCTAGATGGCGAAGCCCTATATCTTGCCGCGTAGCTGCTTCGTCAGGGACAGCGAGCTGTTTGTCAGGCCGCATAGCTGCGTCGTTGTGGACAGCGAGCTACCGCCGCTGCACCACGCCGGGGAGGACAGTGAGTTTCCTCCGCCGCCAACGTCATGCAGCGTTGAGGACAGTGAGCTTCCTCCGCCGCTGTCATGCAGCGCCGCCGAGGACAGCGAGCTTCCTCTTCCGCCGCCGCCATCATGCGCTGCCAAGGACAGCAAGCTCCCTCTTCCTCCGCCACCGCCGTCATGTGCCGCCGAAGACAGCGAGCTCCCTCTTCCGCCGCCGCCGCCATGTGCTGTCGAGGACAGCAAGCTATCTTTTCTTCCACCGCCACCGTGCACGTACAGCGAGGAGGACAGCGAGGTGCCACCGCTGCATTGCGCTGAGGAGGACAGCGAGTTTCCTCCGCCGCCGCCGTCATGCAGCGAGGAGGAGAACGAGCTGCCGCTGCGTCCCTGCACCGCTGAAGACGGCGAGTTTCTTCCTCCGCCACCATGGACATACAGCAAGGAGGACATCGAGCTGCCGCTGCTGCCCTACATCAGCGAGGACAGCAAACTTCCTCAGCCTCCGTCGCCGTGAATGTACAGCGAGGAGGACATCGAGCTGCCGCCGCTGCCCTACATCGGCGAGGACAGCGCGTTTCATCTGCTTGCGCCTCCCTGCATCGGAGAGGACGGCGAGCATCCTTTCCTGCACTAGCAAGGACCGCGCGCTTTCTCGGCCCTTGCCGCCCTGCTTCAATAGGGGCACCGAACCGCCGAGCTCACAGGACAAAGGTGCCAGCCTTGGGGTGAGGAGGACCCTGGGGGGGATGCCCTGGACCTCCTGTGGCGCCCCAGGAGTTGCGCCTTTAGAGGGGGGCTTATGTCAGGGATTACCCCTAGAGGGCGCCAAAGCACTCAAAGACTTTTGTTTGTAGTTCTGTTTGGTTCAACTTCAGTTCCCGTTATGCATCTCGGTCAGGTGACGTGGGCGCTCACCTTAACCGAGTTGGTCATTAGTTTCTTTATAAATAGCTTGTTTTAGTTCTTTTGAGTTGTCTTGCAACTGTTAAGTTAGATCTAGTATACGTTGGTTTAGTTTAATGTTTCCATGTTGAAATTCGTGTTTTGGTTTGTTTTTACATAAAGTATATTTGTTTGTTTCATTTCCTGTTTTCTTTAAATAAAAACATCATTCTCAAACACCATCGAGACCTCAGCATTTATGCCTCGCACCCACAAACGTGACATAACTAATACAAACATTCTAAATTTAGCAACAAATCTTGGCAAAACAACCATGAGAAATAAATGAATAAATGTATCAATAATAAACAAATAATAATAGTAATGCGTAGGAAGGGAACCAAGAACAATCCGATGAGAGTGAGAGAGAGAAAAAAATATTCAGTGTCACACATCCAAAGATCTGTGAACTAGGTGTGAAAGCTGTTAGATAAGCCTCAGACAATGTCACTCAGAAATCGATATTTCTCTGATAAATCTCCAGGTGTGGATGAAAAAGGTCAGCCGCTCTCCATGAATAAGACATAAACACCGTCGCTCCAGCCGCATCGAGGTTTGCAGACTCACGCCGGAAACGCCAGGAGCTACAGCGGCCCCTTCCACCTCACTTTCCTATTGCTCATATAATAATGTGGGGAAAAAATATATAAAATGAATAATGTTCCCCCAGCTTGCTTTGTTCTTTCGCCTGTAGGGAACTCTCCAGCAAAAAAATAAGCAGTCGCTCTCATGATAATGCTAGCAAAAGTGGCCTCGCACATTCCCTTATTCTTCCAGCACTATATCGTATATATTATATATTATATATCTCCCGGTGTGGTTATGAGATGCGTTTAATAAACAAGCCGACGTTTAACAAATGGCGCTTTGACCGCCGCAGCCGCAATAACATTAGGACGTAATCGCTTTAGATGTGCGCGATGCTCTCAGCTACGCCGGCTGTTAAGACGTCTGTAATGAGCTCGTCCACTTTCTTTTCTCATCCGAACTAATCCCCTCGCTTTAGCCCCAGAAAGAACTTGTAATTGCTTTGTAAAAAAATATATATTATATATATATATATATATAAATATATATTTAAAAAAAATATGCATCATTCCTGTAAAGGCCTTGCAGCATTCTGGTTGACAAAAAAAAAAAAAAGAGGAAAAAACTGAAAAGGAGAAAGTCTGACTTGTTGCTTGAGTTTGGAGGCAGGAAACTTTCCCTGATTGGCCCATGGGAGACACGCTGACATTTCACACAGTTTTCCGCAACGTTCCGAAGACGATCATATCCGAGATAATTTCCTGTCCGTGATCTGCAGGGTGTGCGAATGTGCCAGATGATGGACCAAAAATATGCTAATAGGAAACGGGAAAGATGCTAATTGTGCTGCCACAAAGTTTAACTAATCCAATCAGTGTCTTAAATTAGTCTAATTACTGTCAGCCTGCTCACTCAAGTGCTCAATGAAAATGAAATATTCTTTATCTTTTGTTTTTTCTCCCCCTGAAGGAATTCCCATGCATTTAAAATGGCTAAGATTGTTTGGAGTCTTTTGTGAAAAGAGAAAAATTATCAGATTACACCTCACACCCTTTACACTGTAGCCTATAGACTATTGTTTTTCGTGGCTAATCCCTGTCCATTTGTCTCCTTGTCAATTAGCTGCATGGGAGTAAATATATATCGAGTTAGCTTAAAGCTTTATTTATGACTGTAATCTTGTTTATTGTCCATCACACAATGAAACCTGGATGATATTTAACTAAAATTCACAATTATTGAAAATAACTGACATATAAACCAGCCAATCAGTAATTAGTATTTTGCATTGAGTAGATAACAGGAGATGATATAAATTAAATATGATAATATGACAAAAGATTAGGTATAGTGGTAAGATAATAAGTGCTAAAAAATAAGATGGGATAAGATGAGAAAATAAAACTGATATCTGATATAAAGAAAATGATGATGGGTTCCCTGTTGAGCCTGGTTCATTTCAAAGTGTCTTCCTATTGCCATCTCAGGGAGTTTTTTTTTCCTTTTTTATTCTGTGAAGCTGCTTGTGACAGTGACCACTGTGAAAAACGCTATACAAATAAAATTCTATTGAATTACTAAGATAATATAATTGGATGCAACTGAGTGGAGATCATAACACTGTCTCCAGAAGCTTGTACAGTGGACACTATGCATGATGGGAGCATCGCTCCCCTTCTTACCCTGACACGGCCATCAACTCTGGCAACATGTTTTTTTTCTTTTTTCCGGCCACGTATCTTATACAAAAGCTGACATTTCTGTACTATCTGTCCAGAGTTTAATAATGAGCCTGACAGTTCTTAATCCAATTTAAGTGATTTTAACAATAATTATTTTCTTTGCTCATATAGTTTTCTACTGCTCACCAAGTCAAGTCAAGAGACTTGACTTGACTTATTGTCATTTCAACTAGGGCTGAAACGATTCCTCGAGTAACTCGAGTAATTCGATTACAAAAAGTGATCGAGGCAAAATCTTCTGCCTCGAAGCTTCTTAATTTTAAAAGCTTGCATTATGTTTTTGCGCAATTATATTTGTTTGACTTGACACAAACCGCTTCCGTATGCAAGCCGCCAGTAAACACAGACGAAGAAGAAGCGCTTACGTCATCCACAAAGCGGAAGAAGACGCAAACAGTTAGCTGTGTCTTGATTTGATGGAGCGTTCAGTTGCTGCAAAATGGAAGGGAGTGATAAAAATAAATGAAAATTTATTTTAAAGTGTGCTTTAGTTTTTTTGATACTTAGTCATTTGAAATACCTTTTCTTTTTAGCTTTTGCATCTGAGAAAAGGCTTTAAAATAAGAATGTATGACACTGTAATTCGCTTAATTCATCTCACTCAACTTTAAGCTATTCCTTGTATTGTGAATAATGACAAGGTTTATTTTTGATAAAATGCTGTATTCATATGAAAAATAAAAGTAGATTCTTTTAAAAAACTGATTATATATTTGACATTGTTGTTTAATTATCTAAGTAATTTAATTATTAATATTTAAGTACATTTTATCTGATTACTTGATTACATTTTTTTTTACATAGCTACAGCCCTGATTTCAACCATAAACACTTCAGTACACATGAAACGAAACAGCGTTCCATCTGGACCAAGGTGCTACATAAAAAAAAAAAAAAAAAAATGTAATGACATAAATTAACAAAAACTAACTACTGTAGGTAACACTAAATTAGCTGACTAGCAGAGACAAAACAGATTAACACTATAAATGTAAATATATACACACACCAATTATACAGGTATAATAAATTATATAGTTTATATTATAATATATTCTAAAATATTAACTCATGTAATATCTTTTCCTGTATTGTTTAGTGTGTAACATGAGGTCATTTAGATATGATGTTCGGAGGTGCATCTGGTTAGTATCTGCTTATATTCGTATGCCTTTGTGTTGTTTTCTTAGTTTGATTGCATGAGTGTTTTTTCCATCGCTGCTTGTATTTTGTCAGGTTTATCACTGTGCAGCGAGATAACTAAATGTAACAATAAAGCTGAGTACAGTACAGCTATTTAAAAAAAAAAAAAAAGCAGATTTTTTTTTTCCATATTGAAGCGATGTACTGCAGGTGACTCGGTGTCAAAATCAATGGAAATGCAATCAAACTTTTAAAAGGTCACGTCTCTGCTCCGGGGTTGCAGCAGTAAAGTTCATCGAACACTGGATTTGTGACAGTTAAATGCTACAGTGAAGAGACTCGACTGTTTCTAAAATAAACCTAACCTCCCAGCCTGATCTTTTCAAAAGTATGGGAAAAAAAAAACTTAAACACAGCTCTTGAAGGACTTTGCTTATTTAAAAGCAAATAAATCAGGAGTGACCATGACCTGAGACCCGCAGCCCGATCCATACTGGAGCGCATGCTGAAGAGTATTTAATACACACTCACATAAATTATCGATCGGTTTGCGTCGGCGCTCCAACCCGGCGCATTAATCTCGCACGCTGTCGCAATCTCGAGCTGCATTACAAAATGAAGTTCAGCTTGAAATAAGAACCTGCAGACATGCAACATAACACTTCAGGTCAGACAGCGGTGCGCAACCTCTGCGTCGGGTCACGTGTCTCTTCGCTCACGTGCCAAACTGTAGATAATGATGATAATTTAAATAATATTAAAATGACAAAAAAAAAGTTGTTGTTGGTTATGTACAGGGTGGGTGAAAAGCAACTAGGCGTTAAAAATTGGTAATAAAGTCCACATTTCTAATACAAATCTATTGACACAAATTGTACATATACTTTATTACACAGGAAAATTAAAGCAAATCTCAATGTAAATTTCAATGTGAATGTATCGTTCACCTAGACTGTGCTCATCAGCTTTACATGAGGATTTTTTTTTATCTCTCTGTCTCCAGACGTAGTGTTGCATTCCTTCCTTTTACTGTACTGCGATCATATCTCGCTTCTGAACAGTCAAGTGGTCGGACATCTTTGTTTACGTTTCATGTGCTGCCTCTTGTGGCCGGTGATAGTACAGTACAAGTTCTATAGCCATTAAATATTGTCCAGTAAATTTTATTTAAAAAAACTTTTTTTTTTTTTTTTTTAAATCTAGCCAATCAGAATGCACAAAATTGGACTTTTTTTTTTTTTACAAACAAGTGCACTTTTTGGAGGGGGGGCGTGGAGGCAGGTTGGGCTTTGGGAGCAAGTCGGAGCAAAATGTTAAAAGAAAAATATATATATTTTATTTGCAATCAATCCACTGTTTGTGGATATGAACACTAATACAGTATGTCGTCAACATCCTCAATGTTAGTCTGTTTAGTGTAATATAGATTATGACATGACTAATATGGAGTTTAATCACTCAACCAGTCTTATGAGTTTAAATAAAGCCATCTTAGCGAGCTAGTTAGAGTTATATAATGTAGGTTTACAGAAATGTTTCATTTCCTTTTCAGTGTAAACTGGTCTCATGTCTAGACTGTATCTTATGTGCATAAAGATGATGAGTCAACACAACTAGCTATCTACTGTACATTAGCATACAGCTAGCAGTGGAAATCCCGCCCAGCTTGCCAGTACAGCTAAACTGTCCTTCGTTAGCTCTTAAGAGACACACAGGCTGACAGATTTAACCTGGTATCGATCATATTTTAACTTTTCAACAGCTAAACAAGTTAACACTGAGCACAGCATCACAAATTAACACTCATATTCACACAACAGAGCTGTTGCTAGTGAAACATTTTCAGAATACTTAGTATTATCTTGATTCAAAAGTTTCCCACAAATTCTCTGGAACATTCTGAGGAACTGAATCTTCTTAAGAAAGCAGTTCTGTGTGACATCCACAAAAAAAAAGTACATTTTTCATGATAAGAGACCTTTAAAAAATGTCATGATGCACGAGAAAACTAATCACAATAATTAATTAGAATGTTAACCTATTTGTGTAATTAATGTGACAGGATGTGGAGAAAAATTTGTATAATAATTATTCAAAAATAAGATTCAGCCCCATCAATCTATCTATTTGTTTATTTATTTAACATTTATCTTGCTCTGGCATGTTTTAAAAACATTAGCTAGAAAGTTCACCAGTTAGTTTATTAATTTAATTAATGTGCCAAAACTTCAACTATAATAATATTTTGTTTATTGTGTATTATCAACCTAGCATGTTTGAAAAGTCATACAAGTCAACAAAGCAAGTGTGTTACTATGTATTATTATTATTATTATTATTATTATTATTATTATTATTATTATCATCAAGTAAACTTAATTTTCAGCTATGGCTATGTTTATTAAATGAAAAGCTGAATTTAAAATATAACCTCTAACATGGTGAATAAATACTAATTAAATGAATATTAAACTTAAACTATTATAAAGCTCACTTTCAACTATTAAATATGCATTTTATTTTATTGTATTTAAAATATATATGCTTAAAATTATCCCAACTAAACAGTGGCAGCTCGTGCAAAAGATTCCGGGTAGGGGGGAGGGGGGGATGGTTGGGGGAGGGGGGACGTTGCAAACCAAATTAAAATTAAACGTTTAAAGGCATTTATCAGGTGAGTAAGCATCATTACTACTAGCATACATAAAGGCATTACTCACATGACTCATGTCAGCAGCTCCGCTTGCCATAAGAAGTGCTGGAAAAGACGCGTTGAGAATGGTCCAATCACATGAGCCCAAATATATTGATTCACTAAGAATAAAAGTGGGAGGGTTCAGGGTGCATGCTTTTCAAAAATTTACATGCCTACATAGACACTCGTTTGTCCGGCGCCCCACCTACACAAACACAAATGAACGTAATACAGTTTATATATTTTTTTAATTGTAAATAACTTATGTTAAGAAATACAGCGGGATATTGTGACTAAATGATTTTATTTCATTATTAAAATAAATGATTATTATGTAAAATAATCACATGTTAAAAGAGAATTCTTCTTTGCCTAACTTTAAGGGGTGGCGGTGCCCCTGCGCCCCGTATTGACCGGCCGCCACTATAAATAACTAGACAGAACAAACATTACTGTACTAATATAATAAATAAATAAATAAATAATCATGAAAATGTCATTCACACAATGTATTTATCTGATATATTTATCTGTTTAAAAAATGTTTATGAAGAGAATAGAGTTTGTAGTTGAATCTCAGTACTTGTTTACATGCTGTAGCTAAAATTAAACAACACAACATGACTTAATAAATCTAATAAATATTAATTTACTGGATTTATTTAACTGCATTATTGTTCAAGGTAAAAACTTCTCCGGTGTTTGTCCTTCATGTTCAGTAGTGTGTGTGTGTGTGTGTGTGTGTGTGTGTTTGAAATCAAATCAAAGGATGAAACGTCGTGCTGCAGGAGCAATGCCGTTACAACATGTGTCTGAGATTAAAAGGAAAGAAGGCCAAGAATAAACACAGCAACGCTTCATTTCCATCCAATCTGCATAAGTTCCACTTCCAGCGCTGCTTAATGCTTGGTTCCGCCTGAGAAAGTGTGTTTTTTTGTTTTCCCCCACACACGGAGCTGAGAGTCGACGCAGGCGGAGCGTCAGATGAGGACAGAGATACACACAGCTAATTAAAAAGAATAATTGAGTTAGACGTAACGCTTCAGTGAGACACAGGAGGAGGTTCTACAGGCCTGACGAGAACAACGCAGCCGAGTGGACGTCTACAGCAGCAGACTTCAGCTCAGTGCAGGACAGCAACAGAACCTCACCTAGAAATAATAATAATAATAATAATAATAATAATAATAATAATAATAATAATAATAATAATAAAACATTTATATTTTTATGAATTATATTTCCTTTCTATGCAATGTTTAATATCTAGGCCATTATGAATACAGATTATTTTTCTTAGATCATTTCCTTTTATTCTCTGCCTTTATTAACATGCAATTAAGAAAGAAATTAAGAAAGTAAGAAAGACAGAAAGCGATAAAAAGAATGAGGGAAAAGGGAAGTTAGCGAAGACTAACATGTTATAGAAACAAAAAGTAAAAAAATCTAGAAAAACTAACTAATAAATAAGGATGAAATAAAAAAGGAAGGAAGGAAGGAAGGAAGGAAAAAGGAAAGGCAGATGACAGGCATATGTTTTTCAATGGAGAAAAACAGGAAAGAAAAAAAAAAGAAATAAGAAAGAATATATTAAAATAACATTAAAATTAAAAAAAGAAAAATAGGCAAAGTGAAAATGAAAAATTGCTAGACAACTAAAACTATGAAGAATATAAATTATATAAAATATGAAAATTATGAATTATAATTAACATAGCAAGCATGTGGCTTTGCATAAACACAGAGAAAATTAATGAATAAACAAATATTTATAAATATCAACATTAGATTTGTTTCAAAAACATGACAATTTAATTAAATATATGAAAAGAAAGAAAGAAAGAAGAGAACCAAGGAAAAATGATGAAAGAGAGATAGAGAGAGAACAGCAGACCTCACAGGACATTATAAAGCTGTCATCAGACGTATTTCTCTTCTCTCACCCACAGCTGACCCCCATCCACCCCCCCCCCATACCGCCCCTAAGCCACCTCCATGCCCACTCATTCTGCCGCCCCTAACTGTTCCTGGATGACGATAGGTGTCATGTTTGGCCCGAGTGCCGGAACATGAGTCGCTTTAAAACAGCACACACTCCTCGCTCCTCTGCACTGCTGACTCTTTGTGTTTCCTGAGGCGAGTGTCTAAGTGACTGCAATTACCACCTCGCTGCTCTTAAAACCAAACACTACACACACAGACGCACACACACACACACACACACACACACACACACACACACACACACACACACACACACACACACACACACACACACACACACACACACACACACGTCAATCTCGGCTGAAAGCACTGCAGAGAAATGACTATTAGCTGGATTTCAGCCTTTGCCTCGCTGATCTCGTGGAAATCTACTGTAGGAATCTTTTCAAACGCTTCCCCTTCTCCGTGAATGCAGTGGGCGGTATAACACTATGTCACACGATGTAACATTTTATAAGCATGTCATGGATGTCATGATATCAGCCCTGACATCAGTGTTAGTTTCATATAAAATCCTGATGTGTTCGCTCCATGTTTGCTCCGAGACTGAGAGTGTGAGCTCATGAGTTACAGCATTACAGCTTACAAAAGACACAAAAGTGTCTAACATACAGATTCCCCAAACACACACACACACAACAGTGAAAGAGTCACCTTTTTTTCTTTTAAAGACTTTAAAATGGTATGGGTAATGATCATAATTAAAAAGAAACTCAGCAAAGTTACCCCATATATACTGTGAGCAACCACACACACACACACACACACACACACGCACACAAACACACACACACACACACACACACACACACACACACACACACACACACACACACACACACACACACACACACGTCAAAAGATTAACCTGCAGGATTTTACTAAAAAAAATGCTTAAACAAAGGCAAAAGTTGATTAATCACATCCATAACTTTGTCAGACTTAAAATCTAAGGCTTATTCATAATTCATAATTCATAAATATTTATTGATAATAAAGCACATTTTCAGTAGGTTCCATAAATTATTCAGTATCGGAAGTAAAATGAATGAATAAATGAAATCACAAGAGAGAACGATCTGAACAGATGATATCTCAACTTTTTTGAGCTTTATTTTTTAGCATTTATTTAAAATATTATTAATTAAAGTTCATTATTTATCAGTTTTATTACAAACTATTGTATTTTTATTTTTTCTGTAACCGTCATCCCTGACCATGCAGGCTGTTGGATCTCATCAGGGAAACACTCTCTAAATAATAATAAAGAAAGAAAATCTCCATGTGGAATATTCTTACACGTCAACCCAGTGTGACGTGTGGAAGCACAAAGTGTGGAGCTCGTTTGTAGAAACTGGCCATTTATGATGATGGAATCGATTAATATTTTTTTTTCACTCTTTGCCAGGGAAGATTCACGCTGCCTCGCCACGACCAGAAACTAATACTGCTGGACATGTAGTGGAGGCGGAGACGCCATCATCACGTTAAACACAGAAAATCACAGACATGTTCTAGAGGGCCAGCAGAGGCCATGCTTCCTTTTTCAGGACTGGCCAATACAGAGGCCATGCCTCCTCCTTCAGAACTGACCAATACAGTGGCCACGCCTCCTCCTTTAGATCTGACTAATACAGTGGCCACGCCTCCTCCTTCAGGACTGATCAATACATCTTTCCAGGTGCAACATTTAATATTATTGTTATTAATGAAATGTTAATTTATTATTACTTCTTGTTTAACTTTTTTTTAATGGGTAAAGTAACGCAAACAATAATAAAATTTTGTGAAAATATTAATAAAATGTAACCCTGTCTGTAAAAACCCATCTAAAGTAATTTTATTATTATTATTATTATTATTATTATTATTATTATCAATATTACTACTACTACTACTACTACTACTAATAATAATAATATAATAATAATAATAAGTGTAACAAAAAGGCGAAAAAAATGCACACACAAAATAATGCAAATAACTTCACTGAAACAAGTAATGAATTAAAGCTAATTATTTTTAATCTTGTTGAAGGTTAATAATGAACTAAAACCTGGTCTCTGGGTTACAGGCTTATTCAATGCAGTAGGTCATGCTTAGAACTTAATGGCTTATATTTATACAAAGACTAATTAAAATTGCTGATATTGCAAGCTTAATTATACTTAATTATCATGCAAAACTCAATTAAAACTGAAATAGTCTATTAATGTTAAATATTACAGTAAATACCGGAGGTCCTACTACAGGTTGTACAAATGTGAATAATCACTATTGGCCCGAATGGCCCCTAGTTAGAGTATATACAGTTGGTTCCTAGATGGATGGATGGATGGATGGATGGATGGATGGCTGGGTTACAGTAAATACAACCCATGAACATATACAGTACATATAATATTGCATTGTTTACTGCATTGTGCATTGTTTACTCTATCTATATAAACCTCTAGTAACCTGGAACCTGATTGGTTGTTGTATTTTTTAAATGCTATATAATTCCCCTTTGACATTTTCAATAATAATTAAAGAACATTTTTACAAAGAAAAGCCGTATGCAGACTGAGAGCTGAAATTAGACACTTGTGCGGTGCCGTTATTGGGGAATAATCATTGACTGTGTGTGGCGTGATGAAACCGAGTCAACACAAGGTTTATTATTTTCCTGTAGCTCCACATCCTGAAGTGCTTTCCTCCTTTAATAGCACAGTGATCTCCAGATACCCATAATATTTTATTAATTAAACAAACACTACGACGCAATCTGTTTTACGGTAAGTGTCCTTCATACAAGCTCTTAATAATACGTGTTAACATAAACTTTCCCAAGCTGCTGTTATGCTGTAGAAATCGACCACGTTGATTGTAAAGGGACTAACAATTTGTGTTAGGATGGAAAGTTAAATCCGGGAAAGAAAGCTGTGTGCTGAGAGGTTTACAGATTGCTCCAGGAGAAACGCGAATAAAAAAAACACTGTGAGTCATTTTTAAACGCGATAAGCTCTAGATATTTCTGAGATGCTTTTTTCTTTAAAACCCAAAGCACTGAGAACCAACACCAACCTTATTTTTTTTAAATCCCAGGATGTCCAAATCCCTGATGTCACACCCATAATTTGTCCCCTGGGACAGCACGTGTTCATGGACTCATCAGTTTCTGATGGACTTTCCATGATGAGCAAGCAAACTCGAAAGTGTGTGTGTGTGTGTGTGTTGGTGAACAAGTGCATATATTTTAATATCTAGATTCTTTATTAAACAGCAATTACCCTCAAGTGCACCTTCAGCATGTCAGGTAAATTAGAAGATAATGAATTGCGAATTAATCATGTGAAATGCAGTGAAAAGCAATTAAAACGTACGGCAGAGTTTTAATGCCACCTGAGATATCTTGCACCTTGGGAAAACGGAAATAAACAAACAGACAGGTGGACATAAGGGCGCACGACGTCCACCGTCGGCTTGCTTTGGACGTCTGAAGCACTCAGGGAAAATAGTTTTATTAAAGTGAACACTGCGCCAGAAGGCGAGCACGGTTAATGAAATGACTGGAGTAATACTCGGAAGGAAAGGTCAGTACAAGGTGAGCGCGAGGTTGGAGTCAATCGATGTTATGAGTTATGACTTGTCACCCTTTAAAAAAAAAGAAAAAAAAAAAAAAACTATTGTTTGACTCAATATGGCAAATGGGTTCCATGTAACAAGATTAACTCGCGAGTCACTCTTATTATTGCTCGTAGATACTATATATGCAGATTATGACAAGGCTTTAACTCACTCCGTCGAGCCATGGCTGACTGAGCTTTTGTTTAATCACATGAAATTGAAAGCGTTTATCATACGAGGAGACATTAAGGTCAGAAGAGCTCATAATGTCATGTACTGTATGCAGGTTTGGGTCCTTTCCGATTCACTAACATTGGAGTTAAAGGCTGTTCCACAGCCAGCCACTAGTGAGTGTAAAACCTGTACCAAGTTAGTGTGGGGACAACAGGATGGTCCGCTGCTGCGACGCCTCGATGGGAGCAGCTGTAAAACGAATAAACGACATTCTGATATCTGTCTGTATGATCAGTCATTGAAACACAGACTATATTTCTGTGCGATCATCCTCCTTGGTGCTCACAAACAAAAAGAAAAACATGTAACCTGCTTACAAAAAGAGCAGACGCTTGACAGGCGCTACCTGGTTATAATCAAGATTAGATTCAGCAATCAGATGTTAGCTTAAATGTTGTCCACCAATAAAAAGACAGGGATCTGATATAAACATCCATACACATCTAATCTGACTCAATTAACCCTAGAGCTATCAGTCAGTCATCAATTATGCTAATGAACGCAAAGAAACTTATAGAAAAGAAGATGTAACATTCTCTTCAGTTTTACTTTTTCAGTCATTCTCTATGGGAAGGTTCGAGACGTAAATGATTGAGATTGCATCGCTGAGTCGCTTCACAAGCAAATGCCATGAACTCATTCACAAGCTGAACAAAGTTAGCTAGCTAAAGTGAGAATCTGCCCAGTATACTGTATAGTATCTAGTGTTATCTAGCTAGTTTATTTCAGGTTACAAATAACACATACGAAAACAAAGATTTAAGCACAAAGAGAACATAATGTCTTAGCATCATTTAGCTACTATTAGCTATATGGATCTGTGCATTGCTTCTTTTTTTTTTTTTAAAGGTAATGCTGAATACAGTTAGCTAGCCAAGTGTGAATCTAAATACACTACGCTATATGGACAAAAGTATTTGGCCAAACCTGGTTATTATTGAGTTTCAATCAGGCAATCATAGTGCTTCAGCATACCAAGACGTCTTGGACAATGCTATGCTTCCAACTTTGTGGCAACAGCACTTTTCTATTGCCACATGACTGTGTATGACCAAGTGCACAAACAAGGACTATAAAGACATGGTTTGATGACTTTGGTGAGGAAAAACTTGACTGGCCCAAACACAGAGACCTGACCTCAACCCCATAATTGAGGATGAACTGGAATGGAGATTATGAGCCAGGCCTTCTCATTCAACACCAGTGCCTGACTCTACAGAATGAATGAGCACAATTTCCCACAGAAACACTCCATTTGTCCACTTTTGGACAAGATTTTAAAGCCTTACAAGAAAAGTGGAAGCTGTTATAGCTGCAAAAGGTGGAGCAACTCCATATTGTAGTACAGTAAGTCCCCTAAATAAGAACGAGTCCTGCTCCGAGAGCTCGTTCATAAGTCCAGTTTATTCGTAAGTTTATTCTAGGTACTAGGAACACAATAGCCTATACACAGTATAAAACTAGCATGTTCCATGATCATGGTCCTGAAGGTTGAACAATTTATGTTAAAAGAATGAGCGATGTCTGCCATGTTTTCATTTCACTCTATTCTCTCAATTATTTTCACTTTTGTCTCCATCGTTATTGCTTGGCGCATTTAAGCAGTACCAGCTTCATCACCGCTGCTTTTAACGCTTGTTTCAAGACATCCTGGGATGCGTGTTGCACACATGTGACAATGTATGTGAGCTAACTTTCGCGATTGAACATGACCACGTTCATGAGCATGTTCGTATCTTCAAATGTTCGTTACTTGAATTTTGTATGGAGGCGACTTTGATGTGTATGTATTTGGATACAATGTCATTGCAGTTTTGGCCAAATACTTTTGTCCTTATTGTGTATTTAGCATTAACTAGCCAGTTTTTGGTGAGCTATATCCTGTAGGTTTGTTAAAGCAGTAATAATTAGGCGTGTTGGCTAACTACTGTAGCAAGACAACCTATAAGTTAGTACAAGTTAACTCCTTGACAAGATAGATAGAAGTTTTAGACAAGTTAATCCTTCTAATTGCCAGTAACCACATCTGTGATTTGGTAGCTCGTAAATGAAGAATGTTGATTTTCACACAACTCCTAAAATTCATCCGATTGGATGTATGCAAGATGCTTTGAACTTTAAATACATTTTCTAAATGGGTTTTTGCAGACCTCGTGTTCGACACTGCCATGAACTTGACCAGAGCTCAAATGTGGAAAAAAGAAAAAAGGACCTGGTCACGGTCATGTCACAGAGCCAAAGCAGATCCACTTCGCCCGAAGAAATGTTCCGGTCGGTCCCGACAGAACCCGAGAACAAACGATTCCGTAAATAAAGGCGTCAAACATTAATTTAATCCACTGCTTATGTAATTGAATCTCACACTCATTTATCCTCCGAGGCATCTCATCTGCGCAATGGTATGCTAATTTAATTAATTTACTTCGATTCAATCAACATTTTTTTCCCCCTTCACCATCTTCCCGTCGCAGGTCTGAGCAATGAGAGTCGGATGAAAAATACATTTACGTGCCTCCCTGGTCGGTTATTTTTCTAATTCTCCTCCTGGCCGTCATCCAAAATGTCCCTCAATCGTGATGTGTTGTGAATGGTGCCATCTTCTGGTGTTGCTGTAAGGAGAAGGATTATTTTAGCACTGGATAATGGGCACACACACACACACACACACACACACACACACACACACACACACACACACACACACACACACCCCACTCAATACAACATGCACTCCATACCCTTCATTCTGATCTGTAAAACCTTCCCAGAACTGTATACCGGGGGGAAAAAAAGAATCTGACTGATTTTAATTGGTGGTCCAATTACGCATCTTTTTTCAGCAGAGAAAAGAAAAAAGAAAAAAAAAAACATGGGCTGGCTTCCAGAACATTCAGTGGGGGCGATGTGTGGCACGAGCCGGGCTCCATTCGGGAGTTATAATAAATTAGTGCAATTCCCGAGGAACAGGTGGTGTGCTGTCTGCTGAAGCACAATGAGCCGTATTTACCTCCTCAACTCGCCCTGCCGGGCGCACGCTCGCCGTCCTATTGCTTTTTATTTATATCCATATGGGCTCGCACATATTTTAGCTCAAAAGTCTGTGAGAGCTAAAAATTACAGCATGTTTGGATTTGTTGCAATGAAATGACTCCATTAAACAGAACCGCTTCTCTTCTGAAAAGGGAGGGATTTGGATTGCACACAGACATGGGGTTGTTTTGCTTTTTTCTTCCTTTATTTCAATTCCATATACTGGTAAATTTTATTTTATTACTTTTTAGTTTTATTAGCCATTAAAAAATAACTGTCATTTATATGTTATATGCTTGGAATTTATTAATTTTTTTGTATTACTGGGACCTGAATTTACAAAGAAATACAAGTTTTAATAAAACTTTATAGTTAATTTCCATAATAATAATAATAATAATAATAATAATAATAATAATAATAATACATTTATTGTATGCTGTTAAGCTGGGTACATAATAACAAATGAATGAATTTATTAATATATTTTTTTATTGTGTTATCTTAAATTCTTGAAGCAATTTATGGCATTTTAGTATTCTTTATTTATTTTTCATACTCTCACACACACACGCACACATCACACACACACACACACACACACACACACACACACACACACACACAAAGATCTGCCCAACACTGATTATCAATTACATTATATGGACAACAATATCTGGCCAAACCTGCAGTGACATTGTATCCAAATACAATGCAGCTCTAACAGCTTCCACTCTTCTTGGAAGGCTGTCCACAAGATTTTGGAGTGTTTCTGTGGTTGGGTTTCATGCCCATTCATTCTGGAGAGCGTTTATGAGGTCTGGCACTGATGTTGGACAAAGCAATGGCCTGGCTCGCAATCTCAATGTGCTCGATGGAGGTTTGAAGTCAGGGCTCTGTGTTTGGGCCGGTCAAGTTCTTCTACAACAAACTCATCAAAGCATGTCTTTATAGTTCTTGCTTTGTGCACTGGGGTGCAGCCATAGTAGAATAAAAAATGGCCTTTTGCAAAGTTGGAAGCATAGAATTTGTATAAGATGTCTTGACATACTGAAGGATTAAGATTGCTCTTCACTGGGGATAAGGGGTTTAAATGATAGAAACACCTGAATTCAACAATTAACTGGTTTGGCTAATCAATCAATCAATCAATCAATCAATCAATCAATCAATCATTATTATTATTATTATTATTATTATTATTATTATTATTATTATTATTATTGGTTATAGGTTATTTACTTATTTACTTTCCCAGGAGACTATACACACATATACATTCACACACTATGGGCAATTTGGAAACGCCAATTAGCCTAATCTGCAGGTCTTTGGACTGTTGGAGGGATCCGGAGTACCCAGAGGAAACCCACTTCTGCACATGTGCTAAGCACTAAGCCACCGTGCCGCCCTTTAACTTTACTTAATTGCATATAGTAATTACTCTACTCATAAAAAATCTACTTGCATTTTTTGCACCTATTGCCTGTTAGGATATTTTTATATTTACTAGATTATTTGTTTATGTGGTTATTCATTTCCTTTCTTTATAATCTAAATAATTTTCTCATCAACTCCTTTACATACTCATGACATACATGGCACCCAGATGTATAATGTATAGTACACCTCATTTGTGCTTAGTCTCTTAATTTACATACTTAGTAACTTATTACATATTGACTTTCATTCATTTATTTATTTATTTGAATTCATAAGTTATTTATTTACAGTTCATATTTTAGTGTTTATTTGTATACTTGTCTCCTGCAGCTAAGGCTCGAGGTTGGTGCTTTGAGGATCTGAGGATCCGGCTGTCAGTGGGCTGCCACACCCCATACTACTTGCAGTCCACTGCATGCAGTCCCATGCCTCGGGTTTGACAAATGAGAGAGTTACGTCAGGAAGGACATCTGGTGTAAAAGTTATAAGCGGATCGGATGGTTCCGCTGCAGCGACTCCTTGAGAGAACAGCCGAAAGAAAGTTTAGCCTCTTTTCAGAGTACCAAAACATTATTTCAAAATCCACCCCCACTTGTATTTTTTATTTCTTTGAACATTCAGGATTAAAGTATCACACATTTTCAAAGACTCTCATCACATGAATGTGGATTCTTCTTCACCATGCTGTCCTCACTGGGGTCATGCGAATCATTCAACATGAGCACATCAATATTTTCACATGCTCATTAAATCCGTGATCAGTTTCACTGCCCTCTCCCCCGGTTCCGGTCCAGAGGTCTGCATGCTTAGCAACAAGTCAATCAATTTAAAGAACCTGTTCTTTAAAAAAAACAATGGTGACGCCCTGCTAATTAACTCAAACCTGCTCCGGGGCAGAGAGGCACAAGGATACCAGGCGGCCGTGTGGAAATGGATTTCTAACCAAATTGGAGATAAAATCCGCACTGCAGTTAATTTTCCAACATAAAACTTTGATTTGCGCATTATTTACCCTTAAACAGCTCAACAGCTAATTAGATGGCTAATTAGATATTTGCCGTAAATGCAGTCTACCCAGATGTGCTGTAATTAAAATTAAGAAGCCTTCATTTAAATTTGAAGTTTCCCACGTGACCACTTCTCTTTCTCTCTCCCCCACTATCTCTCACACACACACACACACACACTACGGCATCGTGAATAGTTTACTGTGTTCTTACTTTTGACAACAACTAAAGGAAGGCCGTAATGCAATGGCTAGAGTGTGTGTGTGTGTGTGTATGTGTGTGTGTGTATGTGTGTGTGTGTGTGTGTGTGTGTGTTTGTCTGAAGATTTAGATATGCAGTAAGTCCCCTAAATACGAACATTCAAGTTACGAACTTTCAAAGATACAAACTTGTGTTCAGGCATTTTCATCACAAAAGTTTCTCTTAATGCATTTTTCCATCTCCAAACATTTCGTTGATCTTCGACTTAGATTGCATATGACTTGGCACCATTTCAGTCCTGCAGAGTTCGCTTTTGGGTATCAGGAACAGTTCCAGACGTCCTTCTGAGGACACGGATTTGCCGTGGTATATGTTGAGACACAAACTCTACCGTAAATGTTAAACATTTTCTTATCCTACAGTACTTTGCACAATCGTTCTTCATACGCGACCAAAGCCTGCGCACAGATCCGTCCACCTGACTTTGCACTTTTATAGACGTTGTGCTCAATTAAAACATCCTTCCCTGATTTGTGTCATCAGCTAGCTTGCTGTGCACACAGCTAGCCTGTCATGAGAGTAAAAGCTAATCCTTGCGACAGGCGGCCCTTCCTGTTTTGCAGCTGTGATTACCCATTACACCTTTCTCTCTCGTTCAAATCAGCCGACTGGCCACTGCGAAGTCCATTAAGCTCACTAATGCAACGCTGCTCTCCGCAGAGTCCCGAGCATCCTGCTGCGCCGGCGCTCGGGAAAAAAAAAAAAAACTTCCATCACTCAGTGTACTCCTGTAACCTGTTATCCAAACTCGCTAGTGCCAGGGAAATGACACAGATGGAGGCGTGGGACTGTGCGGGGTGGGGGAGGGGGAGGGGGTTACAGTATTTGGGTGATGTAGTCCTGCAGCGTTCTACATCAGGAAGCCATTTTGGGTGCCGCCAAGGAGGGAATTACACGAGCCGTCAGCACTAATGTACAGCTTCTGTTTTGTCTTTGGATTGCTTTCAGAAGGAAAATGTGGCATTTCTGAAAGGTGACATTTCCCTCGTGCTGCTTCTCATTCGCCTGCAACTCTGACTGCAAAAATATTCCAGCCTCCAGTTCTCCAGGAGTTTCTCCATTTAACCCTTTGAGACTGGCAGGAGCCAATTTGCATATCACAAATTAAATGATAACCAAAAAGACACACATATGTTTTTTTCATTGGATATAAAACGAGAGATTTGTCACGTTAATACCAAACCTCTGACATGTTCCTGTGACATCATCCTTCCCCACAACTCACATGTGCAAATTGCCTGAATATGTATTTCCAACAAAAACTCTAACCATTTCACATGTTCAATGGAATAGAGATCTACAGTATGTCGGTGTGAATTGTGCGACCATGTGTTTCCAACCCAAACACTACAATGTATTGTACGTCCTCCATTGCATGACCTGGAGCCTGGAGGTGTGCAGATACGTCATCACGGTGCACGCCATAGAGATCAAGGTTGTGTGCGCATGCTTCCGTAGTTGCTGCATACGGTGATGTCATGAGCATGTGACATTTTTCTTTTAAAAAAAATGTGGTGCTGCGTCAGCTACAGTACTAATCCGAAGTATTTCATTCTTTGCTCTCTCTCTCTCTCTCTCTCTCTTTCCCGCTCATATATACACACTTACTTGTACAGTTTTGCATGCATAAATAAAATGAAACTATCCTCACATGAGCTGCAGCATACAGACCAGACGCTTAGTCAGTAATACTCTGAGCCAGAGGATGATGTGTTCGCCTGCTCATCTGCTCCAGATTTTCAGCAGTTGTGTGTATTTGTGTTTTCCTCTTAGTTTAGTCCTTACATTTTTTTACAAGAATATCTTGACACTGACTTTTTTTTCACCTCTTCATTGTTTGCTGTTCATTCGTTTTGTGTGTGTTTCTTCATTAGTGATCTAACGCACCAAATACAGCATTTAGAAAAATAAGAATACAGTAGCAATATACATTCATTGACATAAATGGACCAACTCAATTTTGTGGTGATTTAAAGTATTATTAGCAACGTTTTTACATTTACAAGCTTTTTACAAGTTTGAGGTTGACACATTGGGATTGGCACTTCTCTATTTAAAAAAATATGCAGTAAAAATAAACATTTTGCCAATTTTTTTGTTGTTCATTAAACATTTTAAAGCATTTTATTTAGCTACTTGGCAAGTTTCGCACGGATCCCGGATGGTTCGTCTCGCTTCATTAGGCAAATTTCTAGCAAAATTTCAGTTTTTATGGTGCAAAATTTGTAAACCGTATATTTGTGCAACTGTATGTGCATACATACTGTATATGCAAGAAATTTGCCTAGGCACATAGGCCTTCGCATAACGAAGCGAGACAAAACGACTGGCGGCGTATGTCTGAGAGCCGTTCAAAACTTGTTTACATCTATGGAAAGCCAATCGAAGCGAGCTTCCATTTATTTATTTATTTGCATTTTGTGTAAGATTTAGTGAAAACAGAGCACCATGGGTCTCAAGAATGTTAGCAAGGACGGTAGCAAGAAGAAAGTGGAGATGCTTTCATATTCATTTTTAAAGCAGCCGGTGCCAAGAGGAATCATAAATTAAGGTTAAGTGAGGTTTATTGTCTATTTATTTATACATATTTTACTTTATTTACATGTCTTTTCTTAATGCAAAAAAAGCAAAAATATGATTATAGTGTTGGAAATTGGTAATATTGGTAATATTTTATGTGGCTGTAACGGATTATCTGCATTTACATTATTTCCTATGGGAAAATGTGTTTCGCAATACAAAATTTGCAAGAACTAGATTTGCATGCTGAGGTGCCGCTTCATATTCTTAAAAATGACACTATAAGGATTGCAATGATGTATGGAATATGAAAACCTGACACTACAGCAAGTTAAATTCCTAACACACTAACGGCACTCTAGGGCTAACCCTATGGCACGTCGTAAAGGCTTAAATGGCAGCAGGAGCACCATTAATGTCCCAGGTGACTGGCATGAATGAGCAGGTTCCTATTGAAGTGGACACACAGAGGACACCAGGAGTCTGTGAGCTACAGCAGGAAGCTGTATGTAGCTCATGTGTATGACACAAGGTGGATCGATGGTGTTTGATTACGATGTCAGGCACCCACACAAACATCAAATCAAAATCCATTGCAGCTTACTAATAAAAATGCAAATTCCAAGGCCGTTGTCTTGGCGACCGGAGCACTCCCGACGATAACCTCACGTACTGTACAACTAGTACACGTTTGGTAAGCAAACCTGGCATGCGGATCTGCCATTATGAAGCATTAAGCCGGGGTCTCTTGCCTCTTGCTAGTGCCACACGGGGGGGCTTTCCAGTCGATAAGCACTTAACTCAAAACCAGAGTGATGGCCTGCTAAATCTTTCTAGTGGTTCGTCAAACTTGCCATCGTTAGCATACAGTACGTCACAGACGTTACAGTACGCCAGCGCCTCGTTAGTCGGGATAACAAGCCCGTCCGGGTTTGATAAAATCTGCACGAAAGCTGTCTAATCTACTGTACAGGAGCTTCGGCTGATCTCTCAAACAGCGGCCGCATCGACCTTAGTCTAATTGTTTGATAGCACAACAGCTTAGCGCTAATGAGCCAAAGCTACAATGCGGTCGAGAGGAGAGCCAAGGGTCAAACCGTGAGCCTAGCATATGGCACAGAGTTAGCGCACAGCACCTGCATTCGTGTAGTCATCAATTACGGCAGTGTTCAATTACACAACGTTGTCCAGTCAGATTCAACCTGCGCATGTATTATTTCTGCTGATGAGATTCAATTATATTGTTCACATCGACACCTGTTTCCAACACGTTGCGCATTACGGATTTAGGAATTTTTCTTTTTTTTTTTTATATTGTTTGTTGCTCTTGTTTATTTCAATAACATTTCCTGTATTTCCAAGAATTTTACATTTAGCCTATCCGTTTTGTGCATGTATGAGTTAACTCTAAGGCTCTCTGGCCTCTCTCTCTCTCTCTCTCTGAAAGAGAGAGAGAAAAAAAAAACTCGGTGCAGGTTTCATCATTAGCCAGCAGTGCAGTTTCTATTAAAAGATTCAGCCTGACCCTGCAGATATGACTCTGCACCTGAAACCTCACACACACACACACACACACACACACACACACACACACACACACACACACACACCATATATATAACTGCAAAGGATCATTGAGGCACTATTTTACATATATTTCTGTTAAAACTATTTTAAGGGAAATTATCCCAGATCATGAACATTTTTCTTTTTTAATAAGAGCAAGAGAAATTTTACTTTTAAAACAGCAAAAGAGCCTAGTATTTCCCCTAATTGCCATAATTTGTTGTGCCCTCTAGAGGCTAATATGTATATTCTGTGCTTGTGTTATACGGTAGAATGATACAAGATTATATGTACAGGTATACATGTATGGACCTAAATGAAACCTTTTTTTTTTTTTTAACAAGTTAATAAAAGATGCAGAGCTCTTTTTTGTTGTTGTTCCTTTTCCAAATTTGCTGTTTCAGTGTCTGGAGTTTTAAATGAACTACCTCCGAATTCCCCTTTGCGGAAGTGCATTGTTATATCCAATCAGGACCTATCTAGCATTTCCCAACTGTTATCAGATTTTTCCCACTGTCATTTCTGATAAATAAGGAGTAAAACACATGTAAGATTGTTACTGCATGTTGATATCCTTATTAATTACAGTAAGAAAATAAAAGTTAAGACACAATCAAGTGCTTAAAGTAGTCTAGGCTAGGCATAATCTGCTGCATGCTAGCTGAGTCTAATTTACTTTAGATCCTTAAAATCTAAAAAAATAAAAAAAAATCTGAGATGGAGCTGAGGATGGAGCTGGGGGAGGGTTTCCTGGTATATGAGGTCAGAATAGGGTGAAAATCTGATCTGATTGTATCCCTGACCGATGAACAAAATGAAATGTAAATGAACAAAAAGGACAAACAGCAGCAAATGTTTTATTCTTCCATTTTGTGCTTTTGTGCAATTGAGACTGGACGTATAAATACAGTATGACTAAAATGAGAATTTTGCATAATAGATGCCCTTTAAGGTGGATCAAAGTACATTAATACACAAATAAACAGCCATCAGACTAAACAGAAATAATAGTAATAATAAAATAAATGCAGTAAAAGAAGTGAAAAGAAATTAATACATACGGTAAATACAGTTTTTAAATATTCCATATGGAATCAATACATACTCTCTTACAAAACAGCATTAAAAGCAAAACAGTTTGATAAAATGTACGTTACAGCAGAAACCCTACAGTACATGACTGACAAAACTTTTCTGCAAATTCTCAGCAAAGAATCAGAAAAATAGTAAGTAAAAAAAAATCCAAATAACAAAAAAACAGTAGGGTTCCAGTCCCTGTGCTGCTCAAACGTTTCAAAATAACCAGAAGTGGAGCAGCAGTGCCTTCATGAAACAATTACACGCTTACATATTGTGTTCATAATTACAAAATTGTACTTTTTGTTCATGAGCCTTGCTTAGCCGATGCAAACGCAATTATGTCATTGTTAGCAAAGCTACCGTGCTCTCTCTCTCTCTCTCAGCTCTTTTTTTTGTCTAGAGTGCTGAACATGCAAAGAGTGTAAATATAGTCACATAAAAGCAGAAAAGTAAGAACAAAGTTGCAACAAAACCGTATTCACCCTCTCAGCTTATTAGTGCAGATTATCTTTCAGATATTCTTATATCGCGATGCAGAAATGCGACAGTGCTCATTGTGGAAGTGTTCAATTTGCATCGTGAGAATCAGTGTTCTAATAAACTCAAATTCATCTCACTCAATTGAATCTAAGGCTGTACAGTACTTTATATATTAATATATAGGTGAGGTGCAAGGTGACAGTGCAAACCACTAAACCAACGTGCCACCTATTTGAATATTTTAACATTCCTGAATATTATTACTGTATTTTTAAATGGATAGTTTGTTTTCTTCAAGTCTGACTGCGGTGTATGTAGGTATATTACAGTAGATCTCAGTTGTTATAAATTTACAAATCCAAATTGAGCTGGTATCAAAATTACAGTGTATTTAATACAAATTTAACTCCTTTCCCCAGAACCAGTTGACTCAACAGAACTACCCGTGCGGCTTAATGGAACTAGGCATATAGCTATACTGTAATGTACAGTATATGATGTGTTTTAAGCTGCATGAAGTTGCTTTGAAAATCAAACATTCCCATCACGTACTGTAAGCTTCACGTGACTCGCTACTGTCCTGTTTTCTAATCCAGTTGGTATGTGTGTGTGTGCAGAGATGCGAGGATGAATAATTGACACGTCTGGAGCCTCATTCGGTATTCCGGACACGGGTGCTTGGCTCATCACCTGACAGCGAGGGGAGAATCTCCCTTCATCACCCCCAGAGATGAGGATCAAAGGTTCTTCATGCAGATCAACTGAAAGCCAGACATGTTTTATTAATCAAAGCTGGCCATTTATAGGATTATACCTACACCTAGCCCGTGGGCGGGACCAGATGATGATGAGAAGGTAGTCTGTATTTCTCACTCACTCACTCACTCACTCATTGTCTATCCTGCTTTATCCTGTGTACAGGGTTATGGGGGCCTGGAGCCTATCCTATCATTCACACACTACTGGCAATTTGAGAATGCCGATCGGCCTAATCTAGAGTGTGGGAGGAAACCGGAATACCTGGAGGAAACCCACCAAGCATGCAAACTCCATGCGCACAGACTGCAAGGCGGGAATCGACCCTGGAGGTGCAAGGCAATAGTGCTAACCACCAGTGGCAGCCGGCCCCCCTTAAAGTTAGGCAGAGAAGAATGGTCCTTTAACATGGAATTATTTAACATAATAATTGTTTATTTTAATAATGAAATAAAATAATTTAGTCACAATATCCCGCTGTATTTCTTAATATAATTTATTTGCAATTTAAAAAAAAACTTATCTAAACTGTATTACGTTCATTTGTGTTTGTGTATGCGGGGCGCTGGACAAACGAGTGTCTATGTAGACAGGTACGTTTTTGAAAAGCATGTGACTTGAGGCTGAGCTCTGATTGGATTTTGTCAAATCATCCTTCGGCCGCAGCACTGTGCGCCCTGAACCCTCCCACTTTTGTTCTTAGCGAATCAATATTGTTTTTAAATATTTGGGCTCATGTGATTGGACCATTCTCAACGCGTCTTTTCCAGCACTTCTTATGGTAAGCGGAGCTGCTGACGTGTCAAGTGAGTCATGCCTTTATTTTATGCTAGTAGTAATTATGCTTAATCACCTGATAAATGGCTATGTACAGACGAGCATTAAATGTTTAATTTTTTATTTTGTTTGCGCACCCCCTTCTAAAAAAAAATTTTTGCATCAGCCTCCACTGCTAACCACTAAAGCCACCACGCCTCCTTAGCCTGTGTTTCATTTCCCCTTGTGTCATGTGATATGATAACATCCAAGTCTGCTAAAAGGATGCCATCTGACCTCATCATGAATGAGTTTAATGCATATGAATCCACACATATATACCCGGAACTTATTTGATTTTAGAGGGAGGGGGACGGGAAACAGGTGGTGGTGGTGGTCCACAAGGTTGAGGTGGTGTAATGACATGGATTTACTGTTATATAAAACATAGCACTAAATGAAAAGGTAAGCTACAGTATGTAGGGCATACGTCTCCTTGTTCCATGCACAAAATAGTGCCCTTAATTAGGAGTTTAAGAGCGATTAATGATGATTCAGCTAACTAGTTAGTGTTGTAGCTGTAAAGAAAAGAACACAAATAGTTCAGATGTGATTCCGAACACCAGGAAACACAAGCGCTAACTACAGAGACAGCTTGTTGTTGAAGATGACATAATGTTACCAGATGTGTGTTCTTGCTGAAAGTGCTTCCGTGGTTGTGAATGTCGGTTTTTTGCCAGGCAGCTGCTCTCTCCTCAGTACAGACCTACTGTCACCCATGCTGCAACCGACAGTTAGTGTAATTAAACACTGTACAACACCTGTGAAGCAGAGTAATGCTGTACATAGTGCACATAGTGCATGGTGAAATGTCCCAGTGCTGTAATCGTCTATTATCACTTCTCGTGGAATGCTTCTCGTCCAATCAGATTGCTTGAAAAATCTAATTCTTGTCCTGAAGGAGTCACAAAAAAACAGTGCAGCATTTTTTCTCGTCTGACACTGATGACTCCTTCCCTAAATGTTAAACACTTCTTTAAAGAGAGAACTTTTTCATATAAATTATTACACACGCTTCAACCATCTACAAATTGTTACTGTGGTCATGAAATTAATAAACCTGCAGCTGTGTTATTAAAATATCAATCACCACCTTCCGACCAATCAGAGTAGACAACTCGGCTGCACAGTAGATGATGATAATGAGATCAATGAGAGTAACTTGTTTTGTCTTTTTTTGGTCTATACGCGACAAACAAGGCTGCCGATTCGTCTTCGCCCGCGGCAGCAGGTGTAACGGGGCAGATGTTGGCATCGGTGCTGCAGTAGCGAGCCAACAAGCTCTCGGAGGTAAATTCAGTTACAGAACAAGCCATTAAAACAACGGCTGCCCCCCTTAACCGCCCCCTCCCCCCCCTCCTGATCCGTGCAGTGCTTTTCAAAATAATATCTGTTATTTATTACGGTTTCATTTTTACTCCATGATCCAAAAGGTCAAACAGAACGCGTAAAACGACATCGTTTTTAAGGTCTGGCTTTATGTACACGGTGCTTAAGGTTTATAATAAATGGACGTTCTTTTAAAGCGCGTGCAAACCTTGCTCTTCGTCTCGCCGTGGTTTATGTCTCGTTGCAGAAGTCGTAATACGTCGCAAAGGACGGAGACAAATAAAGACATCAATCTGAGTTATACTCCCATGTGATCATTTTAATGGAGTCTAACGATTTGTTAACAAGCAGAATAAGCTACGAATGCGTTCATAACATGATACGAACACAGCCAGTGCCAAAGAGACTCAGATCAGCACTAGCTACCTTTCTATGGACACTATTTCTTCAATCCAATTAAACTTATTCTAATGAAAGATTCCAGCAAAACTGTTTATATGCACCTTGATCTGATGCATGCTTACTAGAGATGGAGAAAAAAATCTATTCCGTTATGAATAGCAATTCTTTTTCATGACGATTCATGTAGCGTATCACTATGCTGACTTCAGAATCTTTTTTTTTTATGGATTTCAGACATTTATAATAGAGATGCACTGGTTAATCAAGCACTGACTGGAATTGGCTGGTTTTCAGCTTGATCAGCCATGACCAATCACATTGGATATAACTGATACCGAATGTACGAGCTTCTTAGTAATGCAACAGAAACGTCTCGGGTTACTTGACTGTAACCCTGTTCCCTGATAAAGCGGGAACGAGATGCTGCGTGAAAACGCTATGGGAACATCTCTTTGTTGCCCGGTTGTGAAGCCTGTGCATGTCAAACCCGCCGAATACCTTCGGCTTATAACCTGTGCCAGGCATGACGTCACCGAATAAGGTGCACCTGCAGGTTATAAATAGGAGTGAACCAGAAACATCCTCAGGTCAATTTTGTCTGAAGGACGTCCAGGCACGCCAGCAGTGCGGCATCGGAACGCAGCATCTCGTTCCCGCTTTATCAGGGAACAGGATTACAGTCAAGTAACCCGAGACGTTCAATGCTCAATGCTGCGTGAAAACGATATGGGAACAAGAATACCAATGCCGCCGCACTGCAAGTGTCTGGACCCCCAGGTTGTGTAGCGTGTGCGCACAAGCCGAGGAGGTCTCAGACCTAGCTCTGGGATGCTGACTGAAGGATCTGTGAACCCGGAGTAGCATTGACATCCAGACTATAAAATCTAACAAACGTGTGTGGCGAGGACCAGCCCGCCGCATCACACACCTGCTGCAGGGGGACGCCTCTTGCCAAGGCAATTGATGAGCCAATCCCCCTGGTTGAGTGAGCCCTGATTCCCAGAGGCGAAGTGTGACCACGCGCCTCATAGGCTAGGGCAATGGCATCTCTCACCCAGTGTGACAGAGTCTGTATAATGGCAGACCCCCATGGCAAATAAAGAACTGCTCTGACTTACGCCACTGGCTAGTGCGGTGGACGTAGATCCTAAGAGCACGTACTGGACACAGTAGGTGAAGTCTTTCCTGCTCCGGAGCTGTGAAAGGCGGAGGACAGAAGGCCTCGAGAACAACTGGGTGCATGGTCGAGAATGGAACCTTGGAAGATAGTTCGGGTGAGGATGCAGAATAGCTTTAGACGTAATAGCCATAAGAAAAACCATCTTAAGAGGCAGAAGCCTGACAGGCGCTGACTCTAGTGGTTCGAAAGGGGTGTCGGCCAGGCCTTCGAGTACGATAGTTAAGTCCCACAAAGGGACCGTCGCTCTAGTGGGCGGCTTCAACCGTTTAGCTCCACGAATAAAATGGGCAACTAAATGGTGCTTCCCCACAGAAACCCCATCATTCAGAGCGTGACAAGCCGAAATAGCAGCTACGTACATTCTGAGCGTACTAGGGCATAAGCCCTAGGACAACCTTTCTTGCAGAAACTCCAGCACTGAAACAATCTGGCAGTGAACTGGGTCTACATGTCTTGCTATGCACCAATTTTCAAATCCACTCCATTTGAGGGCATAAGTTCTCCTAGTGGAGGGAGCCCTGGCACTTAAAATGGTTTCAATTACGCTGGCTGAAAGCCCAGCATGTCGTAGTTGGTCCGTTCAGGGGCCAAACGTGAAGGTTCCAGAGCTCGGGCCGGGGATGAAGTATTGTCCCCTGCGCCTGAGACAGAAGATCCCTCCTCACTGGAATCACGCAGGGTGAGCCATCGAGGAGAGATATAAGATCCGAGAACCACACTCTGGTCGGCCAATGGGGCGCTATCAATAAGAGGCGCAAGCCGTGTTGATGGACCCTCGCCAGGACTCCTGGGAGCAGAACTATAGGTGGAAACGCATAAAGGCGTAATCTGGGCCACGTGTGGGCCACTGCGTCCAGACCCAGGGGAGCTGGAGGAGTCAGAGAGTAGTAAAGGGGGCATTCTGCTGCCTCTTATGAGACAAAGAGGTCCACCTCTGCTACGTAAAATCTTTCCCAGATTGACTGACTACTTCGGGGTGGAGTTTCCATTCCCCATGTTTTACAGCTTGTCTGGATAGCAAGTCTGCTCCTACATTCATATGCCCTGGAATGTAAATCGCCCTGAGGGACAGGAACTTGTCCTGTGCCCAAAGCAGAACCTGGTGCGCTAGCTTGTTCAAGCGGCGCGAGCACAGTCCACCCTGGCGATTTATGTACGAGACTACCGCAGTGCTGTCCACCCGCACTAGGACATGGTAGCCTCTCAACTGCTGGAGGAGGTGTTTCAGGGCCAGAAACAGAGCCATCATGTCGAGGCAATTGATGTGCCACGCGAGATGATGACCTCTCCAGCTCCCTTGTGCTGGACGGCCATCCAAGACCGCACCCCAGCCCGTGAGGGAAGCATCTGTCGTTAGCATCTTGCGATGACAAGACGGACCTAGAGTGGGACCCAAAGTCAGAAACTGGGGTCTGAACCACATAGAAAGGGTACGAAGCCCCCGGCGCGTAACCCTTATTAGCCTCTAGGGGTTGGCCCTTGAATGAAACCCCTTGGCTCTTAGCCACAGCTTAAATGCTCTCATGTGCAGAAGGCCCAAAGGTATCACCGTGGATGCAGCTGCCATGAGGCCTAAAGATTTCTGAAAGTGATGAACAGTGACCTTCTGGCCTAGCTTGATTTCCTTCAGGGTGTTGAGAATGGATTCAACACGTGCAGGAGACAACTGTGCCCGCATTGTGACCGAATCCCATGTGACACCCAAATATGTTGTCCTCTGAACAGGAAGGATTACGCTTTTTGTGGCGTTGAGTCTCAATCCTAAAGAATGAAGGTGGGCTAGGACGACATCCCAATGTCAAAGCGCTAGCTCCTAAGACTGGGCCAGAATCAGCCAGTCGTTTATGTAATTCAAAATACGGATGCCCTGGAGTCATAAAGGAGCCAGAGTTGCATCCATGCATTTTGTATATGTGCGGGGTGACAGAGCTAGGCCAAATGGAAGGACCCAATACTGGTAAGCTTCGCCCCCAAAGCGAACCTCAGGAACTTCCTGTGCTGTGGCAATATTTCTATAGAAATATGCGTCCTTGAGATCGATTGTCACAACCAATCCTCTAGTTGGATTTGAGAAACAATCATTTTGACAGTCAACATTTTGAATCTGGATTTCTGAGATAGCGGTTCAAGCCGTGAAGATCCAAGATCGGACGCAACCCTCCCCCTCTCTTGGGCACCAAAAGGTACCGACTGTAGTAGCCCGACTCTCTGTCTGGGAGGGGAACATGTTCTATGGCCCCTTTGCCCAGCAGAGTCTGTAACTGCTGGGCCAGCAGATGTGCTCGATCCGGTTTCACGGAAGTGGAGACCACGCCGGTGAAACGCGGAGGACGATGTGCAAACTGAATCCTGTAGCCTGTGCCTACAGTCCTTTATACCCAAGGAGATACACCTGGCAGTAGTTTCCATGCTGCCAGCTTCTCTGAAAGGGGCACGAGCTTTGACACTTCGGCTAGATGGGGGGGGGGGGTGTTAGGTGTTGGGAGATGAAGTGTGGCAGATGATGCCTGAACACCCAACTTTTCATTGGAGACCGGCGCTCCCCGAAACACCAGTGGTGGCGGGGATTGAACACCGGCCTCCCGGGAGTGCCAGTGAGGAGGCCCTGTTTTGTGATGAAAATCCAGGCGCCCCTCCCCGGGGGGAGACACCCCCATGGCCCCAGGCGCACGAACTCAGGGCTTCTTTTTTGAAGAGAGGAAGCTACTCAGATCCGGTCTTTTCGAAGCAGATTTTTGAGAAGAGCGGCGAGCCCCACCCCAGTCTTTACGGGGGGGTGCGCGGCTGGTCACGCTCTCCTTCTGCACCTCACGCCTGATAGGGGCCAGACTGGTTCTTGAGCACGGCGGGGAAGGAACCTCCCAAAGGCCTGTTCATATAGCTTTGCCTCTCTAAACCTAGTGGCGGCGGAATTAACAGTGTCGCCAAAAGGCCGGAAGGCGAGATGGGGGCATCGAGGAAGACAACAAGATCCTTATCCTTGATGCCCGTGAGGTTCAGCCACTGATGCCTCTTCGTGGATACCATGGCAGCCATGGAATGGCCCACAGCACGGGCCGTCCGCTTGGTTGCACAGAGAGACAGGTCTGTGGCTAGGCGCAGCTCTGCGAACGCCCTGTCATCAATAGCCCCGCTGCTGCTCAGGTCCTTCAGCAGGTCAGTCTGGTAAACCTGCAAAACCGCCATGGTCTGCAGTGAAGCACCAGCCTGTCCTGCTGCCTGAAAAGCTTTACCCACAAAAGCAGGTGTCAATCTGCACGACTTGGAGGGGAGAGTAGGCTTTTTCAGGGAGGATGATGTCCCAGGAGAGAGATAGCCCGCAAGCGTCTCTTCTATCTGGGCATCATCATATAACCGCGTGCCTTCGCATCAATAATATCATTCGAATAAGTCGAAGGAACAAAAACACGCGATGAATACAGCTTGCTCCATGAAAGAGTTAATTCATCATGGACGTCACCAAAGAAGAGGAGGGAGAGACGTTGAGGCTCCTCCCCCCGGCCACCCGACAGACACCTGTCGTTCAATCTCGAACGCTTGGGGGAATCTCGCTGCTGCGGCCAGTCGATATGCAATCGCTCGACCGCACGCATTATAGCCTCTAATAATTCCTCAAAAGCTCTGTCAGCACTGGAGGAGCGTTGTGAGGAGGCTACTTCCATGGAAGCGAGAGAGGAAGATTCTTCCGATCCTTCACAAGAAGCGCCGGAGCGCGCTTGCGAAGCGGAAGCCAAAACCTCCTGATCCGGAGAGAGCGAGAGAGAAATCGGAAATTCCATCTCGTGCGCGTCTGCCAGATCAACACGCGAGCCTCAGGAATTTGTTTAGAAATAATAATTTTGGCGGATGACAGAGATATGTGCTGCTTAGGAACAATGTAGCTTTTTGTTGAATTAAATTTTTAAGCTAAATTTTACATTCCTGTATATGGAGTTGATTTGTAGGGTTTAAATGATGTGCTTGGTTTTTAAGTGAGAAAACTCATGTTATAAGCAGTAAAATAAAATTTTATTAAATTAAACTGAATTGAATTGAAGAGACATATTACATTTAATTATTTGTGTTCTATTAAGTGGTGAAGCTGTTGAATAAGGCTAGAGTATAAAACTTAAGTTATAATAACAATAATAATAATAATTATTATATATATATATATATTTTTTAAAGGTTCAAGGTATTGAAATTGTAACCAATGCAATATCAAATCAGGATATTTATAAAATGTTAATGTTTGCAGAATTGTCAAATTATCAATCAAATCGATATTATGATGATATCCTATCAAGCGGTCCCTGGTGATTCCCAGATGCTCACATGAGCAAAGCGTTTAAACAGTATAGTACAGTCTTGACATGTGCGATGTGTAAATGAATGGAGAAAAAGAAAAATTATATACTCGCTCTACTTTCAGGTTAGATCCCGCCTTCTGCATTAGGATTGGTTACAAGAACTCTGCCCCCTCTGTGATTGGTTAAATGCTTTACTACATGTTAAATGTGCACCAATCAGTGCTCCTTCTTCACCTAGAGACCACACAGTTAGGAAAGAGTTCATTGTTCTCACTGAATTTTGATCAGGAACGGAAGTAAAAATTTCCTTTCTTGAAACTCGCCACATGACCTAAAGTTACCCCCAAAACATGTCGAGAAATAACATATTTATTCCAATGAGATAAGACTGATCAGATCAAGTGTTTAAATGGATAATATTTACCAGCTGAATGGATTATTAAAGGCTTACGCCACCCGTCTCATTCCCTTTGAGCTGGATCGGGTCAGCATGTTCTGACTGAGGTGGTTACATGATGCATTTTTATTCTTTTTGGGCTGTTGCTCCGTGTACTGTAAGTGCAATGACTTTCTACGAACATCATATTTACAATAAATGAAAAAGAAAGAGAGAGAGAGAGAGAGAGAGAGAGAGAGAGAGAGAGAGATTTGCCCGACTGAACACTGACTAGATTAACTTGGACGCGTCTGTGTTTTTCACTCATCTGTTCATTAAATGAGCGAGAGCTCCACCGCGCCGTATCGTTTGATAGGCTTTATCCCTCACGTCACTGATTAATCCTAATGCTGCTCTTCAGACCAGTGACTTGAGCTAATGCTCGGCTTCATCTTTGAAAAAAAAAATGCTTCATTGTTTTCAGTCACACACACACACACACACACACACACACACATATTTGATTTATGCTCTAACAAATAACAGTCTAACCCTTCGTCCACTGTGATGGATATTTAATTCGCTGTAATCTTTAATACATTAAGGAATCCAGAAATACTGAATAACTGAATAAACAGGAGGACGGGCTGTAAAGTATTTATTCTCAGAAATAGATACAACATTTTACCACAAACAACCACAACAAGGTCAGCAAAGCCCCCACTCCACCTCCATATGGTGCTAGACTACCATAGGTTTGGCAGATTCCTGCTAATATCCTGGCTGACCTACGAGCCCAGGGAGGAGAACTGAAGAAATAAGCGAATGGTTAATGGAGAAAAAGGCAACCAGCTCTCGACCCTGTTAAAAAACATTAGCATGAGCTCAGGAAGAAAACTAAAGCACAGCATAGACGGTGATGCTTTTCACCAAGAATGTAACAAGGCAGCATTAGGCAGGAAACAAGACAAGATACTGTATCTTATGAGGCGCCGTATAGGGCTGAAATCAAACTTCGCTCATGCACACACATATGAAACACTTGCATACACATATATGAAACAGTCACACATCTATATATACTACTAACTGCTCACACAACTACATATGAAATGCGCGCGCACATGCCTATGAGACATGCACACATATATACAAACTCTCCGCACACATATATGCAAACTCTCCGTGCACACACACACCTATGAGATGCACGCGCACACACATATGAGATGCAAGCACACACACATATGAGATGCACGCGCATTGTTGATGTTATTATTGTTCCTTATAATTATAAGGTGCTAAATAATTTTCCATACATAGGAAAAAATAAGTATTTTTCTTTTTATCAAATATGTATATATTTTTTTTATATTTGTTAAAATAAAAAAGATGTGTTTGATAAAATTGAAATCATACTGATGGCTGGGTCAGAAAGCTGTCACATGGCTGCAACAGAATTTAACAGAAGACATGGAATGGACAATGAGTATCCATGTAGAGAATATTATATGAATAAATTGTTTCTTATAAAAAAAGTATTCATTAAAATTGTTCCTATGTATGGAAACTTATGGCCCACCCTGGTGGAAAGTAACGAATTACATTCACCCGCGTTATTGTAATTGAGTATTTTTTTTTTTGTGTGTACTTCTACTTTTTAAAGTAGTTTTTAAAATCTGTAATTTTACTTTTACTTAAGTGTGTTTTTGTTTGAAGTATTGTACTTTGCTATATTTTAAATCATATTCGATAGTGAGTAAAAATGAAAAATAATATATTATGCTTTGCATAAATGCTTCGTTGCGCTCGCGTGTGTGTATCGTGTCCTGGTCGCGTGCCGCTCCAGACTCCACTCCAGGTTTTCTGACTGTCCCCACATCGGCATCTACCTGACCTTCCACACGGTCGCTTCCGCCCTGAGAGTGACGTCATCAACCACCATATATAAACCGGAGAGAGACGCGGGAAAGAGTAGACGTGTAGGCGAGGTATTGGTTGTGTTGGAGAGATTATTTTTGAATTATTATTACTATTTTATTATTATTATTTTTTTTAAGATGTTAACACAGTCTCACTTGGAAATGGAAAAAATGCACAACATTTTCAGAAAATATTGGTGCATAGTTCCTTTTTATGTCATGAATTGAATAAATATAAAAAACAATAACATTGTGGCACTGTGCAAAAGTTTGGGCACGCTCCATAATCAGTACTTAGTAACACCTCCTCTGGCAGCTTGCAAACGCTTTTTATAGCCAGCTAAAGGTCTTTCAATTCTTGTACAGTGGTTTACGAGTGTTCCGCAAACCGAGCAAAGATTTGTAATATTTTTTTAATCAGAAACTGAGCAAGTATTAGTTTACGAGCGTCGAGTATCATGTATCACGCATGCGACTCTTATTTTGACACCGAGCGTCACTCTTGCGCTGCAGAATTGTGTGTAATCGTCTCCCCTGCTAGATCTTAGTGCTCGTCCCCTACTTGTATAATCAATATCTCCCTCTCTCTTTCAGTGTCTATTATGTGTCTCACACACGCACACACACACACACCCTGATACACACACACTCTCGCCTTTCCACCCCCTTCCCGGCTTCACAAACACACAGAAACTCTGCTGTCACGATTCGTTTCAAAGGTAAGGTGCTGGTTCATTTGTTTTGTTTTAGTTTTTTTTTTACTTTACCGCAGTGATTCCCTTAGTATGCGCTCACGCCAGTGTCAGAGAGATTTCTTTTTTCCCTTAAAATGGTGTTTCCGCTGTGTTTATGTGTTTGTTGTGAAACTTAAAAAGTGATTCCCTTAGTATGCGCTCACACCAAAGCGAGCTGATTAAGGTCTGAAACCTTCCAAGAGAGACTGTGTGAACATCTTTTCAATTTTTCAAAAAAAAAAAAAAAAATCACCAAAATCTTTTAATCAAGGGGTGTCTAAACTTTTGTATAAGACTGTATGCTGTATAATTGCATCAGGTACTGTACATATCATAATTCTATTTAAATTCATTAAAATGTATATCAATGTGTTTGCATTTGAGCCAGTGAAATGGGACTCTATAATCTTTCAGTTGGTGTGCTCCAAACTATTCACACAGTGGCAAGCAAATACACAGCCTGTGTGGTAGAAATGAATTACATGGTGTTTTTTTTTTTTGTAGAATTGTAACAAAATCTAAAGGAAATAATATTGACCCAAGATATGTTTAAAATATAAAATCTTAATAACAGAATGGCAATAAAAAATCTAATCAGCACCTACTGTAGGTATCATGGTTAATATCATATCAGTTCCCTCATGGAGATTTGTGTGTGTGTAATGTGTGTGTGTGTGTGTGAACCTGTCTGTGGGGCGTGGTGGTGGCACAGAGCTTATCAAGAACTCGTCTACAAATATAAAATAAATTCAGCAATTCAAGTTTGAGATTCACTGCATGAATAACACACTGGGTTTTTTGTATAATCAGTTTATGGAACCTGCATACAAATTTAATAATAATAATCATAATAATAACTCATTACTCCACTGTTCAAGTTACCTTAATATACTGTACTGCTTAAGTCTTGCGCGTGAACTCAATGTGCTCGTCTCTCAAACTGCAGACTTACAGGAACACAGAGATGACGGACGAGTATACAGTACAAATGAAAGAACACAAACACAACAAGGTGTTCTCTTAAAAAAATAGAATAAATAAACAACAACAAGCAGAGACGAAGTTAACACACTTCTATATCACCCCAGCAATGCTTACATTCTCACAACTCACACTGTCACATGCATTTATATGTGTGGCCTGTGTGTGACATCACATATTTATATTCTGAAATAGGAACTATAAAACTATAGGAGTAGGAATTATAAATCTTATAGATCTAGATCTAATTTAAATTTATAGATCTAAGTTCATTTACTAAAAAAAAAACAACAACAAAAAGAACAAAAAAAAATGTAATAAAATAAATAAATTATATTTTCCATAGATTTAGCCTAGTTACACAATTTTTAATTATTAATCAGATGATTTGATACTTTCCAATGACATCTGTTTGAAAATAATTGGGCAAAATGGTATCACAAAAGTGTGTAAAAAAAATTTAACCATCACACACACACACACACACACAGAAATTCTAACAAACTGGTCATGGTATACTTTGAAGGAAGGAAGTGAAAGATAAAGAAAGAAAGGAAGGAAGGGAAAGAAGAACAAAGGAAATAAGAATAAATAAACAAATAATGAAGGTAGTCATACTCATTAATTAGCGCCACCTAGTATTTGAGAGGCATTATTGTTTGCATTTCCCAATATTTATGCTATAATCACTGCTGGATGCTCAAAATAGAGTGTAGCACTATCAGGACTTTTTTTTTTTAATGTTCAGGGGTTAAAACTTGTAGTGACATCTTTATATAATTTAATATACATGAAATGAAGGTCAGTATAATATATCTCTGTAAACATATTACAGTAATATCCGGCATGATTTAATTGTGTGACATGAGTTATTGGGAAATCAAAAAATACCCAAGGTATACATGACTGTATAATAAATATAAATGTATATATACTGTATAATATTTGTTATCAGATCTGTTATCAGAGTGTGTATGTCTGGCTATTCTGGAAATGCTTGGATGGCTTTCTGAGTTTATTTGGGTGCAGTTCAATAAGTCGATTATTTCATGATTCAATAATGTTGCTAAAAGTGTTTCAAGGTTTTAAAGACCGGCTTCAGGGCCTGCTTGAATGCTGAGCTTCTCTACAAGACAACTGAATTTTATGCCAAGGTACAAAAGATCAGTGTTCAGGTTAAGATATCAGTGGATTATGATTATTTATAATAAGTAAGAATGAATGTAGAACATGAGCAAAGAATAAGCAACTATACAACTTACCCTTCTCGAAGCAGGGGCCAAAACATAAATATGACTGGCGTTCAATTCAAACCAGGAGTTTTGATTACATTTCTTGTAAATCAAGGAATAAAAGCTATTGATGGTTACAGAAGACTTCAAACACAGTACAGTGAAAAGATTCTTAGCCACAGGAATACCTGTACATTTGAATCGTGCAAACATTTTAAATAAGTAATAAATGATCACGACCAAGGCGGCTTGGAACCATTGCAGTTGTTTAGCAAGTGGAACACCACATCCTTGAAAATTGCCAGATAATTTGTCACCAACTTGTGGAAGAGATGCATCTGTCTGTGGAAGCTGTACACACCAACACCATTTGCACATTACAAGAACGAAAGAAAGCCTTTTCCCCCCATCCACCCCAACAGTCCAGAACTAGGACCAAGCCATTTTCTCATGTTTTATTACTTTTGATGATGAGGATTCTGGAGGCACCCATTGAAGCATGGGCAAATATTCTTGGGCAGAGTTCACCTTGTAGGGTCATAGGAGGGTGGAGGCTGGGCAATGTGGAACTTCTTATGGAGTTATCCTTGTTTGACACTTGTTGAGACATTGGCACTGGAAGAGGCAGTTTGAAGCAATGCATGCCCAAGTGTCAGGGTAAGTGCAGTGTTGATTGATGGCTGATTCTTGAATTTTACATGTGTCATGGGTCTAGCCGGTTGTAGTGGCTAGACCGGCTGATGTTGCCGTGGGCATATAGGTAGGCATGAAGGCAGAGGGGTGTGTGTGAACAGAAAGAGTCTTTATTTAAACACAATAAACAAACACAAAGGAACCAAAACAACAAACTCAAACTAAAACTAGGGCTCAGGAAAAACACAGGAACAGGAGCTGAACAGAGAGAACCAGGAGCTGACAGAAGGAACCAGTGATGAGGAAACATGGAGCTGGAGCTAACTAAAGACACATAGGGGAACTAGAGACAAGACTGGACAAGACGTGGCTGGAGCTAGAGATGGAGAGACAGGACTGGGGGCACAGAGACTGGAGAGACAGGGCTAGACAGGAACTAGACTGGCTGGGTTAGTGAGGTTAGTAGCTACATATTGTACTGGGGACACTGGAGGCTGACCTAACTGGGTTAGTGGCTAATGGTGTTAGTACTGACCTAGGGGACCGGAAGACAAAAGGCAGGGCACACATGAGGCTACACCAAACTAGCAGCTAACCTACTAGTGACCAGAACCAATAGCAGTCACTCCCACTAGAGATTAGCCTACTGGAGGCTAACCCTACTAGCCATCAAGGCCTACTAGCGGCTAACCCTGCTAATGGCTAAGCCCTCATGTGGCTACACATACAAGGGAAATAAACCAGAAGACAGAACAGTACTTACACAGGAGGAGACACAGCCTAACTACACACTGAACAGAGCAGCTCCTTGAATCCACAGACACAAGGAACATCAAGAAAACAAAACTAGAGCCCTCTGAAAACAAAGGTTACAAAACATAAACCAAATATAAACTTAAAGTAACAAAAATGAATGCCCACATGATGGTAAACCAGACAATCACAGACAATGCTCAACCCAGTTTCCCAGAACAAACTGCTATTTATAGGAGGTTTTAATGAGCCACCTCAGTTCAGGTGAGCCTCATCACCTGACTGAGGTGCCTTCTGGGAAACTGAGTCAACCAACAAGAACTACACAGAAAGACAGACAGACATGAACAGTGACCTCTAGTGGAGGTTCCTAACAACATGTGAGGATTTAGAGTTAGAGGCCTATTTTCTGTAAAGGACCATTTGGGGGACGTGTGATGCATCCATTCTTCTGATGTGTCTAATGTTACCGTTTTTGAAATCAGTCTTAAGACCACTTTTTGAAGGTCGCATTCTCGTCTCAATAACATTTTAACTGAGTTCTGACTCATTCTGCGACCAGGTGGACACAGGATTTTATTCCAAAACTATATTGTATTAGTGTATTAGTGTGGTACTGTATGGTAAAACCGAAATTTTAAACAAAGATGGTTAAGTTGATTTTAGCTGTCATGTTTGACTTTATCTGTTTTGCTCATTGACAACAAAGGAAATTTCCCACACTTAATATTGACCTCTGAAATGTCTTTCCAGTAATATATTAAGACATGCCTCATGGAAGCTTCCATGCTAGAAAAGTGGATAGCACCTCGCACCTGGTGCATGGATGATGGTTTAATTCCCACCTCGGGTCTGTGTGCATGGAGTTTGCATGTTCTCCCTGTGCTTGGGGGGTTTCCTCCAGGTACTCTGATTTTCCTCCACAGTTTGAAGACATGCAGACTTGGGTAATTGGTCTCTGGTCTCGGTCTTGACTTGGTCTTTGTTTAGGTGCTCTTGCTGCCTTGAGAGAAACCTGCTCAGGAGAGAAACTCATTTTTGGCCCTCCTATGTACTGTAAAAGAAGGCTTTCAGGTTCAAGTGTTGGAAGCGATCAACGTTTTGGATGTCACATTGATATAGAGCGACTGAATGTTCTAAATACTAACATGACATGAATAACCTGACCCCTGTTCATGAAAGGATTTTGTTATTGCATTGCCAGGGTCTTCAAAAGCCTTTAACCCTTAGATGGTCATTCTTATCCTCTGATTATTTTCCACTATCATCCAAAAAATAAAGCACTGTGTTTCTCTCAAGTTGAATATAAGAATAACACTAAAACACATAGTGTGACCTTCCGTACTCACCCTGGAAGAAGAAAAAAAGATAATTTTAGCCACTTACTGAAAAGTGAGCATCATTGAGGCACTCAGCAGACACTCCTCTCTCCTCCACAATGAACGGGCTGGTTATGAGACATGTCCAGATAAAATGTTGCCCAGGTAGCACAGTGCACTTTATTATTCACAGCCTCACACAATACCAGACAAATCTTTATTTTTATTGTCTACAAATCAACAGAAAGTGTTTTAGAAATAAGATGTAATACATGGTGCCTCTGATTGTAGAGAGAAGGTTCACAGGAATCAGTTAAGGAGGTGTTGCATTGCCTTTTCACACACACACACACACACACACACACACACACACACACACACTTAAAAAAAAGAAGAAGAAAAAAAAAACACACACAAAAAAAAGAAAAATCCCGAAAATTTAAAATCCAGGGAAATTAAATATTTCATTCCAAAAACTATTTATTATTATTATTATTATTATTATTATTATTATTATTATTATTATTATTATTGCTGTTGATATTGCAAAATCTGGTCATATAGTGTTATGGTTTTTATTATATCTTGATTGAATTATGAACCATGACAAAATTTAACCGATGTCTGTTTTATTTCATTTGAGTCACTGATCGGCGCTTATATGTTGGTTGATTTTTGGCTATTGCAGTCCATAAAAACCTATTGTTTGTCATTATGTGTTGAGAGAAAAACACCCCCTACACCCCCCACCCTGGTTACAGACTGTTATTGGTTCAGGGAAAAGCTGTGACTTGCCACGAGACTGCTTTATTACCCCAAATCTACTCTAGTCTCAGATGCGCGGTGTATTTGCTTATTGGCGCTGATGAGAAAATCTGTTTCCTCCTTTGCCAACTAATCCATTTTTCGACTCTGTTGAGCTTCCACAAGCTTCCAGAAGCAGAATAATTTTCAACCCTCAATCCAAGCTCCGGGGGTTGATTGGTCCAAAAAGCTGCAGAAAAACGATTATACTCGGGCAATTATGCTCATAAATTTTATGGATTTGCCCATTCGGGTGATTAAAGATATATTAGCAGGTGTATTATCTAAATGCCCTCCGTTTTAAAATGACCCTATGTGAAAGGATTCGTCTCCCACGACCTGGATGCGTCCTTTATTACGGTGACCAGCACGCTATCATTCTAACTGCTTTGAAAGTCAATATTTTCTTGGCAGTCCCAACATCACGACAGGGTGGCGTCGGTTCTCTGGCCCAGAAATGTTCTCGACCCAACAACCACAGGCAGTGCACGGGCAGCTGTTCTGCTTTGTGCTGTGGATGCCAGACGATCCTGCCAAAGACTCGAGTGTGTTCTGTCCTCTTTTCTCAGCCTCGAGTCTTTTGGCTAGCCAGCTTTCCCCTTTTCCTTTTTCCTTAATTCATAAACAAGTTGAACAGTACACAGGTAATTCAGTTCTCCAGGCAGCACAAATGGATTTGAGGTCGAATACATCACATTTTATTATTGTTGATATTATTGATTTTCCTAAACCTGGCTCCTGGTTGGAATCTTTAATAGTTGATGTGCACAAAATAAACACACCCCTGTACAGTATATAAAAGAAGATAAAGTGATCACTACCAGGTTTAATTCAGTACAGCTTCTGATGATTCCATGTCCCATGCAGGACAATCCTTGATTATGGAGGCAGACCGGTCAGTGCAGGATTCTGCAAGCTTCCAGTGAGAAAGTCAATAATAGCAACAAATACAACTCACAGTCACTGAAATACAACGTTTCTAATGGCTTTGTGTTTGTCAGGAGGAGGGTGTGGAGCATTTTAACATATTTAGAAGTAGTCAGAAGAAGTCAGATCGTAGCTGGTTTTTAAAAGAATCTCACTATGATTGTGATGAAACCCAGAGAAGACCTCAGATTCGAATAAAACAATTTTGGCTTGACAATTTGGAATCGATACAAATCCTAGAACATTTAAAAGAAAATTGAATGAAGAGAACTTGCACAAAAGAATGTGCATTGTGTTGTCCTTATGAAACTACAGTACAGTATATTTAAAAAGCCGTAAATAGAGAGTCTTTAATTAAAACCTAAGAGGCACAGATCCATGCTGGCAACACAGCTTTGTCAGGTCAATGACGATTAGAAAAATATATACATATATATTATATGCATATATGTATATTCACTTATATGGAAGCTTTTCTGATGTGTGTTAACGGGGAGGCTTCAGACGTCAAACTGTTTTGGTTTTGTCAGGTAGAACAAAAGTTATCACTGCTTAAGAAGTTATCACTGGTTATGAAGCGTAATTTTTTTTATCACTACCAGAATATTGGAATGAGAACTATTTTTATTGTATATATGAACCATATACTGTATAATGTGTTGTGTAGATCAGGACCTTTGGTGTCCAAACGGTGTAACTGTATTAGATGTACAGAATACGTACAGTAAGTGTGTTTACCATAAACGGTATAAGGATTGGACAACCTTCCGTCAAATTGTGGGCGCTCTGGGTAAACTCTGATTAATCCATAAATGAGAAAATAGGTTTGTTTTAATTACCTCAATTACCACGAGGTTAGCTTAGCTTAACCTTACCTCAATTTCCACAAGGTTAGGTAGCTTAACCTTACCTCACTTACCACAAGGTTAGCTTAGCTTAACCTTACCTCAGTTACCACAAGGTTAGCTTAGCTTAACCTAACCTCAGTTACCACAAGATTAGCTTAGCCTAACCTTCCCTCAGTTACCAAAAGGTTAGCTTAGCTTAACCTTACCTCAGTTACCACAAGCTATCTAGCTTAGCTTAATCTTAAATAAAATGCTAAAGTGGCAAACGTTTATTAACTAACGTTATCTAACGCTACTTTTCATTTGATTCAACTCTGTGGATGAACTCTGTGGAACGTACCTGTCACTCAAATCAACCATGCAAATGATTAGCATAAATTTATGGCTTAATAGCATTTTAACTGTTGAGTAACATAAAAATCCACCCCCTGTACACAGGTCATATATATGTAAATATGTTTCTTTATGTTGTAAAGTTTAGCTATTTTAACATTTAGCTCTATGGGGATCGATTCATGTTTGAAATCAGCTCCTAGTGGTCATTCACGGAACTGCATATTTTTCAACTCATTAAAAGACTTTTAAAAGATGTTTACATAGACCCTAATATTACACCAATATTTTGGGTAAATTTCTTACGTATTCCTTTTACGTAGTCAATCCCTTCGAATGAGCCGTTGCTATAGGAACACGTTAAAGTCGGTACATTATCATAAACCTATAATTTGCCTTGTAGTCAGGACTCCTGACTGCTATTGTAAAGGAAAATTAATCAACACCTTTCTGAACAGAACCCAGAATTCAACAGAGCAATTTTAATTTAATACATAATTAAACAAGTCCCTCTGCTTTCCCCGAGTCATCTCACCTCCCTAGCGGATTTCCTTCCAGGTCTTTTCTCATGTCTGACATTAGCGAGAGGATGTAGAAGGATCAAAAGGCAGCAGTAAGAGGGGTTTGTCACCATGTCAACCTGCTAATCTCCCGGCCGTCTCCTGCAGCGGGCATACATCACACAGTCAATCGAGCCAACCGCGCTGCTCCGGCCCTTCTCCTGGAGTGTGAAATCATGCCACGGAATGGGGTAGCAGGGCTTTGTGTTAAATAGAAAGGATACAAAGGGACAGAAAAGTGAAGCAATGACTCAGATTCTGGAGCTGAGCGGTTGGAGGAAGCGCCCTTTCAAGCACGTACTTCATTCCGTGTCCTGCGTTTCCCTTGAGATCGGCACGCAGCTGCTTCCACCTGCAGAACCTCTCTGGCTGTACCTCTGCATCCCCCGAACGTCCCACACGCTGCAATTATCTCCATCATCAGCAAAAAAAGGTGACACTATAAAAATCCCTCATGCACTCTTTCTGCCACGATGCATAAAGGAGTCGTAGGGAAAAGCAGCACATGCTAACGACAGCCGTTGTTCTCCTCTGGTTGGAAAAGGTCAGAGGGTTTGTACCCTGACAGATTGTGAGTTATTCATCACGGAGCAGGAAGTACACACAGCGTGTTTGATCCACTTTCGCACCTATTAGTCTGGATTGGATGAAGAGCAGGAATCAAAAGGAAATGATTCATTGGTTTGTTCCCTTTTTTTTTTCTGGATCGGTTTGGATTAACGTTGCACATCCTTAAAGGTGAACAGAGAAGAGATATACAGTCAGGGTACATAAAAATAAGTGAACTGCAAGTAGGAAAGACAAAAATTATCCCAACTCTGAGAATAAATGATTTGACGTTCATATGAATAATTACTGTAGTTTGAAACTTTCACTTGTCTGTCCAAATCTCCAGAACACATGGCAGCGCTGCAGCTCTGGGCTTTGGCTCGGATTAGCAGCTCACATCTACAAAAAAAAAAAAAAAAAAGATCCAAAACAGACAGCATGTTTGATTCCCGTTCCTGACTAGCTAAATAAATGATTTGATATGATCTAGATAAATAACTATTATAAATTATTTGAGAATCATCTTGGATTTCCTCTCTATCTCTCTCTCTCTTTAATGTATCATTGCAAATGACCAGAAGTCAGCAAATACCTGCATTTGTCTGTGTTTCCACTCGACTCCGAGTTTCTCAGCAGACTTCAGAACCGCAACACAACACGTCACCCAGATGCTCTCAGACCCACCTGCCACATGGATGCTCTGAGAACCACATCGCAAGGCTTCCGCGCAAACACAACGCTCTCTAACGGCTCAGATTTCCACACTGATGCAAAGTGATGAGATTGAAAAAAAGAAGAAAAAAAAGGACAAGAGTTTTTGCATCATGCTTATTCGACATGCATCAAAGCGTGATCCATTATCGGCGTGACATGAGTGTGAAGTGTAACATATGCCGCTTTTGGCGGGGGCATCTGTGCGTGGACCGAGTGTTTGCGAGACGTCACTGTTTTGTGAAGCGGGAAGAGATTCCTCAGGGTGTGGCAGAGCTAGTTACAGCTGGCTCAAGAAAAAAAAAAGAAAAAGAAAAACTATATAAATAACTCTTTGAAGCCCAGCGTCTATGTCTCTCTCTCTCTCTCTCTCTCTCTCACTCTCTCTCTCTCCCTGAGGTAATTTTCATGATCTGTCCCCAATCTAATCTCATCTCACGTTTCATTTCTGTCAACCATCTTAACAACACAAGAAAAAAAAAAAAAAAAACAAGAAATTGCACTAGAAAAGTGCTTTGATTGGTTGGTTAATTTAGTTTTATTTTTTTTTTGCATTTTGTTCTCTGACAATTAAACATGTAATCTAATGAAGTTGTTTGTATTTTGAAACAAATTTGTTCATGTGAAAAAGGAGAATTTCTTGCTTTTTTTTCTTTTCATAATGACTAGCGTATAACCAAGCCAATTATGTTTTCACCCCTAATGTGACCTCATATAAGAAGATCTTATCAATGATTAAATCCGGTATATAACTGTTCACTGGCTTTTGTTTTGTTTTGTTTACTTATGATGCAGATTAAGCTTTAAGCAGATAAAAAGTGTCATTAAATTTCATTAAATCTGTCAATTTAAGACGCACCCACAGTTTGGTGCAGTACATCGTCAAAACAGTTTAGAATCGGGCACATAATGCCTCATAACATCACTTTTACTCAACATTTTAATTTCATTTATTGCACAGGTTAAACTTTCGGGCAGATATCTAAATACTGACCAAGTCTGGACTGACAAACAGATAGACAGACAGACAGAAATTATTTTGTGTCTGGTTTCAAGATATTATTGAAAGAGCGAGTTCTGACCAATGTACAGATGAAACCTTTCTTTTATCTATATAGTCATATCTCAAACTCTTTTTGTTTAAAAAACTCCTCCTCTTCCTTTCAGTCTCTATGCATATGAGCTTTTGTTTTGTTTTGTTTACTTATGATGCAGATTAAACTTTAAGCAGATATCTACAGAAAGTACCGCAAAAGTTTCAGAACCATGCACCTTAGAGCAGAGCAGCAGAAGAGCAGAGTTGAACAACAAGCAGGGGAGGGGCTCTTCCTATATGAGGTCACATTAGGGTGAAATTCTAATTGGCTTTATATATAAAGCATTACCTTCATAGGGGTATTTCAACTGGGGCATTAACACACACACACACACACACACACACACACACACACACACACACACACACACACACACACTTTGGTGGGTTAATTTGTTAATGTTATCCTAAACTATGGGATATATGGAAGGAGTCTCCAGTGTGAGCACTTCGTGAGTCAATCGGAGGGAAAGTTCTAACTTTTAGGTAAACCATGACAGAGAAATACTGTAGTTCCGCAATTGTTCCACACCGTTACGTACAAGCATAGATGTACAAAAACGTATGATGTCGTGCTCCGTTTCAATAATCAGAAAAAAAGCTTGCAGATGTATTTAATGCAAAATGCTGCTCGCTGGAAAATTCTGCGATAACGTTCTTGCACGAGTCTCATCATCATAATCATAATCATCTTCATCATCATCCTCGTAGTAGAGAAACACACATCCCGAGTCGCCCTGACCCGATAACGCCCGTTTCAATATCGACAGCATCAGCCTTGCGTGCAGCAGATGTTCGCAGTCTTAATTCTGTTTACTTCACAGGAGCTGAGAGGGAATTGAGGAGGCAGTCACGCCGCCTTGACAGCACCAACAGCTGGCGCACCACTCCGGCTCGCCCAGTGAAATATGAGCGGCACCAGAAACATGTTTGCTTAAGCAATCTTTTCATATATATTTATTTATGTTATTGCATTGGAGCTTTTATTATCACTCAGCCTATTGTTCAGAAACACATTGGGAAAGCGCACCTTAAATAATGTTGGCAATCGTTTCAAAATAATTTTACCCATCCTGCAGAATAAGTAATTGCTCAGTAGAGTAATGGTTTAGGGCTTTCCGTTCTGCTCTAATAGCACCTCCGTGCACCGACCCGTATGCTAATTGGGTGGAACACGACCGTGAGGAAAAATAACTGCGTGCTCTTTTCTCTTCCTCTTTATCGGCAAACTACTATGTCAAAAAACTCCTCGTGTGGACGGACTCGCCCCGCCTCGACTCTCCTTTCCTCGCCTCGCCTCACAAGACTGAGTGCAGATGTTGGCACATTGTTACAGTCGCATTTCACTGGAATTAAGAGTCCTCTGTCTGCTATTTCCAGGTCTCTATGGCAACAAAGGCGAACAGGAAAGTGGACACATTGGATGTGTGGATGCATTAAAAACCTGAGTGTGTGTATATGTGTGTGCGCTGGCGTGTATGTGTTCGAGACAGCTCAGAACTCCGCGCATGCTGCCTTTTGTGTGCATCAACCAGCGTCCTTTGTAACATCCACAGCAAGTCTTTGTCTGCAACATATACAGGTTTTACACATTTATGGGGTGGTAAAGTCACATTAAGGAGAAGAAAGCGACGAGAAAACAGGATCGAAAACACACACACACACACACACGCGCACACACACACAGACTAGCCTGACAGAAGAGAAATAAGGAATAAAACAACAAAACATACATAGAAAAAGATGTAGAGAGAACATGAGCTCTGGATTCAACACGACCTTGAACATAAATAAATGGATTCGTCTTTATATTTAAGGACAGTCGTAATACATTTTACAGAACATTTGTTTTACACCGATCTCTGATACTTTTTATCCAAAACAAGATACAACCAAGCACTCAAGACTTAAAGTTCCTTTTTTCCTTCTCTTCTCAAAGGCCCGACGCCAGGGTTTGAACTCACAACCTTCCAGTCGGCATCCCGACGCCTCACCCGCTGACCCCGCGCCGCTCTCCTTCTCCGTACCGTAACACCCGACCCCTGGATGCGATCCAGAATTTAGCTGCATGACCTGTGTTTCATCCTAAAGTGCAAAAATCTCCAGCATCGTTCTGTTCTCTACTGCTGCTTTCTATCCACTCGCTTTCTCTAAAATACAAATACTCACAATCGTAGCCGAAAAGGGAAAAAAAAATAAATAAAGGACTTCTAAGGTTTAATAACGCCGTGCTCCTGACCACGCTCCACGCACTGGAGAGTACGACTCAGCTGAGGATTGGAGTGACTAAGGGTTTGTCCGCGTGACCTGTAGTGATCCTTACCTTGCCAGTATGGGCTGCAATTTTTTTAAACAGAGCTTTGCAGAGCTACAGCTATTTACAACCTCGTATATTCTGTAAGTCTAGCTCTGGTCATTTGTAGCCTTCTGTGTTTATACAGTGGTAGTTTATCGTAAGTGTCTCAGGAGCAATTTGTAAAACCTTGTTGTGGCCTGGAGAATGATTTGTAATGGTATATGGTATTTTTTTTGCCCTTTGACCTTACCGTACACCACCGTATGTCTATGTGCTTAATCACGTCAAAGTGTGTCAGAGCCAGGGCAAACCAAGATACTGAATTGGTAGTGATCTGTAGGGAAGAAAAATCATTATAAGGTGCCTAGGCTTGAAACAAGCAGTAATTTAGATTCGATTTATAATTCGACTGCATTTTTTTCCGGGCTAACATAGCTTTGGCTTAAATTCTACTCTCTCTCTCTCTCTCTCTCTCTCTCTCTCTCTCTATATATATATATATATATATATATAGTACAGACCAAAAGTTTGGACACACCTTCTCATTCAAAGAGTTTGAATTTGTATTATGGTAAGAGAAAAGCAGCTAAGTAAAGAAAAAGAGTGTCCATCATTACTTTAAAAAATGAAGGTCAGTCAGTCTGAAAAATTGGGAAAACTTTGAAAGCAGTCACAAAAACGATCAAGCGCTACAAAGAAACTGGCTCACATGCGGACCGCCCCAAGAAAGGAAGACCAAGAGTCACCTCTGCTGCGGAGGATAAGTTCATCCGAGTCACCAGCCTCAGAAATCGCAGGTTAACAGCAGCTCAGATCAGAGAGCAGGTCAATGCCACACAGAGTTCTAGCAGCAGACACATCTCTAGAACAACTGTTAAGAGGAGACTGTGTGAATCAGGCCTTCATGGTAGAATATCTGCTAGGAAACCACTGCTAAGGACAGGCAACAAGCAGAAGAGACTTGTTTGGGCTAAAGAACACAAGAAAGAACACAATAAAGAAAACTCTTTGAATGAGAAGGTGTGTCTTTTGGTCTGTACTGTATATATGAAGCAAAATAAATAAATAAATAAGTAAATAAATAAAGAATAAATACATTCAAAATCTGGCTAACAAAATATATATATATATATATATATATATATATATATATATATATATATATATATATAATTTATTTATTTTACATTTATAGAATAGAAAATATATATATATATATTATATATTATTATTATTATTATATTATACAGTATGAAATCATTATCCATTTAGACTAAAGTGTAAAAATTCTTGAAAAGGTGTAAACGCAGATATATACTATTAGTGTATCAAATTTGTTACTTTTTATATACAAATAATATTCTATACAAATAGTAACTTATAAATAATAATAATAATAATAATAATAATAATATGGTTAAGAAGAAGATCAAGCACACATTGTGTCACATCGTGTCTACTCAAGGTTTTTTTTCTTTTGACGAGACTGGAATGACATTTTTCCTCATTTTGAATACTGTATATCAGCGGGGGAAAAAAAACGTGTTCCTGGCTTTTTTCCTACACATCGTGCAAAACCTCAGACTCTGTCAATGCCGAGCGAGCTTTTTACAGCTAATCTGCTGTAACCATTAAATCCATTTTAGATACACAGGACGCAATTTGTCTTCCTTTTAGAGGCGAACTGAAATAATAAAAAAAAGGACCACTTTTTCATTTTATAAAAGCGTCCAAAAAAGCTTGGGTGACAAAAACCTAGATGAGGAGGAAAAAATCTAAACAACAACAACAACAACAAATGACTTCTGCTTTTAACTGCACTCTCTGAGCAGCATAATGTTGAGGCGGGGTTCGGGCGATATTTGTGTCGTTGACTCATTTTAAGAGCTCTTTTTAGTTAATCAATTACTGCTTCGTGTTCTCAAGCGGGCCATTTGTGTTTTAATAATTAGTTTAGTGATTAATTAGTGAGCTTTGTTTTAATCCTCAATCCAGTCAAATTACTGCTTAATATTAAGGCCATGGTACAAAAAAAAAGAAATAATAATAAAAAAAATATATTTTAAAAATTGGTAGATCACTTAGGATAATCACAAGTTCAAATCAAACCGGGACATTTACAGAAGACTTTGAGCTGCAGTAAAACATTTGAACAGTGCAAACTTTTTAAAGAAGGTCATACATATCATATCTGTGTATAACAGTCCCGGCTAAGGTCCCACAAATCCCATAGCAGTCGTTCTTGTTAACATGCAGAGACGCATCTGTCTGTGTGAACTGTTCACACAAGGACTCACCAAGACCACTTGCACATTACAAGAACTCGGCTGGGAGTTATCGCCACATCCACTGTACAGCCCTGACCTCGCTCCAAGACATTTCCACATTAAAGGAGTTTCTGGGAGACCGGCGTTTCAGACGTGAAGCCTGCAGTCATCATGATCATGGCTCCGACAGATTGAGAAAACTTTCTACCTTGATGGTCTCCAAGCACTAGTGAAACACTGGAATACAAAAACTCAAAAATGCCTTGGTTTGACTTGAACACTCAATATATACGTCTACACAATATACTGTATATTCCTTTATGTATTTTCTATACTGCTTATCCTGAACAGATAACCCAAACAGCATAAAAATAAATAGAGTGTAAGTGAAGATTTATTTACTAAAAAATTACAAGTTTTATGGATGAACAAAATAAAGAATTTACACAAAGAGCACTCTATGGAGTTTGCTCTATGATAAATTATACACTATTTATTTTTGTACTTAATTGGTTAAATTGTGGTTTTAGGGTTCTTCAAAGGACTTTCCTAGAAGAACAAACTGAAGAACGCTATACAATTCTAAATGTATCTGCACTTCACAGTACTACACACGTCACATAATAACACAGAGCTCATAATCGTCCTGAACTATTCAAATCAGGACTTTATCCTAAAAGAAAGGTGTGATCTGTGTGCCTTTCCTGCTATATTACCACTTTAACAGAGATGTGGACTGATATGTGTTTTAAGCCTGTGACCTAGTGAACCAGTATCAGGCAGTATTTATTGATAGAGACTTCAAAGCACTCTAAGTCAATCTGGATACAGTATCTTCTAAATCCTTCAAAAGTAATTATACAACAGTTTGTTCCGACAGAGTAATCTGATTGGACGAGAGGCATTCCACGAGTGGTGATAATAGATGGTTACAGCACTGGGATGTTTAACTATATGTATCACTCTGCATCAGAGGTGTTCAAATAACTGTTAATTAACTGACTGTCAGTCGCACTGAGGGAGCATCGTCTGATCTGTTGTGTAAAAGCGATATCACGTTCACGGCCGTGCTGTTGCTCACAACAGCACTCCCTCTTGTGTGATATTGCTTACACTGTATTAACATTCATATTAAGCTTAACTAAACGTTTACTGCCATAAGGGTTCTGGTGTTATCCCTGTTGTCATTCCTGACTCTATTGTTATAGGGAATGGTAGCAGTCCCTGAATTTTATTTTATGTTTTTTTTTTTTTAAACAGATTCTAAAACAGTTCAGTGTGGAGTAGCTGCAGAAAAGGTGACTGTGTTTTCCTCTGAAAAATTCTATAATATTTTTGATATTGGACAAATTTGTCAATCTCACCTCGTCTCATCATTTATCCTTCATACAGGGTCATATAAAGGGTCTTATGGAGCCTATCTCAGGAGACTTAGGGCATGAGGCAGGGTACACCCTGGAGGTGTGCCAATCCATCACAGGGCACACACACGCACACACACACGCACACACACACACACTCACCGGTCAATTTGGGAACATCTAATCTGCATGCCTTTGGACAGTTGGACTCTTTGTGGGAGAAAACTGGAGCACATGGATGACGAACATACAGACAGATTGGCTCCCCATCCAGGGTGTACCCCATTCCATGCCCTAAGTCTCCTGGGAGATGATCAAAGCCCCCCGTGACCTAGTACACAGGATAAAGCAGTATACATGCTTTCTAGAAACTTCTCTACCTCTTTTTGTAGAACATTCCCAAACTTTTTATTCTGAAATATGCACCAATGCTGTAATAAACACATCTTCTCAATCACGTTAGCTCTTCTTTAAATGACACAATGTCCAGACCTGAAGCAGATTTATGCTTTAAAGTAAAACACTTCACCACATCTATCTCTTGGCACTCTTTCATTGTCAGTGCTTTAAGCCAAGGATTGACCCCCCCTCCACAAAGCTTTCTCATCTCACAGACAATGCAGGCAGATGTCACTGAAGGATGTGTCAGAGGCAGCACTGGATTATATTAACAGGCAAGCACCGACGCCACCGGCTTGTCACTTTACATTTCATCCGAGCAGAAAGGGGAGACGGTGAACGGCGCAGGGGGACATCGAGGCCGGCTCAGAGCCTAGCAATGACTGCCAAGCGTCGCAAAGTCTGTTATGAATCAAGAGCCGCTGTCAAGGCTGTCCCTGACCAGGAGGAGTAGGCAATGAGCGACGGGAAGCTGGCAACCCCATTACGGCCCAGAGAGCCGCTCAGAACCTATGGTAGGTTAAAAGGAGAAGGGTTAACCTCAAGGTGATGGAGGGGAAAACATGAAGAGCGAGAGTGAAGTCTGAGGTGATGTGAATCTGATTAGTCTCGGCTGAAAGGCAATTCACAGGTTTATGGCTTATTATCAAAGCGCTTATTAGTGTTTCTGTAGTAACAGCTAATTTCACAGGGAGTTGTACGGTAGACGTGCCACCTAAACAGATTAAAAAACATCTGAAATCGTTGATATTGCTACTGTATATAATATTAATTATAATTGTAGATCTTTTGTGTATATGTAGTGAACAAAGATTATTATGCAAAATTCACCCTTTAAACAGTGAGATATTTACATCTACAGTGTTCGACGTACAAATAAAAAAATATAAGGAAAAAAATCCCTACTTTTGTTCCTCTTATTCTATTGACTCGGGTTCAAACAGCCCAATTACATTTTCCCCTATAGTGACCTCATTTAAGAAGAGAACCCTCCAACGGCTTGTTGCTCAGCACTCCCCTATCAGGAATTTGGGAATTTCAAAAGGTTGTGGTGATCTTAATTGGGCGACATTGATTGGGCAACAATCCTACAATCTCCATGGATTCTGATTAATTCTGTCCTGTCCTGTTATCATGATTTGAGTGAGCTTTCCAGCAGGCCCAAGTGAGCTATGCTTATGACTGTGCAATAAATCCCCTCCCAAGAACAACACCTCCTTGTGGTTGATGCAGAACAGATGCAGACGTTGGGACAATGTCGGCAGGGATTAGATTGTTTCAGAAGACATCAGAAGAAGTTTGTGTACATGTCGATGGGATAGCATTGACGAAACAAATGACCACAATATAATGTTGCACTTTAAAATGATGACCTGAGTGCTTAACACTGGACCACTAGGGGGCATACCATTGATGCGTAACAATTAATACTACAAACACCTGCTATACAGTAGTACAGTAATTTGGGAGCTAAGGAGAATGAGACAGACTGGTAACATTACAACACTAAGAGATGAGTTACATGAGATATTTGCATTGTTGGGCAAGCTGATGTGTCCTTCCCAATCTCTGATCATGCAAACTTTCCCAAAATAGCATTGTCCCAACAGAAGACATTGTTACAACTAAACTACAAGACTCATCCAAAGTTAGGGTTCCTGCTGAGGCTGTTCTCTGGTGGGGCATGGCTTGAAATTACCTCATTTATATAAACACTGAAGTTATATTTATATACAGTACATAGTCAAATATGGAATTTGTAAGTGTTAGCATCAGTGTCTAGTAACTCTAACTCCACTTTGGTTTCCAATGTACTTATATAAGACAGCGCCAAACATCTCGGTCAGAGCAGAAACATCCCACAAGAGCTGCAGTTTTGGAGTTCCTCTGACCCAGTCATCGCGACATCACAATTTTTCCCTCAAATACTCACAATAAGTCCCTCAAATACTTACATTTGCCCATTTCTCTGCTTCATCAATTCAACACATCAACATCAGGAATAAATGTACCCCAACCAGTTCCAGGTGCCATTGTAACGAAATATTGTAACTGTAGCTACTGTGACAAGAGCTAAGTTGTGATGTCTAGAGGACTGGGTCAGAGCAACTCCAAAAGTGCAGCTCTTGTGGGAGGTTCCCAGTCTGCAGGGGTGAGAACATACCAAAAGTGCTCCAAGGAAGGAAAACTTGTGAACCAGCAACAGGGTGATGGCCAGCCAAGGCTCATGGGGAGCGAAGGCAGATTCATGTAGTCCAATCAAGAGCTACTGTAAACCAAATTGCTGAAAAGGTTAACGCTGGTTCCCATAGAAAAGTGTCAGAACACATAGTGCGTCTTGTTTCATTGGAAAAAGTGGGGACATACACAATATTAGTTTGTTGGTCATAATGTTCTGCTTGATTGGGGTATGTCACGTTATGTTTCAAATTTGTGGCTAGTTATCAACGTTTCTACAAGCTGAAATGAAGTTAAAAAGTAAAACGGAACTGTATGCTTATGTACTGACTGTGCTAAATAAAAAACAATATTTCATCTGACATAGAGATTAACAGACTGTTTCTCAGAACGTTTCTCTTCTCTTGCGCTCATGCTCATTAAAGACAGCATGGCTACAGTATCAATCAGCAGCTCAATCAGTGGTCAGTGCTGAAATGTTTGTCACTCCGATGCTACTCAGTCACCACATCAATCATCACAACCTCCGGTGGCTTCTCAGATAGCGCTCATGTTCCTCTCAGAGCTCTTACTCGGGAATACACGTATCTGACTGAGCGATGGGTCTGGTGTTTCGGGTTAGCGATTAAATTTAATGAGCAGGCGAATAGAGAGGAGAAGTTTACATTACTCAGAAAGACGGAGACTATTAAAGCTGACATTCTGTCTTTCTGCTTTCCGTCCTTGACATCAAGCTCAGGTTTGATCTTCCTTCTAAGCGTAATTTGACTGGGTACAGTGTATCAGTGTGCTCGTTCAAAAGGAGGTTAAAGGAAAAATCCGTCCTGAAAATCTTGTTTATTAATCTTCTTGATAGTGGTGTAGGGGGATTTAGCCCTGCAGTCATCTCTAACTTAAGAGAGCGATGCGGCGGCACTTTACTCCTTTAGTCTGTCTCGCTCTCTCAGATCTGCTTCCAAAGCCTGAACTTTCACTCTAATAGTACCGTCAGGACCATCACACTCATCACCTCAGAGATCTCTATCTCGACTAACCGAGCTCTTTCACTTCGTATAACTGCACTGCATTCTGAAAATATGAGTCTAACATTTACACCGCTGCTTCTGCACTAGATTTTTTTTTTAAACGATAATGTGGAATTAATGTCTTGCTTTTAGTTTATTTTTTTAGTTATCATGTGTAAGATAATTGAAAAACATGAACATTTGAAGAAATCATTAAATCGATCAAAAAATAGAACTAGAATCACTAAACACGTCACAAACTTTAAAACATAGAAAATGTTACTAACAAGTTCTACAAAGGATTTGCATGAAGCAAAATAATATGGTTTGCAATACAGGAAGGACTCAAATGCATAATAATTTGGCTTGTACAATATCAAAATAGGCCTAAAAAGTCTTAAACTCATTTTGGGAATAATGCAAATTAACACAACCAGCAGGTAAAGCAGGTATAAAGTGCAACATGCTTTTTATATATACAAGTTGCAAGGTTTATAGTTGTAGGTTTATCATCTGCCATGTGGAAAGCCCAGGTTCGATTCCAAGTCAATGCCCAAACCCCAGCCCCTGGATGCGGTGCCAGTTCCAAGAGGGTTGTGTCATGAAGGGCATCCGGAGTGAAACAGGCGCCAAGTTGTTGTGCGGATTGGATGGTTGCTGTGGCGACCCTTTGATGGAAGCAGCCGAAAAACTAACAATACCATCTAAAGGTTGATACTGTTACTATTCTTTATCTAAATAAATCATCTGTTGAAATCACTGCATCATGTTAAATGTGTGCGACATATTCTCATCTCCAGTGGTGAATATATACACTGATTATCAATTTTACACCAGTAAACTGATGACAGGATCATGGCCACCCAAAGGCTCACCCATACCCGTGGGGATCCCATCCCAGTTTGATCCCACAAAAACCCAATACAACCAAATTGCAGAAAAAAGCCAATGCTGGGACCAGCACATCCAGTGCACTATAGTCCACCATGCATGGGACCCAGCAGGCAAAGACCCAGTGGGCTGACCCAGCCACCTCAACCCCCAGGTCCAAATCTAACTGAGCGCCCATGGGATGCACTGAACAAACAAGTCCAAACTACAGACGCACCATCCCACAACCCATAGCTTCCAAAGGATCATGTGCCAACATCCTGGTGAGAGACACCACAGCACGCCTCCAAAGGTCCTGGAGAACCATGCTCTGAGGTGCCACTGGTTCAGGAACCAAACACCTGTAATGGTTTTAACATTAAGCCTGATGTGTATTTTGAAGTTAACTGAGGTTTTACTGCTTGTTTACTCTTGTGCATACGATGATTTTCTAGTCAATTCAGAAGATGAATCTAACTTCCATATCACCATCAACATGGTGGTATTAATCTATTTATTTATTTATTTATTTATTTATTTGCAGTCACAATTTATCCATAATGCATGTGTGTTATTTGGGATAAATCAGATCCTGAGAAAAAGGAGAACTGGTTCATATTTGCATCCAGACAACAGATTCCTCTCTGCACTTTCTCTCTCTCGCTCTCTCGCTCTCCGGCTGCGTCGCCTGCTGTGTAAATGTAGTGTCCCCTTTAAGAGCCATTCATCACACATCCATTTTCTCCCTCAGTGTCACTTCAGGCTTGTTGGTCGGCGGTTGTTCTTTGTCACGCCGAAGCTGTCTCTTTGTAAATTTAGCTCAGGCTCAGTTTATTTTCATCCTTGTATTTTCTGAGCCTGAGTGAGACTATCTAGAACAATTTCTAAGCATTTAAATGTCACATAACCGTCATGTTTACTTCCTGATTTTGCTGTGTAATTTATCAAATGGTTGGAGTTACAAACATCCTGTGAATACAGGCTACTGTATATATTTTGTGATACTATAGCACAGTCACTAGGTTTGGGAAGGGAAACTATAGAGACTACCATTTTGGCTTGAGCACTAGGTGAACGCTGGGTGAAGAATTCAGGCCTGGTATGGACACTGAACACTAGAGCTGGGCAGAAAAACACTGTGGGCGGCGCTAACTACAGGTGATCCTACACTGTGATTAGGAATATATAAAGGAATGAATAAATGAATACATGAATAAACAAACAAACAAATAAATAAATAAATAAATAACATGTACAGTGATTAAGTAATGACTAGTAGAACCCACTAGCTTTGTTTTTTTTTTTAAATTTTTTTTTATTGTAACTCACTAGTTTCATTTATTTATTTATTTATTTATTTATTTCCAATTATTTATTCAAAGCAGAAAGAAAAAACAAAAATGCCTATTTATTTCCCTTTGGCCAAATGCTGACACCTAAAATGAATAAATAAATAAATAAATAAATAAATAAATGTTAACATAATTAAGCAGCTGTAATTTTATGTTATATTTTATGTTGCAAAGTTATGTTGTCTTCAATTAAAATAATATATATAAACAAACAAGCAAACTAACAAACAATGAATAGCATTGTGAGAATATGACATTATTTCACAGGTATACATTTTTATTTAACTTAAGTGACTTGATCCTGAAAACTCATACGTATATCACTCACTCTCACTCATTGTCTCATCGTCTATACCGCTTTATCCTGTATTCAGGGTCACAGGGGCACACACACCCACACACTCACACACTCATTCATACAGTACACTACGGAAAATTTGGGAACGCCAATTAGCCTAAGGTGCACGTTTTGGAGGAATCGAACCCGAGGTGCAAGGCGACAGTGCTAACCACTACACCACCGTGTCACCTGCATATACAGTACATAGTATGTTAAAATAAATGGCTATTTTACTTTCTTCAATTAATTATCAATGTGATTTGAAAGCCATTATTAGAGACATTTCTTTAATATTTACTTTCTATCATAGACACACTTAATTGTCATGCTTTATTATTTTTAAGTTTTATGTTTTTAAGGCTAGTAGTAAATCTTTTTTTTTTTTTTTTTTTTTGGTGACTGCTCAAGATGTTTCAGTCAGCTGTTTGGTCTCTGAAATGATGCCTACAAACATTTTTACAAGTGACCTCTTGTACTCCAGATTGTCACACAGCATAAAATGCATCACATCATGTGTTTGCACCAGTGATGTAAAAGATTCACGTAAGAAAAAATTTCACTTAATATTACACCTCAAATAAAAACAATCTGTCTCTTTCTCTCTCTCTGTCTCTCTCTCTCAAATAGGAACACCACTGAGGTGTACGACAGCGTTCGATTCGGGACTTTGCATTTAACATTCTACATGTTACCGTCAATGCTTAAGCTTCAAGGGCATCTCGCTGCAGGGGAAAAAATCTTCATCTGCCTCTTTAAAGGTCTTGTCCCCCAAGATCAACCTGCAGGCTCTATCAGCCAGCCTCCGTGGACATGTTTTAATTAAAGAATCCACCCTCAGCCCACCTCCAGTCCGTCCCTTCTGTCCCCTGCTGCTCCTCGCACTCTCTGTCTGCAATCTGCCATTGTGGCACGAAGAGATAAGGCTACAAAAAGAGCGGAAAACGGCCAATAAAACATCCCACAGGGCCGGTTTCTCTGAGAACGAGCCTTGTTACCCTACACGACTCTTTTACATCAAGGTGGACTCCCGCTCTGCTTTTCATGAGCGGCTCGGTAATTGATTCAGCCTGCTTCCTCTGCGCACTTCATCACACTGGAACTATCAGGGTCAGGCGTGTAATGAGGACCACCGGGCATGGGCACTACGCAAGGCCAATAATTTTAATCGTGGTCAGACGTCAATATCTAAGGAGCCATTAAACATGGTTACTGTGTATTTCAATACAATTTTCATTATAGTATGCAATATTACACGAGACAGGGGCTATGATTTTTAGATTCGAATATTGTGTTGAACACCACCTTCTCTTAAAACGTCAACTAGCTTGAACTTCCTGTGGAATATTGCAAAATATTTCACAGGGGTGAATGTTTTTTTTTTTTTTTTCAGGTTACATGGTTGAAAGAATTAACTTACAGGGTGGGCCATTTATATGGATACACCTTAATAAAATGGGAATAGTTGGTGATATTAATGTCCTGTTTGTGGCACATTAGTATATGTGAGAAGGCAAACTTTTCAAGATGGGTGGTGACCATGGTGGCCATTTGGAAGTCGGCCATCTTGGATCCAACTTTTGTTTATTCAATAGGAAGAGGGTCATGTGACACATCAAACCTATTGGGAATTTCACAAGAAAAACAATGGTGTGCTTGGTTTTAACATAACTTTATTCTTTCATGAGTTATTTACAAGTTTCTGACCACTTATAAAATGTGTTCAATGTGCTGCCCATTGAGATGGATTGTCAATGCAACCCTCTTCTCCCACTCACTGATAGCAACACCGCAGGAGAAATGCCAGCACAGGCTTCCAGTATCCATAGTTTCAGGTGCTGCACATCTCATATCTTCACACCATAGACAATTGCCTTCAGATGACCCCAAAGATAAAAGTCTAAGGGGGTCAGATCGGGAGACCTTCTGGGCCATTCATCCAGTGGCCTTGAGGTTTCCATTGATGAAGAATGGCCCCACTATCTTTGTACCCCATATACCACACCATACCATCACGTTTTTTGTTCCAACAGTCTTGGAGGGATCTATCCAATGTGGGTTAGTGTCGGACCAATTGAATGGCCCCCAAGGTCTCCCGATCTGACCAAGTTGATCCGACCCTGTAGATCAACTTACAGTAAATGCCTTATACATATTTTATAATGGACCAAAAAAATTCTAACTGGGAGTGGGCGTGGCCTAAACCCAGAAGTCTTACTTTCAAATTTGTACCAACCCAAGAGATTTTTGTTTTGATTGCACAAAACGTAAACAAAATCCTTGCTTACTTTAAACCTCTGAGATCCTGATCAGGAAGTTATGTGTACTACGGATAAATGGATAAATCTTTCCAATCAAACAGGGCATTGACATTAATAAATTGAGAACAGCAAAGCATGAAAAGGTTCTTTTGATAATAGTTGAAGTTATTTAACAATTCTTAATTTAAATAACTTGAAATACAATCCAAAGAAGAATATCCAAGGTTGTTGATTTGGGGATCTGAGGATCCAGGTTCGAGCCCTTGCCATCAGTGGGTTTCCACATCTCATACAACACAGCCACTGCATTGCATCAGGAAGGGCATCAGGTATAAAATCTGTGCCAAGTTGTGTGCGGATCCGCTGGTCTGCTGTGGCGACCTCTTGACAGAATCTGCCGAAAGAAAGTATTTAACACATCTTAATTTATTAAGATATTGTTTTGTGCAAGATGTTTGAAATAAAGTTATTTCCCAAAGGTTCTTGTATAGGACGTTTTCCCTTTTTTTCCATTTCAAATGCCTTCTCCCTTTACTCAAAGCACATATTTGTGAACGTCTCCTGGTAAACCCAGCAGTCCACCCGTCCTGGTTTCCTGTTCCTGAAATTACCCTCACTTTAAATCTACATTTCGTAGCCCGCTCCAAGCTCAGATCTTCAAATCACTTCAGTCTTATAAACTGAATTGAACGTCGGAGTGGAAATGAAGTCATGAGAATGTGTTTAGGGAAGAGGAGTGCTCCACGGCAGCCTTAAAAGCCTCCATGCTCTTCTGCTGCTAATGTTTCCTGCCACTAATGCTCAATTCTGTTGACACCACGAGACGTGTACCGCCATGGCTAAGTCTTTAAAATACATGAATAAGTAAATACTGTTGTGTTGATTCTGCCATTTCTTTAATTTCTAGCATACAGTGATGTTCGCAAGATGAAATGGGGTGTAAATTGGTGTTGACAGGCAGAGGCATATTATGTCTGAAAAGATGTGTTCAAATTGTCTCCCCGCTTTTTTTTAACTGCAAGCTCTATGCCAAAAAAAGCTAAGATATATACACAGAGTATATAATATTATATATTTGCATAAAAGATCAGTCTTTTCAGCTAGTGGAGCTTTAGTGTTCATAGGGCTAAATTACATTGACATAACACCTTCAGAAGAATGGAATAAATGCTATATTAGCATGTATAATGGCTTGTCTCAACGGGTAACACATTTCAGCTTGTGTTGTCAATTTTAAGGTCAGAACCATTAATAAATGTTTATGTACATTCATGTCATCTATTATAAAGTGCTTATGAAGGCGCAATCTAGTGCTACTGTATGAAGACTATGTAGAAGCCATTTAATTGTCCTAATGTTTCCACTTTTGTCACACAGTGACATCCATTACCATGTGTTAACAGCGATTGCCACCTATCATGACATGACTATGCTTGCCAACTTGTTTCATGAGCCTTATAACACAACCTTATGTCAACTTTATGTCAACAAAACAAATACCTATGTCACATTACTCAGCTTGTATCAACAGTGTCATAACACAATCTTATGTCAACAATATGTCAACGAAACAAATATCTATGTCAATACTCAGGAATTTTTTTCAAACTGACATTGACAACAGATGCTTGTGGGAATACAACATTGTAAATATGAACGACCAGGTGTTATGATGGTCTCATGCTGATGTTATTAAGCCTCATAAAGACCGTTATTCAGAAAAACTAGAATTAAAACAATGTCATATGAACTTCAGTCCTGAAGTTGTCATGACTATTGTTACGTATAGTATGCCAACTTGTACCAACGGTGTTATAACACAATCTTACTCTATGTTAACTTTATGCCAGCCAAACAAATATGTATGTCATCACCCAGGTATTTTGTCAGGTTGACACAGACGACAAATGCTTGTTGGAATACACAATTATAAATATTCATGCAGGTGTCATAATGGGTTTATGCTGATGTGATGAAGCCTTGTGAACACTCTTATTGAGAAAACTAGTAGTATACTGTACATAATACAACATGTCATATGAACTTAAAAAATAGTTGTCATGACATTGATACATATGCCTACTTGGGTCAACACTATCATGAGTTTGACATATTGTAACTGTAACCACCTTATGGCAACCTTATGGCATCAAAGTCTTTTTGAGTCTGTTAAGTCATCCATTGGCTGTTTTGTCAAGTTGCATGAATAACTAATGCTTGTTATAATAGAATGTGTGTTTATTTAGGATGTCTTGAAGGGCTTATGTTGGTGTTATGAAGCCTTATGAACTCTGTTCATATCCAGAAAATGAATATTTCTAAAATGTTTGATATGCTATTATGCCTCAGTTCTCAAATGCATCATGTTTTAGATAAAGAATATTTGAAGAATAATACTGTTTTCAGTAATTTCTTTTTTGTAGTTGTAATTAGTGTAATTTCTGCAAATGCTGCTGAAGCACAAAACAGAATTACGTGCGCAGGGACACATTTAGTGACTACAGCTTGTTTTTTTTGTTTGTTTTTTTTTTTGTTTGTTTTTTTCCATGCACAGTTTGTGCTAATCGTCCTCTAGGCTTCATCAGTGTGATTTTCTGACCACAGCACGGCTCTTGGCTGGAGGTTTTTTGGTGGGTGGCCTGTTTTTTTTTTTTTTTTTTTAAATCCATCAGTGACAGTCAGGGGTTTGAAACACTGACAAGGCTGAGATAGCTGATAGACTCCTGCCAACACCACACACAAACACGGAAACACACAGATACACATATAATATGTGCTAATAAAGTATATAGTCGCTGTGGTCCATCAGCATTAATATCAGCATCATTCATCTCTTTCTCATCCTCATCATTATTTAATTTTTTAAAGACTTATCCTCAATCTACACTCATGTGGTTTGAATTCTTTAGAGATACAAAGCCATAACACTGGAGACTCCTTCCATAAATGATAAATAAACATCTCCTTGGCAGAAAACTCCACTGTAGAATTAATTAAACTGTTTTTTTTTCTGTGTAATATTTCATATACAGTAAGCTAATGCGAAGCCACAGTTACTATAGAAACAAGCGTTGTGTTATAAATGTTATTTCCAGCTATTAAGTAATTAAGGTGATGTTCTTTATCCTTAATGTGCTTTCATTTATTGGAAGTTCTTCATGCTTCTCTTGCTGGTTTAAGCCATCCTCCTCCTCCTCCTCAAAAGAAAAAAAAACTCCTCTATTGCTGAATAATTATGCTAACTAGAGGATAAGAATAACAATGTTTTTTTTCTGATTATATTTAGCGGAACACTTTCCTCGCCAACAAAACATCCAAGGTGAAAAGGCTGTTTAATCCGCAACCCTAGAACCCAGTTACCACGTTATCTATTTGCATCCCAGCCTCCCCTTATTAGCCACCTACAGTACGTGACCAAAATGTCCCAACTTGGAGCACGCTGCATCCTCTCCAAAGCCCACAGGCAAACAGGATGGAACAAAGTGACTGTGTACTTGGCACTGGGAGCACACAGCCACCCAGTAGCTCTCTCAAAGTCAGATTGAGGCTAAAGAGACATTTGTTTAACGATTTCACCCAGTAGGCCTGGTGCTATTTTTACAAGAGGAGGCTGGTGGGAGCCGGCACCTCGGATGCACTGAAAACGCCATCCGTGGGGAGGAGAGAAACAAATGAGCACGATGCTGGGACCTGGCTTCGGTTCTGCATTCGCTCTGTTTGATACAGTCCGCGCAGGTCTGTCCGTGTCTTCAATTTCGTATAATGCGTTATTGCTGCACCACAATAAGATGACTGGCTTTAGGAGAGCTTTGCTCATCCAGACAGCTCAGGATGTTCACCAGCATTCAAGCTCTGTTCCTGTTTAGTCCATGTTTGCTGAATGTAGTCTCTCTCTCTCTCTCTCTCTCACACACACACACACACACACACACACACACACACACACACAAAGTGGTGCAGTACAGCTGGTACTCTTATGGCTGGATGGAGCTCTGCTGCCCCCCACAGCTGTACATGGTAAAGGCAAGCACACTGTAAGAGGCAAGAAAAAAAAATCATATATATAAAGTATATATAAGTATATATAATAGAACAAATATATTCATGAGTCCTGTATTTATGATGCATTATAAATGCAGGGTAGTTGATCAACAACATATTAACGGCCTGAACATTTCTTACTAACATTGATGTGCATAACAGTGGTTTATAAGTTATGATGCCAGAATAAAAAAAAATTAACATGTTCATGTTCATAATACTATTAAAATCAGTCATTCATTACAACTTCTGAAATCTTTTTTTTAACAGTATACCCATGTTTTGCATGCTGGTCTTATGAAGTTATTATGAAGTGTTATGGATGTACTGTAACCATAATGACTGATGACATTTATTTGAGCTTTGCTACACCACAATATGTCATGCAGTTCAAGTACATAATGTTATAACTTCCAGCAATGCATTATGTAGTCTGGCATTATGACATTGTGCACACATCCTTTCCTAAGTGATATGCATGAAGTAACATCCATGAAACAGCTTGTGTTATAATGCTTTACAACATTTGTAGTATAGAGTGTTCATATACAAACACTAAAATTGCATATTATGTGTTAGTTATCTAGACATTATGAAGACATATAGGTTTTGCACATAACCCTAATGAACACAGGGCTATATCTTGCTATAAGATGTTATGGATGCTTATAAATGACACTACTGTACAATGTTCACTATGAAGTGTTAAGGTTAGGGTTAGGGAGAATGCATTCAGGCTGTGTTGTACCGTAGAGTATTATGAATGCTATATGACATGTAATACATTATGAAGCGTTTAAAAATCCTTCCACTATCATCACTACCAATGTATAAAGTATGAGTTATGGCTTGATCAGGATTCTGTGCAACTATTCATCAAACAGACTAGCTATAATGACTAATATCAGTTGCTAATACTTAATAATACTCTTTAGCACCCTCTGTATGATGTTCAAACTTGAAAGACTCGCTGCAACACATCCTTCAGAGAAATAAAGTCTAAAAGATTATACACTGTGCATCCCACTGAAAAGAGAGACAACACATGGAAAGATAACTAGATCTTCACCCTGCAAGGGTATTTTTATTTATTTATTTATTTATTTATTTTTTAACATCAAGTACCTGGAAGCAGAAGCGGTTCGCAACAAATATGGCCCAGGCTGCGCCTCCAGGAACAGCTGCACGGCGAGATAAACCCTGAGAAGTGGAGGACTGTAGTTGGGTAATAGGATTGCCTAAAGCTGAAGATGTCGACATGAAGTGCGGGACCCTGATAATCTTCACTCAAGTGCTCCCCTACCACTTCCAGGCTCGCTCTTTAAAACTTGCAAATGTGATTGCTACACGTAGCCCGCAGCACTCACGACACTTATTGGAAGACTCAATCGTAAAAAAAAAAAAAATAAATAAAAACCCGGCAGGCTAAATGAAGCCGAGGAGACGAATGGATGAATGCGGTGTGACTTTGGGGACTACTGAGACGCACACATGGCCCGAGGACTATAATATGTCAGATTCCTGCTGGGAGAGTGTCAGTCTGTGAGTCACAAAGCACGACCGCGGTTCATACTGGAACATACGTTTATCTTTTTCCTGGTATTTGTACCACTGTGCTAAATAATCAATCATGCAAGTTTCTTTTTAGCTTCCAGCTACACGCCTCCACGCCACTGTCGTATCAAGTGAACGTGACAAATCGTTTCTTTACCAACTTAACATCCAGAATGCCATGAATACAGTGACCTTAAATAAAATGCTATTAATATTAAAACTACACATTAACAGTGAGTAGGCTCAGGGTTGTGCCAGTGTTGCGCAACATCCAGTGGTATCTCAGAGGGTTAAGGCTCTGGGTTACTGATCAGAAGGTCGGAGGTTCTAGCCCCAGCTCCACCAGGCTACCCTTGTGGGACTTGAGTAAGGCCCTTAACCGTTTCTGCTCCAGGGGTCTGCTCCCAAGCGCCAAACTGGGATATGTGAAGAAATAATTTCACTCTACCTTAAAGGTATATGCGGTATATATCTGTCATGGTCTAGCTGGTGGTCAGACTAGACCGGCTGATGTTGCCGTGGGCAAAATAAGGCAGGCATAAATGCAGAGGGGCAGATAAACTTAGTGTCCTTTTATTTACAAAAACTTAAAAATAGACACAAACAAACAAAGAAACCAAAACCACAAACTATAACTATAACTAGGTCTCTTTAAACAGACATAGGGACTACGGACTGACACAGGGAACCAGGAGCTGGAATAAGGAAGCCAGGAGCTGACACAGGAACTAGAAGCTGACACAGGGAACTGGCATAAGGAAACATGCAGCTGGAGCTAACTAAAGATACATAGGGGAACTAGAGACAAGACAGGACCGGAGAGACAGGACCGGAGAGACAGGGACTACAGACGGGACAGGGCCAGGAACGCAGGGACTGGAGACAGGGCTGGTTAGTTGGGTTAGTAGCTACATGGAATATGGAGACGCTGGACGCTGACCTAACAGGGTTAATATCTAATGGAGTTGGTACTGACCGAAAAAGGAAACAGAACACAAGAAGGCAAGGCACCCATGAGGCTATTCCAAACTATCGGCTAACCTACTAGTGACCAGAACCACTAGCAGTCAATCCCACTAGGGGCTAGCTTACTGGAGACTAACCCTACTAGCAGCCTAGGCCTACTAGCGGTTAAGCACCCATAAGGTTACAAACATCTAAACAGAAAAGGATACCACAGACAAAGAATGACACAGGAAGGCAGACACTGGGGATACACATAACAGTACTTACACAGGAGGAGACACAGCCTAACTAAACACTGAAAAAGGCAGCTCCATGAATCCACTAACACAAGGAACATCCACAAAACAAACAATAGAGCCCTCTAGAAAAACAAAGATAAAACACTATAACTAAAATATAAACTCAAACAAACAAAAAGGAATGCCCACATGACGGTAATACAAAACATATACACAAACATACCAACCAACAAACAATGCTCGACCCAGTTTCCCAGAACAAACTGCTATTTATAGGAACTTTAATGAGCCACCTCGGTGCAGGTGAGCCCTCATCACCTGACCGAGGTGCCTTCTGGGAAACTGAGTCGGCCAACAAAACTACAAAAGACAGACAAGAACAGTGACCTCTAGTGGAGGACCCTAACAATATCTGAACTTAGATCTTTAGAAGCTTCAGTAATATTACATCACAGTATTGTGTAATGCTGCATTCTGATTGGTCAACAACTGTTGATTAAATTTCTAGAACAGCTGAAAGTGAAGTATTTCGTGACATACTTGTTCCTAAATGTGTAGTCAGTGATATAAAGCAGTTTTCTGTGATCAGATGTTTATTTAACATTTTAGGGAAGGAGTCTCCAGTGTCAGCATTTTAAAACAGCATTAATATATTGTGTTATTATTCACATTCTGTAGATTAGTTGAGACTGTATCACAGGCTGCTTTATGTAATTTAAGTGTGTTTGGTGCTAAGTTGTGTCTATTTTAGGTAACCATGGACAGTTTGATTGATTGATTGATTGATTGATTGGCCCATACTACCATGTTCTTGGAATGTAGCATTTTTATTCTTTGGAATGTAGCTTTTTTCTTCAATTTTATTTTATTTTTTATGTCATGTGGTGTCCAGTTCATGTGTGATAACGATTCCTCATGGTCCCACAGCCACTCTTTCACACTCATCCTCTGGATTCCTGGAATATGCTCCGTGCCATCAAAGAAGAGAAACTCCATAGATGTGATGTCCTGGTGATTCAGTACATTCAGGTAGTCAGCTGACTTCATTTTATTGCCACATAACGTTGCTGAGTCTAGACCTGAGCGACCGACTGAAGCAACCCCAGATCATAACACTGTCTCCAAAGGCTTGTACCGTGGACACTATGCATGATGGGAGCATCGCTTCATGCGCTTGCTTCCCTTCCTACGCTGACACGCCCATTGGGACTCATCAGGTGACATGATCTTTTTTCTATCACGCTAAAATCTAATCTTTATTCTCCCTAGCAAACACAAGCCTTTCTTTCTTTCTATTAAGCTTCACTTATTAGTGGACACACCGGTGTTTAGTCTGAATCTTATGAGTTCTTTTTTTGCCCAAACTGTGTATAAATTAATTTTAATTTTTTTTTTTAAGTTTCCAAATCGCTCTGGTCTAAGTGGAATGTAACTGTTTACAGGAAAATAACTAGCACTGATTCTGTGACAGTGACTATGTCATTGATTATTTTAATATAACAGCACGCTCTGTCATGTTTTATTTCGGACTTATCCAATGGCTGCTTTGGATCGGGAGAGACGTCTGATTAATGATGATTCACAGCCAGGTTCCAATCACCTCAGGAGCGGTCATAAGGGATGCTGTTATCCTTCCCGACTTAAATAAAGTAAATGGATGCTCACCATTCCATTGGTTTCACTTAAATTCACTTCCCAAGTTAATGCCTTTGGCACGAGTCCCAAGCAAGGGATTTATACCCCCGTGCTGTGATGGAGAAGCGGCCACAGTCTCTACGTCTACCTGTTTTTTTTTTTCCTCAGGTTTTCACGGCAGTTTATAGCACTCCAGTCAATGCCACTCATCTACTTGTTAAAGCTCCTGTCTACTCACAAGAACTGCAATGTGAAGTTTTTCTCTTTTCACCCCACTTTCTTTGAGGAAATTTTTGCCTGAAATACACCAACACACACTTTTCTAGCACTAGCACATTTATAGCACGAGCAGTTCGCTTTAGTTGTCTACACCGCCATGGAGACACAGCTGTCAATCATTGTGCAGTTTGACATGTTTGATGTCTAATCCATCAGAAAAAATAGGTCTTGTATTTTAATTTTATTTCTTAATATTATTTAGATCTTTTTAGTTAGTATTTGAGCAAAATATATATATATATATTTTTTTTTTTTCATCTGTAGTTTTAACTATTAGAATTCACTTATATATATTTTTTTCCTGTCTAATATCTTAACACAAAAATACCCGGAATGCATAAAATGTAAAACTGATAAATGTTTTGGGGTGTTATATAAACTGTATAACAGCCTGGAGCTAAAAAAAAAAAAAAAAAGGAAAAGGAAACTATCTTTATAAATGTTCATACTGAAGAACTCGTTGTCACTACTCCCTGAAGCTAATACCATATTTCTCTCATTTTCTGACGATATTATTGCTAGCTAGCTGCATTTAGCACTTTCTCAGGATCCAGCTTGTCATAAATCACAAAGTTAAGCTGCACTGAAGTTTAAATGTGACATCTGGGCTTGTTGTTACACACCGTTCGGTGCTGTTTGGGACGCAGCATTAGTCTGTGAACAGAACGATTAGTTCACCGTTGTGAGATATAAATCGGAGGTCACCTTGGTCAAATATATCCATGTGCTCCGGAGACAGCGAGGCTGGCACCCATGCCAAGAGGTGCAACGTCAGCAGGATTTTCCGCTCCGGCGACTTTTGGTCTCAGGTGCCCTCGTGCTTCCCAGCGAGATGCCGGAGACAGAGGCCAAGTACGACATATGCTGCCTGGAAGTGAAGCTCCAATCTGAGGCCAGAGCGAATGGAAGCCTCCAGGGGGTAGAAACCATGCAGAAATGGATCAAGAAAGGACAATGCAGTCCAGAAATGAATGACGATTACAGTTCCCGCAGCTGTGCTGACCCAAAGGCTTACCTACTGCTACATTGACTCTGAAATGGGGGGAGATTAACCATACAACTCCAAATCGTTGCATTCTGTACATTTATAGTGAAGCAAAGCATAAACCTGAGCTGTTAGGGTCCTGCTGAGGCATTCAGTTCCCGGCAGTCCTATGTCTCTGCCTACATTTCCTCTTTACCATTTTGTAGGTCAGGGATTTTTCTCCACATATTTTTCTTCTAAAGCTTAACCAGGAAAGGTGACGACTAACATGTTTCTCAGAGACACATACAGTATATGAACTGCTGCATCGCAAAGCAGAATAAGACATTCAAAAAACAGTGGGCACAATCTGCCCATTTTTTCATATAGGAGCTCAAAAACGTCCAAAGCTGGTTATTGACACTGTGATTGACAGGGGGGAGAACAGAATGCCACTACCACTCTCTTTACTCTCAGGTGTGGCATTGTTTAGATTCAAACTTGTCATGTTTAAATTTAATTGTGATTGAATTCAATCATACTTAACATTTTCTTAATTTAACAATTAAAAAACTAACAAGATAGTATGTAATAATGTCTAAGTTTCAGTTGTGCTGCCAATTCAGCTCTGAGTCGCAGACCAATGAGTCCACTAACCCCTTAGAAGGTGTGCTTTGGTATCTCGCACCAAGCTATTAGAAAAAGATCCTTATCGTACGCTATGGAGCGTACCAAGTACGCTGGGTCTTGGTGCCTCCATGGATCAGGCTTGTTATAGTCCAGCACCTCCAACAAATTCTCAACAAGAGCTCAAGTCAGTTGTCAAAGCCACTAAAAGCCTTAGCCTTGACCATTTTTCCTGCTTCCAACACATCAACTTCAAGAACTGATTCTTCACTCGTTGTGTAATATATCCCACCTCCTGACAGGTGCAGATTCCATGGTCTACAATAATCCCCTTTGAAGAGTTGATATTAAGATGTATCTGCTACTTCTGCTCTGTAAAGCGTCATAACGGCTCTAATCTGAGGTGCTGGTTGTTAATTGGTGATTTCTGAGGCTGGTGACTTTGCTGGTAAATGACCGTCTCCTCTGCAGCAGAGCTAAGTTTTGGTCTTGATCTCCTGGGAAGGTCTTCACAAGAGCCAGTTTCATCATGGAGCTTGATGGGTTTCGACAATACTGTTCTTGCAAGAACTGTTCCAGATCAGCTGACATGCATATTTTAAAATCACAGGTTACTTAATTACCTAATTAATATTCCATATGTGTTATTTCATATTTAATGTGTTTATGTTAATTCATAATCACAACAACATTGAATTAGAAGATTATAATGCTAATCAGTGGCTTTAACTTTATGGTTCTTGGGCGTCACTAGACCACATTTGCCCCAATATTAACCTGCTGTGCCCCAGTAAAATCTCAAACTCAAGTTTTAATCTCCTTAATATTTAGCAGTGGATGAATTTATATTTATTATTTATCATACTGATGATCTTACATTGACTGAAGCCTTATTGAGTAATTAAACAGCAGAACATTTGTATAGTTTGTATAGCACATTAGCATGTTTTCAAAAAAGTTAATGTGTGGTTGCCCCATGCCCCAGGAGAGCTGTGTCTTTAGCAATGCCCTGGTTATTCTTATTAAGGAACATTTACAAAAAATTAATAAAAGGAACATTGGTTTGGTTGTACTGTATGTCCCAAACCTGATGGGTGTGGTCTCTTTTAATAAGGAAGACTCCGCCCTTATTTCCAAGACACAAGCAGTAACTGAATGGTTCGGTGAGGATGTAAAATGATGTAACTCACATGCTATGTCCAGCTGATATCTCAAGCCAATTGAAGGCCTGTGCGAGACTCTGGAGTGATGTGTTAGACACTCTCCACCACTAACAGAAAAAAAAGATAAAGAAGAAAAAGAATAGAAAAATCATTATACAGTTCCTGAGATGTGTAGAATCGATACCAAGGTGTATCAAGGGATCAAATGAAGACACAAGGACAGTTTTTGGTGCAAAGCATGAAGACAAAATTCGATGATTACGGTAAAGGAAATGTGCTGAATTATGCAACATGATTCCAGACGATGAAGTAATCAATCCTCGCCTTTTTTTTTTTCCTTGACAAATAACTATCTGATTTACGAGGGACGCTCTGCGACTCAAGGGGAGAAAATAGCGTACTAAAGATCTACAATGTGAATCTCGTGCCAGCAAGACTTCATCCACTGACCCTACAGTTCATCAAAAATGCCAGAGCCCAGCATTTATAAAACATGGCTTCCAAATCTAGCTCCTGGCGTGCGTGCTTGCCTCATAAATCACACGCTGTATTTTTTATGACCAGGCAGGTTAGAATCGTAATAAAGACGACGAGTCAGCACTCTGATTTATGACTCGTCGAACAGTGGACACAAAGGCCGGGGTAATTTTGGCTGGGACCAGTTTGGAGGTGTTAATATGGCCTTTGTGTTGAGCCATAAACAAGTCTTAGCATTAGCTTTCCGCTATTAGCTAATTGATTTGAAGCTGGGATTATGTTGTGATAATAATTAATTGGTTCTGCTTTGGGAATTATTTAGAGCGTTAAGATAGCTAATTGGCTGAATTACCATAAACACCAGCCGTCTTAATGTTATAACGCAATTTTTAATAAAATGTAACCAGTTTTAATAATACATGATGTAATAACCTGAGCACAATTATTGTAATTTGCTTCTGTTTCACTGCCTTTTTCTGCTCCAGTAAGCTCTTAGGACTGGGGTTTTGACAGTTCAATAGGCTGTCCCACACAAGCCCCACCCCTTTGAAAAATACCCAGTCACCTGGTTGATTAAGAAAATTCAGACCTATTAGAATCTGACATTGGTGCATGCACGGACAAGAAGGAACTCATACTGTAGCAAGTATTTAAAATGGTGTTAATGTATAAGAAATAAAAATTGCTTTGCATTTGGTTTCTGAAAACAAATATTACTAAAAAAAAATAATACAGTTTACTCCATTCTTCAACATGCTTGATTTATCTTATATTATAAAAATAATGAAACATTTTATTTAATTTTGGTTAGACCTTTACAGAAAATTCAACCTCGTGCATTTCATGACTCTTTCCTCGTTACTGTAGATGGAGCCTTTTCCTGTACAATGAAAATAACTGCCTGGGAACGTTGCCAAGATGGCCGCCGACTGGACAGGCTTTACCATAAAGTTCTTAAAACAAGTGATCTGTCATGTTACGTTATTTTATATTTATATTCCTTACATACTGTAGGCTCACATAAGTAAAGGATATTTACACACACACACACACACACACACACACACACACACACACACACACACACACACACAATCTAACTACAAACACACAGATTCAGAAGGCATTATACATGCTATAATTCTTGCACTACACTATTATTACATAAAAGTGCACTTCTATTTACAGCTATCTTTATTTTACATAACAGATTTACAGCCTAAAATGTCTGTAATGCTTCTACACAGTGCACCTAAACATTAGATCACAATACAATATTTATTATAAATTATGTTAGAAATATTTATGAAACTTGCAAATCCATTACATTTATAATACATTATAAAATCTTAACATTGTGTTTTGAAGCACAAAACATGGTTTACAAAATTCTTGTATAAAGCTCATGAAAAAAAAGATGCTAATAATCTTTTGGAGCTTCTTCAGTACTGGTATGATGTGTTATAAACAGTGCTGTTAATGATTTTGTATAGCAGCATTATCAGAGGTGTTTTAAACTGCAATGCCTTTTTATAAATTAATTAAAAAGAATTATAACATGCTAATGTTTTCATAAATCATAATACTAAATATCCAGTAGCATTCATCAAATTTGTTAACATACAATATTTGTGATGTTTTGACAACTATGTAAGAAGGTAAACTGACATTTAAAAAAAAAAATGGTTATTTAGACAAAATGACATAAGACGGATGAAAATCTTGAAGAAGCGATCTTGTGTGAAAAAGGGTGGAACTTGTGATTATTCTGGTGGCTTCCTGGCAAGTGTGTAACTAGCAGCATGATGCCAGCACATGGCTTATGTCATCTGACAGTGTGGTACTACTTATAGCCAAAAAATGTGTTGTCAGTGGTGCAGTAAGACAGATTGCGACAGGTCATCTAGGGCACCCTCCCCTTTTTTCTCCTTATGAGTTAATAGAGATGAAAATGTATTAAAAAAAAATAAAAAAAAAAGAAAAGAAAGGAAACACACACACAAAAAAACTAAACAAACAAACAAAAAATTAATAAAATAAAAACCCCAACAACATTCGCTTGTGTCCTTCTCATCCCCTGTCTTCCAAAAGACAAACAGTATGTTTTATAAGGATGAATCCGAAGTGCGACTATAAAGTCTGTAAAGTGTGACAGATTTTCAATTGCAACACATCATGAAATGGGATTAAACTGTCAGGAGAGATAGTTCATCGAACAACAAAAGAAAAAGGGGAAAAAAAGCACAATGCTAACTGCCGTCCATATGGTGTATAATCATTTTGAATCATCCCTATGCTTATTTACTTGTTTTTTGTTTGTCTCTTTGTTCATTCATTTCTAGGGTTTGCCTATTGTAATGAGGCTTATAACATATTACTGAAGCATTATAACATGATAATATATGAAGAAAGAAATTCTGTATGTTGAAAGTTAATCTCATGTTTATTCTTACAAAAATCATGACGATCATAGGGATCCTTTGAACCTACATACAGTAATTGCTTCTCGACAACAGACATAATATGACAAATACTTTGATGAAAGCTTGTGCTAACAAGAGTCCCTGATCATATAAGGGAATATTACTTATGAATGCTGGTTATTGAGCTACATGACATGTATATATAAGACTTTACCACAACTGACTGCTGCACAATCTGACAATCTGTTGCAAACTTCCTATAAATTTTGGGAGGCATATTTAGTGTTCATAGAGATACATTAGGCCTACATACTGTAAAAAATATAAATAAATAAATAAATAAGCACTTTAGTGTATTACAAATATATTCAAATCTAACAAAACATTGTGCCATCAGTTAATATATACAGTAAAAAGTATAGTAACAACATGCTGTTATCAAATTTTTTTTTTACCATACTTCAAAATAATGATAACTAATGTTGTATTATAGTACACTTTCCAAAAATATGCTATAGATAATATATACTTTCAGTGAAAGGTCAGTGTAATTTCCAAAGCACATTTATTTAAATTTACTGGCAAAAGTTTTTTTTTTTTTTTTTTTTTTTTTAAGAATATGCTTGAAATAATTGTGGTAACAAAAAGTATACATTAGAATGCAAATTTTAATAAATTTTCAGTTTAACTTGAATGTACATATTCATATGTACTTATTTATGCTTCTATTTAGTGCACTGCTCTCTCGTGCGTTTTTGCGTTTGCGCATTATTTTTCTGTAACCTTCTGCAAATTAAATCTTTTGTCATGAATAAAATCTGTCTTGAGATCACTGATATAATGTGTTTCAAAAACATGTTATAGTGTAGAAACTGCATTACAGCATGTGTAAATTATCTTAAACACCTTTAGTGTACTGGTAAAACATTTGCAATACTGTAGTATAAAAGACTGTGTGTACTGTGTTATATATTAAAGTATATTTTTATTAACCACAAAGTGTACTTTTTTTGTTTTTAGAATTGGCCAGAAGTATAACAGCATGCTAGTCATAGTATATTACTGGTGTATTTGTACGGCAGTAAAAAAAAATGCTCTAATGTACTTATAATACATTAAATATATACTTTAATTTCATTCATTACTGTCAGGTATGTATGTTAGTAAGGACACACAGCCATATAGTTTAAGTGTACTAAGTATACTTAACGTTGTTCCACTTTAGCACACAAAAGTTTACTTAATGCACTTAAAATTGTGCTTTTGTACAATTTAATTACAACTTAAATGCACTTAGCACAAAATTAGTTGTTCCAAGATAGCAAACCCCCAAGTACACTAGGCATTAGTCTGGAGCAAGTACACTTTGTTAAGTACACAAGTATGCTTAATGTAGCCAGGCGAGAATTTAAGATACTTTAGTATACTTTCTTTTTCACTTGGGTAAGCCTACTTTAATAATTGACGTACAGTAAAGAAAATAAACTTCATATGAGGTTAGCATCAAACATGTCATTTTAAAACGACTAAAGAAGAGAGTTTATATAACCATACACTATGAAGGCTGACAAGTTCATTAGGCTACATAAGATCTAGATAAGCTGCTTATGACAACTAACATAGAATGACATCATGTTTTATAAAGTTACATAATACATACATACTGTAAGACCTTTATGATAACTGGCATAATTGTAGAACAACAGTGGATGATAAGGTCATAAAATCTGTTGCAGTTTAACTTAAAGCAGCATTTTTTGATGGCAGATTTTTTTTAACAGGAGTTTACATTGTAAATATCATGGTAATAATACTTAAGTGCAGAATTTATATGACTATAAAAGAAACAAACAAACCACAAAATCCCTGTTTAATATTGTTAGTAGCGTTCATTAGTATACATTAGACCTACATAAGCCCTTTATGTCAAGTGACATATAGATATCATAATGTTTATGAAGCGTATGCTAACAGGAGTTAACATTATAAATATGAGCGTATTACCACTCAAGGACAGGATGTAAATACCTACCCACCATCCACATAAGTACTTTATGACAGCTGACATAGAACCACAGATGATGAGTTAATGTTCTTAGAGTCTGTTCTAGTACTACTTAAGATTGTAGTACGACCTGATTGGTAAAGAAATACACCTTCAGACACTGGGGGAGCTTATACTGTAGGTGTGCACAGGGAATAAAATGGACCTACATAAGCTCTTTATGACAATGAATCAGTAGCCATGGAAGGTTACACTATTTACGTTTTAATTAAATTTAGGTGTATTTTTAATTATTTGCCCTCCTGTAAGCTTTATAACACTGTTACCATTGACAACCACATATTGTTTTTGCATTGCTGTTTTATCTAATCAACAAACCTTCTGAGGTTAAGTGTGTGTGTGTGTGTGTGTGTGTGTGTGTGTGTGTGTGTGTGTGTGTGTGTGTGTGTGTGTGTGTGTGTGTGTGTGTTTGTGTGTGTGTGCGTGCGTGCGTGCATGCGTGTGTGTGTAGAGAGAGAGAAAGAGTGAGAGAGAGAGCGAGAGAGAGAGAGAGAAACGTGTGCACATAGGAGGGTGTGTGGGCAGACTTATGAGTGCTTGTGTATGTATGTGTATGTGTGTGTGTGTGTGTGTGTGTGTGTGTGTGTGTGTGTGTGTGTGTGTGTGTGTGTGTGTGTGTGTGAATGTTTTGTTTATGCGTAGGTGATTGGCTCATGTTTGGTCGGCCTCATATTTCCCCAGGTTCTCTTATGAAGTATTTAGAAGGGCCTCGCTCCATGAACCCTAGGGAACCCTCTGGCGAAGGAACCTTAAGCACTTCCTCCACCTCCACTGATCTTCTGCCTACTGCTGAAGAGACCTCAAGCACTCCATCCACCTCCACTGAGCACTATTTTATACTGCTGCATGCGGATCTTTTTTATATACAGTATTTGTGTATTCTCTTTTTCTTATGTCAAAGTGTGAGGATGCATTCTGAGGGGTGGAGCCTGTAGAGAAAAATCACAGGGGCTTCACATGAGGGTCTTTTGGACACTTCATAAAGTTGTCTTTCATAAAGCGCAGTTTTTAACGACTATTCATGTGTATTGTTTGGTTAATTCATGAATTATCACATGTGATTTGTTGGATCATTTTTCACACATAGTATTGCCACATGAATCATTTCTTTCACAGATACTTTTTTTTAAATGATTCATGTATTTGTATATGTAATCGTTCCATGATTAATTACTTTCACTTGATTTTTACACATAATATCTTTTCACATGACATTTTTACAAAAAATAAAAAAAATCTATACAGAATTCATTCACTCAATTCAAACACTCGTTTATTTTCAAATTTGATTCATATGTTGTGATATTTGATATTTATATAGGATGTATTTATTATAAGGGATTCATTTATTTGATACGTGATTCATTTATTTCACATGTGATATTTACACATGGTTAATTTTTTTATCATGGATGATTTATTTATTTCATCTATGATTAATTTATTTTAGTATGTGACTATCATCTGTTTTCATGGATGATTAATTTATTTAATAAATGATTTATTTTTTCCCTCTGTTGAGATTCAAACATGATAAATTTATTTCACGTGATTCATTTATTTTAGTATGTGACATTTATGCATGATTCATTTATTTCTGTACACAAATGACTCAGTTTGTCTATATGCTTTTTATACCTGAAGCATTCATACTGTACTGTATATGCATGACACATGAGTCATTTATGTTTGCATGTGATTTGCTTAATGATTCGTTTAATTTACATATACTTTACATACAGTATAATTATACATGATTTTTTGCCTGAGTTCACATCATCAGTTGATTTTTAAATGATCTGCTTATTGTCATTGGATAATTTTTTTCACAAGATTTATTATGTTTCTACCTAGTTTTTTATACAAGTTGTTTAACCTTTGTAATGTAGAATAATGTAAATGTTTACATTATTTCCACATACTCAATTTGCTCTATTTCCTACAAGTCATATATTTTCATATGTGATATTTGTTCATGATTCATGAATTTTCTAATGATTCATTTATTCATTTGAACGATTCATTACTTGGTGATTTTTTTCAATGTATTAATTTTCTCACGATTCATTTGTTTTTCAGATGTGATTTTTTTCATTGTGCGTCTCCCATTTCATCTTTTCCACTAAGCAAACATGTTGCTGTTATATGGGATTAATCCTGAGTTATCTAAGAAAAGCGCGTTGGACGGATTCACACTGTTGAGCTTTGATTTTCTGCCCTGGCGGGTGTTTTGCGCTTTAGTTGCAGAAAGAGAATGTAGCATGACAGTACAGTAGTTTACAGTAGGAAGTCCAATCAAAGAACATTCCTAAATATAGATGTTGGTCATAAAACGAAGTCGAGCACAGGCCCCTGCTGTAGCGCTTTTTTGTGACAATGATCAATGTGAAGTGACCGGAAAGATCAATGGACTTTGGAGGCTGATGAACCGCGATCGATTTCTTTTTACCAATGCTGGTGGTTTCAGAGGCAGCCGCAGTGATGCTGGGTAAATCAGAGATGGAAGGGGTAATTACGAGATGGTCCTGTAATCTGAGGGAGTGTATAAGGGTGTTTGCTGATGCTTTTTATGCTCTTAATGCTTTTTTATGCTCCAGTCATTTATTTTGAGCCTTTGTGTTTTTATTCATTTATTTTTTAAATGAGAAGCAAACTAATATTCTCTCTTTTCTTTACAGCACAAACACAAATTCTACATTATTAAAGCTCAGGTTTAAATATGTTACCATTTCTATAGTAACACCTCATTCACAGTGACTTGTATGGTACTGTAGATCCTCTGCCAGTCTAATAAGGAATAGTCTAGAAAATAAAGATATAATAACCTCTGTCATGAATTCTTCTTTAAAAGATGTTAAATAAGTTCATGGAAGGAGTCTCCAGTGTCACCAACGGTGAAGCTGTCACATTTTACAGAAAAGGCAAAAGGGCGTTGAAATATATGTTACATTCTTTATGTTTTCTATGGCTAATTCTTGCACCAGGTAATACTGTTAACCGTAAGCTTAGGTTGCTAAGCAACATGACGCAAGATTTAGGGTATCCTCTGGACCAAACAATGGCTTGGCTATATTGATTTGCATCCTAGTGCATTAATATAGATTTAATCAAAAGGTTAATTATAATGAGGATTGCATTTGACTGGCTCAACCAATCACGATTCATTTTCTATAACAGAGCAATATGAAGGTTGATGTCATTTACTTTTCCTTGCTGAGGCATCGATTCGTATTTGTCATTCTTTAACCAATCGTCTATACTAACCCCTGAATCAAGCACCGAGTTAAATAAGCGTAACTTTACTGTAGCATTGTGCCTACTTGCTCTTTTTCCTCCAGGTTTCTGTGCATTGTTTGTGGATAAAAAAAAAAAAAAAGGAAACACTGCAAATCCAGGTCACCTCGCCCACACCGGCTCTGAGTGCTGCACTTCTTTCAGACAGCTACTCTTTGTGTCAGCTCTTTACTGTGGTTAAAGTGTGGCGGTGTACTGTACGCGGACGTCTTGCTGTCCTTGCTTTTTCATTTTCCATGGGTTGAAACTGCTGATGTTTTTTTTTTTGTTTGTTTGTTTGTTTTAGGTTTTTTTTTTTTTGCCATACCTCGGGACTCTACAACTAATTCTGCCATCCAAGGGCAATTACAGGCAATTTTAGTTTTCAATGGGTGTCCATCAGCCGCTGGTAAAAACATGTCATTTCTGGTTAATATCGACTTCCTAGGAGTGGCAGGTTTGCTGCACTGTTTCAACATTAGTCCCAGATATACTGTATGATGGTTCCTGATATACTTGCGTGAGGAATAAAACAATCAGGGACAGGTTGGCATGATGAAGTGGAGTCAATCCCAAAATTATTAATTTCCAATAACGCCATGTTTCAAAGTGTTTCATCCTCTTATACATGAGCCCATTATGACAACTAATCACAACTGATCTAAGTCTAACTAACTAGTCTAACTGTAAAGTCACCAATTTTGAAAGGCATTGCTGCATACGGTAAGCTTTTCATGACAACTAACATGAACCTACATAAATATTAATAAGTCTCATTGTAACAATTCATGAATGATTATTTTGTTTGTTGGCACTTTGTGCTATTTATTCAACATTTTCTTTATGAGTGCTTATGTATGCTTATGTATATTCCTTCCCTTTTGCCATGTGACTCATTAGTGTTACACTGTCTCATGTGTCACCAGATAGCAGGTGAGTTAAATTTGGTATAAAAGCTCTTCCACTCTCTCAACCTTACCACTGAATGGCATCATGGCACCTCATGGCACATCATGGCACCTCATGGCAAACAACTCTCAGAAGACCTGAAAAAACGAATTGTTGCTTTACATAAAGATGGCCTAGGCTATAAGAAGATAGCCAACACTCTGCAACTGTTCTGCAGTCCAGTGGCCAAGACCATCCAGCGCTTTAAGAGAACAGGTTCTTTCTTCTCAGAACAGGCCTCGCCATGGTCGGCCAAAGAAGCTGAGTGCACATTCTCAGCGTCAGATCCAAAGATTTTGGAAAACAGACGGATGAGTGCATCCAGCATTGCTGCAGAGATTGAAGGGATGGGAGGTCAGCCTGTCAGTTGCGCAGACCGTACGCCGCACACTGCATCAAATTGCTCTGCATGGTAGTCGTCCAAGAAGGAAGCCTCTTCTAAACATGATGTACCAGAAAGCTTGCAAAAATTTGCTGCAGACATATAAACTAAGGACCAGGATTACTGGAACCATGTCCTGTGGTCTGATGAGACCAAGATAAACCTATTTTGTTCAGATGGTGTCAAGCGTGTGTCGTGGCAACCAGGTGAGAAGTACAAAGACAAGTGTGTCTTGCCTACCGTCAAGCATGGTGGTGGGAGTGTCATGATCTGGGGCTGCATGAGTGCTGCTGGCATTGGGGAGCTACAGTTCATTGAGGGAAACATGAATTCTTACATGTACTCACTTTTGTGACATACTGTACATTTGTACAAGCATTTCATATTTTTATAAGACTGGAAAAAGGTATGAATACAGTATGTATAAAGCCTTATAAATATTTATGTATGTTTAAGTCACTTCATGTTGATGTTCATGGGAGTTAATGTCAGATCTACTGTATGTAACCAGACAGAAACAGTGCATGTTATCAACTGTAAGAAGTATCATTTGTATTGATTTATGAAGGTTTATGTTTATAACATCATACCATATTAAGCCTTATAAAGGCTTATGTAGCTTTATATCTGTTGTTTTAAAGTCCTTCAGGCTAGTGTTTATAGGATGACATGAGGCCTACTATACATGGATGCCTTTTTAATGATTATGTATAGTATGTTCATACCTGTTGTGCTAAACTCATCCATTCTAGCGTTTATAGAGCTACATGAGACCTACATAATCAGTCTTTACAAAAACTGTCACCTTTCAAAAGGTATTATTTATATATGTACTGTATGCTAAGGTTACAGTATGTCTGTAGAAGGAACGATTTGATTTCTTGTAAAGCCTGTAAGGTGGATATTGACTGGAATTTATGACAATTGTCAAGTGTTGAATGCTTATGTAGGTTTATGTCAGTTGTCGTAAAAACCTTCAGGCTGACATTTATACAGCTATATAAAACATACGGTATATGTTATGACAGTTACTGCATGTTAGAAGTAACCTCTATAAATGCTAATGTACTGTAGGTGTATGTTGGATGTCATAAAGGATTTATGTAGGTGTCATGTAGAATACACAAACACTACAGTAAATATGCCCTGAAGTGTGAGTTTCTGCGCTGACATCAATATGAACTCTTGCAAAGTACATTCTGTCTATTACCCAAAAGTATAAGGATAAGCTAAGGAAAAGTAGCAAGTGTCTTTTCTTTCTCTCAATTTCAACTCGGTTTGAGGATTTAATCTTGAACCACTTCAAATCCAGAACCTTGAAAGATTCTCCCAAGGCATGCTGTTATGACTCCTGCTTGGCTGCAGGAAGGCTGGATGCTTTTTTGTTTTTTTTTGCTTTTTCCTCTGCACAGAGCTCTCAATAACCCCAGACTGTCATCCATCTTGCGTTCAGCTCATCTCGTAGCTGTCGGCGCTGTGTTTGAGAGCTCGCGCTGACTGTGGCTAATGCTTCTCTCTGAGGCAAGCTGGAGAATCTCCTCCTCTGACCCAGTATTGATCAGACTGTCGTTTCTTCTAGTTAGCATGGTTGGTGTGTTCGCTGACCTCGGCGTCTTTTCACACTATTAAAATCACAGATAAATCAAAGCGTTTATCCCCGTGCTCATGGTTAGTCTAGCAACAAGATACTGTTCATTGTACTGTAAAGTGTCTTTGATGTTATTCTGGCATGAATCATGCTAACATGTTCTGTCTTAATAGGCCTACGCTAGATCTTCAAAAGCCTTTTATTCCAGCTGACATTGGGTATTTAAAGAGAGGATTATCCTAACAGTATTTAGCATTAATACAGATTGTGTTATTACTAAATACAGGCAGTATTTACTAGGCTATACATGTCATGTACGTAAACCCTTTATGACACCTGACATAAAGACAGCAAGATAATCTGTTAGATAGACATGCAAATATTCGATGAGGGGTTATAATTACAGCAGTTAAGAGTCATAAAGATTTCTAAAGTACTATATAAGGGACTTGTTCAGAATGCTTTTGAATAAGTACAGTGTGGCAATTGTCATAGAAAGACCTAAATATCATATAAGAGCTCATTCTCAAATGAGTTAGCAGTCATAAAGCTTGTCGAAATACTACTTAAGGGTAATGTTTATAAGGCCACATAGCATGCATATAAGCTCTTTATGACATACATCACGGCATTTGGAAGACACCCTTATCTACAGAGACTTACATTTTAATCTCATTAAACATTTGAACAGGTGATGGTTAAGGGCTTTGCTCAAGGGCCCAACTGTGGCAACATAATGGCGACAAGGTTTGAACCTGAGACCCTCTGATCAGTAACCCAATGCCTTAACCACTGAGCTACCTCTGTGCCTGCATTGGATTCCAAATATGATTTCTTTAACATGTAGATTTAACATATTTCAATTAGCAGTCCACGCTATTAAGTATCGTGGTACTAATAATTAGGGACATAATTTTTTAGGGGTATGTGACATATACGTCATGACAACTGACATAAAATGACACAAAAAATCATAGGGTTATAAGTTATACCGTGGGCCGGTAGTACCATGTAAGGGTGGTGTTTATAGGGCAAAATGACAGCTACAAGTCATAAGCCTTCATAAACATTCATAAGGTCTTATTCCAAAAGCTGTCTTTATGACCAACTTTATCTGTTGGAAGTAACCTTATGTCACTTACTGGATCGGTTTAATGATTGTCCTAACCAACATCATATGTCAGGTGGTGTACTTAACGGCAGTGTTTATAAGGCTTCATGACACCTACTGTATATGCGATTGTGTAGGTATGTTAGCTATTTCCATTAGTTAAAAAATCAAAGTTCTAATAGATGGCCATTTTTGGCTACTTTACAGGCTGTACATAAGTTCCATATCTCAGTCCCGGTGGAAGGTAATATGACAGATAAATAAATAAATAAATAAATAAATTTAACACAGAGAGCAGTATCACTAGGGGGCTAAACCTCTCCCGAACCCATTATAAAAGACTTTGAAATGCTTCTTTCAAAGTGTTGTACACTGGGCTCGGGAGACGCAGCTTCAAAGCTGTACCCCTTCTGACTGCCTGACTTGTGCATGTTAGTTATTCTAGCCAGGTTTAGGAAGTAAAGGTGACTGTGGGAAGTAGAAGAGGAAAAAAGAAGCATAGGGAGAAGAAGAAGAAGAAAAAACAAAGCATAAAGTTCATATTACTCCATGTTTTATTCATGCTCGAGAATAACCAGGACAGATAAGCAGTGTCGTGGATGTTTATAGACAGGTTTTATAAATGAGGGCCCGCTGCTTTCTCCTTGGCTGCACACTCCAAAGTTACACCCTGAATAAAACTACCACATGGATGAGAGGGAATCATTTTTATCAAGGCTGTCCTCAACAACTGATGAAATAATTATAAATCGCTAACATAATTTCCCCCAAAATGTGATTTAGTATATTATTCATTTATTTACTCAGCATTGGAGCTAAACATCGCTAGCCACCGCTCATCAAATAATTTATTAATGTCAACAAAAAGGACTTAAACCATGTAAATGTGATGGAAAAAAGGAAATCACTTTCTATGGATAAACTGTAAGTGTGTTTCTATCATGCCATAACACAGTCATAAGGTATTATATACATTGTATGTAGAATCATTTATTAAAATATTTATGAACATTTGACACATAAAATTCATTATGAATTGTTCACATGACATATTATTATTAATGTTCATTACATACATAGTGCATTACGTGTTGATATAATGTATTATATATCAATAATAATTCTCTAACAAATAAATTCATTGTACACTCATAAGCACGTTTTGAAAAGTGTGCAGCGCCATCTGTTTAATTTTGGAATGGACTAATGATTTTTTTCAAACTTGATTTTTTTAAATAATATAAGGGCATTTTCCATTTAAATTTCAAATAAGCATATCTTCTCTTCCTGTGGGGCAATTGCGATGAGACAAAGCCTATATGTTACCTTAAGCATGACCAAATCCATCTGTGAAAAGTTCATTAAAATTTGTACAGTAGTTTTTATGTGATGTGTGCACAAACAAACAGACAAAAATTCCAAAAAACATCTCATCTCATCTGTACTTATCTTACACACACCTAAATAGGACCTGCCTGACTAAATGAAGTAAACCAAAAGATCCTTAAACGCTAGACAACATGTAGAGATCCAAATTATTTAAAAAACAAATGATGAAGAAAATAATTGAGATCTATCAGTCAAATCAAAAGGTTATAAAGCCTTTCTAAAGCTTTGGGACTGCAGTGAACCATAGTGAGAACCATTATCTACAAATAGCAAAAACATGGAACAGTGGAGAACCTTCCCAGGAGTGGCCGGCTGTCCAAAATTACCCCAAGAGCGCAGCAACAACTCATCTAAGAGACCCCACAACAACGTTCAAAGAACTGCAGGCCTCATTTGCCTCAGTTGAGGTGATTGTTTATGATTCCACCATAAGAAAGAGACTGGGTAAAAATGGTTAGCATGGCAGAGTTCCAAGACGAAAACCAATGCTGAGCACAAAGAACATAAAGGTTCGTCTCAGTGTTGCCAGAAAACATCTTGATGATCCCAAGACTTTGGGGAAAATACTCTGTGGACTGACAAGATAAAAGTTGAACCATTATGTCAGGCGTAAAAGTAACACCGGATTTCAGAAAAAGAACATCATACCAACAGTAAAATATGGTGGTGGTAGTGTGATGGTCTGCGGCTGTTTTGCTGCTTCAGGACCTGGAAGACTTGCTGTGATAAATGGAACCATGAATTCAGCTGTGTACCAAAATATCTTGAAGGAGAATGTCCTGCCATCTGTTTGTGACCTCAAGCTGAAGCGAACCTGGGTTCTGCAGCAGGACAATAATCTCAAGAACACCAGGAAGTCCATTTCTGAATGGCTGAAGAAAAACAAAATGAAGACTTTGGAGTGGCCTAGTCAAAGTCCTGACCTGAATCCAATTGAGACGCTGTGGCATGACCTTAAAAAGGCGGTTCATGCTCGGAAACCCTCCAATGTGGCTGAATTCTGCAAAAATGAGTGAGTCAAAATTCCTTCACAGTGATGTGACAGACTCATTCCAAGTTATCGAAAACACTGGATTGCAGTTGTTGCTGCTAAGGGCAGACCAACCAGTTATTAGGTTTTCACATTTCACATTAGGTGTTTGACATTTAGTGTGTGTGTGTGTGTGTGTGTGTGTGTGTAATTTACTTTTTACTTTATGTATTAATTAATTAATTATTCAAAGCTACAGATGAGAAGCAAAGCTAAAAACTGTAATATACATCATGACCAGTACGAGGGGCGTTCAAGTCAAACTAGGACTTGTGATTCCTGGTGAATGACGGCGTAAAAGCGATTGACATTTACAGAAGATTTCAAGGACCGTACAGTTATATGACTTTTAGCTGCAGGAAAATATTTGACCTGTGCAAACACTTTAAAGAAGGTCGAACACCCGTGAATAATGATTTCGAGCCCACTGCAGTTATTCCTGTAAACATTTAGAGAGTGGAATGCCTGATTCTTCAAAATCAACAGACGCATCTGAGTCTATGTGAACTCTACACAAAATCATTCACCAACACCACTTACACGTTACTGGAACTCGGCTGGGAGTTATCGCTACATCCTCCTGACCTCGCTCCAAGACATTACAAGATGTTTGGGCCATTAAAGGAGTTCCTGGGAGGCCAGGGTTTCAAATCATGGCTCCAGCATACTGAGAAGACTTTCTACCTTCATGGTGTCCAAGCACTAGTGAAGCAGTTAATTATATAGAGAAATAAAGAAAGTTTTTATTCTCATAACTGTTATGTTATTCTGTGACATCAAACGTCCCGGTTTAATAAGTGAAAAAATATAAATAAACAAACCTTGCATATACTGTAACTCTGTATGTGATAGTTTGCCACAGATCTTCGTTACTGTTCCTGCAATGAACCCTCATGATCAGTCCTTATAGACTCAGTGCTGAGCAACTCTTTAATGTAAATGTAAATAATAAAAATCACCGGTTGTTAAACCGTCCCTGCTCTTCATATCCTCATTTAACAGTCCGCTTTCTCTTGGCACTCATCCGTGCTCAATCATGAGACAACACTGCCCCCTCTTGACACTTCTCTGACTGTGCATTTCCTGGGGTTCATGTTTAAAATGTGGGCTATTCCAAAAATAAGTTTAAAAAAAGGTCTTTTTGTCATGTCTCAGTCTGTAATGGTGTAGTAGGATTGCACTGACATAAAAACATCATTAAGATAGTAGAAGGTAAATTATAATCCCAAACCCCAAAATGATTAATGTAAGTGTACATCTAAAGCACACAAATTATTATTTTAAATAAATGCTATTGTGTGTGTGTGTGTGTGTGTGTGTGTGTGTGTGTGTGTGTGTGTGTGTGTGTGTGGTTATTTGTTCATTGATTTATTTGCAAAATCTGCCTGCTAAGCCTGCTATACAGTACTGACTTGCTCTAAATGAAGATATCTGCCAAATGTACAGAAGGCCTGCCATCTTTTTTTTTTGCCTTGAGGCCACACAAAAGCATCCTTCTCACTCTCTGAAAATAAAGCTATTTGAAAGCACCTTTCAAGCTGGAGAAACATATACTATTTTGACTCCAGCGCATAAACCTGTGCATGCCCATTTGTGTGTGTTTTGTGTTCTGGATGTGTTAACACTGCGTTTATATCGTGGCTTTTGGCCAGAATCTCACTCCGTACCCTGTAATTTCATTTCACCTCATTTTATTATTACACCATAGTGCAAAGGCGGTAGAATAAGATATTCGCTCCTGAATGCACCGCACCAGGTCTACAAACCTCAAACTTTTTTGTATAAGGGTATCTTTATGTTGCATTACCTTGGAATGACATTTATCGAGCTGTGTGCATTTGAGCTACAAAGTGAGCAGAAAATAAAATCATGGCCTCCTCCATGTTCCTTCTTTCCTTTAACAGCAGGCTTGCCAGCAAAGTCTAGTGAGAACTTTTATTTATTTATTTATTTATTTTCCTAAAACAGGGAACTATAGTCAGTGTCATACAGTAGGTTTACAGTAACAAGTAAATTTGTATGAAAAGTATGTTAAGAAAACAACAGGATGTGTGTTGTACAAATACTGTATATGCAGCAGAACACATAAAAGCACTACTAAACGTGTGTCTCTTTTCAGGGGGGTGGATACATACTGTAGAAGGACGCGTTTGAAGGCCAATTACCTCATAGCGTCATGACTACAAGGCTGGAACCATAACGCTCCTTCAAATGGAGAGAACAAATGTGGCCTTCTTCATTCTGACAACGAAGGATGCAACTGTGTACACATTATGAAACAAAATATCCCAAGGTTCTTTGAAAAATATTTTAGTTTTTATGTTTTCTTTTCCAAGATTTCTTTTTTTTTCTTTTTTTTTGTGCATGAAAACTTATGGCCAACCATATTTTCTCTATATATAAAAAATATATACATAAATACAACAAAAAGTCAATATATTATATATATATATATATATATATATATATATATATATATATATATATATATATATATATATATATATATATATAAAGGGGATGTACTGTACAGTATGTTAAATCTGTTCCCTGAGAAAGTTTTCTTTAAAAAAAAAAAAAGAGCTTGGTTTAGTGCTGTTACACAATGTTAATTAATTAGAGTATTCTGGTTAGCCTAAAAGGTTAATAAAGCAAAGAGAGATGTAAGTGATAGAGACATGAGAAAGTTCTGTCAGATAACTTTACAAAAGGAATTAGACAAATCTTCCATAGACCAAACCATCCCATTTCAGATCGGATGTCGTGGTCTATGTAGTCAGCAAACACCATAAACTTACACAGATGCATCCTTTAAAGGATGTGACCCTGATCTTCAAGCATTATGTATCAAGCTGTATCAAGAACCAAATATACAGCTTTCAGGTATTTTATATTACGGTTTATTATTATTATTATTATTACTTTTATTATTGGGTATTTATGAGGGTAAATTAAAATTCCAAAAGTTCATATAAATGCTGTAAACCAACAAACCATAGATATCAGTCTGACATTTAGCCTTAATTAAAATTCCTTGAGCCACAGAAAGCAGCCTTGGTTTGGAGGTGAAACAAGACACCATGTGAAAGCCTAGTATATGTACAGTACATATATAGATGTGTATAATCACTTGTGTGTGTCTGTGCCGTGGTCGAGAACCAAAGATGACAATTTATTAAATGCAGTGGCACTGCAGTGGATACTGTGGGAATAAGAGCAGAGAACACACTTGCACGCACATGTTCCTCTCCAAGTGGTGACATTTAATTACACACTATGGGGTTAGCACGAAGGGATTAAATGGTAACATATTTCAAAGGTGCATTAAGACGACGAAGCAACGATGCCAAACTCGCTGTGCCGGGATTTTGTCTCGCACACATGACCGTCCCTTAAAATAAAAAAAGAAAAGAAAAGAATAAAAAAACAGTGTAGATGAACAGTAAGCACCCTGAATGGCCTCCTGAAGCGTGGACTGTCTGTGCTGGTGATGAGGCCTTTCACTGAACATCAGCGCTGACAGTAATGCAGCTGCCAATCACAGGTTTATATTATACGTTTGTTGTAATTTCGTACTTTTTCAGCTGCTATTTCATGAGTAAGAGCAGGAACAATCTTGTTTCATTGACATTTCAGAACCTATAACTGCATAAAAAAATGTCATTCTTGTAAAATATTAAAGAATGTATGCCTTGCAAAATCTCTGTAGTTTGAGTGGAATAAAACATTTTAAAATAAAATTTATAAAAATAACGCATAATAATGCTTAATGGCAAGATCCTGTAGTTGATTATTCTCTGACACTTACAGACAAAATAATGTTGCATTATACAGTAAAAAAAAAAAAAAAAAAAGTATGTATACACTCTACAGTTTTGTACTAATGAAGGTACAAACCATTGTCACTGGTGCAGTACCTTTCAAGGATACAGAATTATACCTTCTTAATATAGAGAAACTAATTTATACCAATTCTGTTTGTACCATCAAGGACATTATTTGTACCATGGGCAACCAAAATTTACGTTTTATTTTATAAACTTGCTGGTACATAATCTGGTACTTGAAGGAATCACTCCAGTGACAAGCCTTTTTGTACCTTAATGGTGTCCAATGTGTTCCTTTGAAAACTATAAAAAAGTTTTTTTTTTTTTTTTTCTATTGAATAAGACATTCAATTTATTATCAGTGACTATGAAAATACAGTATATCAAATGCATGTGTTTGAACACTGCGTTGGATTACAGTAAAATATTCTGGAAAAAAAATACATTGTGCAGGTTCATAATGAACAAATATTTAAACTAAATAAATCAATTCTATTAGCTGGAAAAGCTTTCACAAAATACAATCACACTAAAATGGTACAGTATATAAAATACAATTTTCCATCTACAATATAACTTTTCGAAACTGTTCACAATATAATTTAAACTTTTAAATTAATTCTTCACACTTTGCATTTACACAACCTTTTTGTCAGAGCAAAAATAAAATGAAATGCATCAAAAACACTGTAACGAGATGTGCACAAACCCGGTGACTGTACATATCTGTAAAACTCTTAAACAACTGCAGCGACTTCGGCAGCCCCAGATAAAAGTTATCGTAGGCGGTGGATAGTAAACACTACATGCACAATATACTTAATATTATGGTCATTAATTGCTTTAAATAAATTCAAATGTGTGAAATTGCTTACATGATTGGATGACAAGCTAAACAATATAATTTAATGCATTCCTTAGGGGTCCGCAGGTGTTTTGGGGCCCTGAAGAAGCTCTGACATGTCCTGACATTTGTGTAGTTTTCAGTTACTCATAAATAAATAAATGACTAAAGTTTGATTACACCGTATTCAGCACAAACTGGAGAACAGTAATATGTGAGCAGCATGTATGTACATAAGTTTTGGAGAAAATGACAGTTATGCTGGTTATTGAAAACAAAAAAGAAGTCACTGAAATAAGTCCGCAAACCACATTCATAACATTTGTGTACAAGACAATTGTGCTTCAAAATTAATGTGACAATCATCCTGCTCACTCGTTCACAGAAAACACCATCTTCATTTTAATGAATGATCATTATAGATAGCAGTGTCATAAGCTAACCAAAAACTAAACAAAACAGCTATCGTAAACCAAAGCTATCCAAAACTGGGGGAAATACATTAGAACATTTACACCACAGCTTATATTCATGAACATCTGTAACCTACATAAGGCATTATCTTAGTCACTGTGAGCTAACATGGTTGTGCTAAGCAATGTAAGGCAGTATGATAGCATGATTAGCAGTGTTATCCACATGCTACCATAAACTATGTACAGTAAGTGACTTTAAAAGACAATTTTTCATATAAGCTGACCAAAGCTTGCCCAAACAAAGAAAAATTAAATAATATCAGTTTTATATGATCACAATAAGGATTATATGAGACTTACTAACTGACCCATGGTAACAGCTTGCTGGATTCTCCTTCTCTGTTCTCAGTCAGAGTCTCAGTGTTGTTCTGAGGAAAAGACACCTCCCACTGTCCAGAACATTCTGTATCCTTTATGTTAAAACTATTATACTATTATATACCTTCCATTCAGTTGTACCTTAAAACGTCTTTTCCATACCATTAAGGGTACATTTATCAAAAAGGTAAAAACTTGTTCTTCGAAGAACACAGGTAATGGAATGTACCTTTTTTCTGAGAGTATATGATACTTTTACCTTTAAGAAAACCTGACATCTAACTTTCAAATTTTGTTTGCCTTGTTACATTAAGAACACAGGTGATGTAAAATGTCCATTGTGCTCAGAAGAGCATTAATTTATCACTTTATAATCTAATGCACATGTTCTTAAAGGGTGCCGTGCCATGTGATTACTTCCTGCTGGTGTCAAAAGTAAGGAAAGCATTCTGATTGTGCATTTTGTTCTCACACGTTTAGACAGTGCTTAGCAGAGAGAAGACCATCGGAATACTTTGTTAAGCTAAGTTAAGTTAAGCCTTTATTTTACATATATACATTACAGCACAGTGATTTTTTTTCTTCATGTAACTGTGGTCAGAGGGGCTTTAATTTCAATTTGCAACACAAGCAGATGTTGCTGGATGGTTGGGATTTGCCAGGAATATTTTTTTCGTGGCTACGGATAAAATTCACAACAACTGGTTCCACTCCTGATTGCCCTAGGTCAGAAAGGATAAGAATAACACCACCAAGACAAGACTAATTCAATGCGGTTGTTTCACACACTAATTCTTCAGACTACTCAACCATATTTGGCTGCAATTAGACATCTAACATCATCTGAATTTTCTATTTCTTTGGGCTCATTTATTTATTTATTTATTTATTTATTTATTTATTTATTTTTATTCAAACTTTTCTAATTGTATAAAGGTATATAATGTCTAGTGTATCTGGGATTTAACTTTTTTATCAGTTTGTTGTAAGCTGAATAATTAATTAATGTTAGTTATTATGGCTAAATTTGGTCCACACATATGGTACGTCCTGTACTACATGGCAACAAACTATGCAAAATTCTACAGACGACTCGAAGTTATAGTAAAACACTCATTACAAGGTATGGCCAAGAGAATTATGTAATTTGATTAGTGGTTTGGAAATTCTTCTTGGCAATGTGCTACACTGTCCTGCTTGGATTTTCTCTCAGGGACGTGGGCAACTCAAAGGGCCGGCAAATCGACTAATGCTTGGGTTTTTAAACACTATAACTGTGGCTCAATATAGCTAAATGATGTGTGGCATTCCTGATCTGATTTCTACCGTATTGTTATGCTTTAACTACTGGTGACTGATCGAATTTATATGGAAATTGATTGTACTTTGAATTGTATTTGACTAATCAATAGCAGAACACCTTCCTATCAGTACTATTGCATGGAGTGGGTTTTATGGGAGGTTCCCTGTGTGTTTTATGATCATCTGGAAGACTGGGTTCATTACAGCATCTCGTGAATGGACTCTATAATTCAACCGAGAAGCCCAATCAGATTTTCACAAGGGACATTATTTTGACATGTTTTATGCTACGTTGAGCTGGTTTTCCTAACCCCACTCCTGCAGTTTAACAGCTCTGTAGCTTTTAATGTGTTTCAAGCTCTAAAACACCTGACTCAACCCATTACCTCGTTAACAAACCTTTCATAGGTTAAATTAAGCGTGTTATCACAGGAAGCACAGTGAAGGTGTGCAGAGTATGGAAGTGAAAAACAAATGCTTCAAAATGAACACAAACTGCCTGAATATTTGACAAAAGAGCTCCACTTTTTTTCTTTCTTTTTTATTCCAATTGAGCAAATTAAATTTAGGAAGCACATTAGGATGTATCCCTTAGGGGGGTTACCATAACAACCTCGCACCACTCTCACCCCTCCTTGAAATTCAGTCATTGTGTTAATAAGAGCTGTGTCTCTGGAGGCGTAGGTTGAGTGTGTCTCCATCTCTTTCAGGGAGTAGAAAAACAAATGTGCTCATGAGGCAAACGAAAGGAAAAAAAAGTATGAAAGTATACTTTCTATTGTGGCTCCACACAAAAACATAAAATCCCCAAAGGAAAATCATCATGCAAAGCCACGTGTTCCTCATCACACTAAATCATTCAGGGTTCCTCTCTATCACCAAATCCACCACCTCTCCACCTCCATGCAGTGCCCCTTGCTCCTTCCTGCAGTGTGTGACTGGGTTGCTAATGACATGTTCTGTATGTCTTATCATGAAAATTATAGAAATGTGTTTTTCTCTCTCACAGCACACTCAACCAAAGCATTAAATATTCAGGAAGCAGATGTTCCACCCACTGCTCATGAGCTGTAATAGAAGTTCTTGCTTCTGATTCTGATTCTGATAGGTCGTTATTTATTCATTTATTTATTTATTATGTTTGTTCTTATGTGGTATAATCGCAACTTATAAAGTGAAATAATTACATTACAAGTCTAAAAGAAATATGGAAGGAGTCCCCAGTTTCAGTGCTTTGTATCAATCAGAGATAAAGCTCTAGTTTTCTGTTGTTGTTTGTTTGTTTGTTTGTTTGTTTGTTTGTTTGTGACTTGCCAATTTATAATGTAAATAGTAATAAGACGTTTTTTATTTTTTTTCTAAATGGTACATGTAACTTTAAATGATAGAAAGTATCATGTGCTGTTCTTTAACTACAGTACTAAATGTAAACTTGTAATCATTGAAAAACCCCTGTGATAGAAGAGGAATAAAACATGCTGTTCCAAGATCAGCCATTCCTGATAAAATGGATAATATATAAATTTCATTTTATTTGATCGTACCTTGAGGACACTCTTGCTGTAGACTTTATTTAAATTAACCTTATTTTAAAATACAATATATTTTTTAAATATATCTTTTTTTTTAGCATAACTTCCTTGCTTTTCAATACACTTTGTCCGTCTGTCAACAAGATTTCATATTCCCTCATTAAAAAATGTTTTAGGCTGAGCCACAAGCCACGAATGCAATTCTTCATCGGAAGTGATTCTTCATCGTTTTGTAGAGTATTGACAGTGAGGGCAAAAGTGTGCGGGCATCATCATGAGAGATCACGACACTTTGATGTCAGTCCTCTGTGTTTAATCTGAAGTTTAGTGTTCAGCTCTTTAATAAACATCTCACTGTAACAAGCACTGTTGATTGTTGAACCTTTTTCCTGATGGTGTTCCAATACTTCTGGCCCTCGAGAATCCCATAAAACTGTAAGCTTTGATGAATTTTCCAGCTGATGGTTTACTTTTGAACATTTTCTCGGTCGGTGATTGAGGATGTTTCTGTTCCATACACTTTACTCTCAGGCTCGTAGTGATGAAGTCATCAGTAATGATTCTCTTTAAGAAACGTTCACCTTCCCTAAAGGAGTATTGCTCCAGATTTTGTTTGCAGATATCCAAACACTTCAGTTTATGCTCTTCCGTGAGCATAAAGTGAGGTATCCATTTTTTCCAGATACAAATGAAGTGATGTAACACCTGCTCAGCAGAGACTGAGGAGAGAGTAACTAGAGTAGTAAGTAATGGAAAGCGCTGTGATAAGACAGTGCAGCCAACAGAAGTTTTAATCGGACCAAAGTGCGGATAACCACATTAAACAAGAGACATTAGAGTCTACAGGAGGTCTGGTGAGATAGGAAGGAGCTTTGAATGTGAGAAGTAATATTAATGAGACAAAGAGAGCCGGTGTTGGTAGTCAGATAATCCAGCTTAAGATGTGTTCAGGGGATTTTGAATCATGCTGTGGAGTTCTGGATGTGTTGAAGTTGATGGAGAAGTCTTTTGAAGAGCTCCAAACTATTTAACATTATGAGGCTATTTGAGAGAGTTGAGAAGGTTATTTGTCATCCGTGTGCCAATGTGATGGAGACAAGCAGTAAGCTTGCCAGGGGTTGAGGTGGATTTGGTAGACAAATAAAGCTACTATATCATCTGTATAACAGTGAATGTTAATAAGAAAGAGAAGGTACATGATAAAGGGAAGTGTCTCCAGTACTGAACCCTGTGGGATTCTGGGGGAAGACTTTTGAACTCTTTGATCAATAGTTTTAAATTTGAACAAAATGTGTCTTTTCAAGGAGGCAGAAAGGAAATACACACTGATACACAGTGGCCTGGACTTCAATGATAGCCTGACTTCTCATAAAAAGATAATTAGAGCTAAGATGGGCGTTCAAGTCAAACCAGGACTTGTGTTGGTGTAGGATAACAGAACACAGTTCTTAGAGTTAAAAAAAAAAAAAAAAAAACTCTTTATTTCTCTATATAATCCACTGCTACACTAATGTACTAATCCCAGTGTTTCATTAGTGCTTGGATACCATCAAGGTAGAAAGTTTTCTCCGGTGTCATGATTGGATTGATGTTACACAACTGAAACGCCGGACTTCCAGAAACTCTTTTAAATGCTCAAATGTGTGGAAATGGCTTTGAGCAAGGTCAGGACATTTACATTAGTGCTGTAAATGTCAATCGGTTTTACACCTTCATTGACCACAAACTGGTTTGACTTGAACGCCCATCATATCTATCAAAACCTGCACTGAGATAATGAACGATGAGAATGGGAAATTAATCGGAGTCAGATCCAGTGTAAAGGTCATTGGTGATTTTGATTGAAATATATATATATATATATATATATATATATATATATATATATATAATGCATACTTAAATAATAGGTTTTATTTTGGTAATTTGTAGTAAACTAATTAGATTTCTGATTAATTAACTCAATGTACTGTGAGTATTCCTCATTTTTCCCCCATATTTTCTCAGCATTTTTTTTTAAACACCTTTTAACATTTTGTACCTCTACACCTATACATTACACCAGTTACACACATTGCCACATTGCGGATAAATAATAATAATAAAATAAAACACCAGTGTCCACTTTCAAGAAGCCAGAACTCATGGTTCTGCTGACTTGTTTAAAAAAAAAATGGCTGAACCAGAGTGTGCTTGCTGGCAAATATTTCATCATGACATCCAGATAATTAAGGCCACTCATTTTTTCCCCCTCTGTTCTCGACTGCCTCACCACGTCGCTTTTTCTCCATGTAGAGCAGATACAGTATTACAAAATGGCTATTTTCTTCCATTTTCCTCCATTAATGCAGTCCACTCTATTGCATTATTAAAAAGCAGACATGGGGATAATGGCAGAGGCTGCTGGTTCATTGTTTTCAAAGAGTTTTGGACATTAAACACACACACACACACACACACACACACACACACACACACACACACACACACACACACAAATACAGAGCTTTGGAAAGAACTCAACCCTCAAACACGTTTTTTATCCGGGATCACTTGACATTGCAGTAAAATTACAGATCATGCTTTTCTCCAGTCTCCGTCTGAATTACATCACGTATGCTGATGTTTCGTGACCGGCATCCTGCCTCATTAAAGTGCAAGCTGACGGACATGGCCAAAGGCAGAACACAGAAAAGCGTTTTTAATAACCAACAAACTGGAATTGCTCATTTAGACGTGTTTATTGTGCCACAAGGTGGCGATATCTTATCAGGTCGTCTGACAGTGCGTCCGTTTGAGTATTCTCATTAGTGCGTTATCTGAAGAAGGAGAGGCTGGATGTTTGTACAATTTATTTGGAAAAGATGAACTGATCAGATTTTGGAACTTATCCAAATAGGGTCACGGTCAAAGCAAGGTCAAAATGTCTGAAATCGTAGCTTCCTTCCTGTTGAGGTATATTATAAGGAGTTTTTTTTTCAGGGAATACATGTTAATAACACGCAGGGCAGGACCTGTCTGTGCTGGAGCTTACCACATCAGTGCAGCTGTGACTCTTGTCCAATTTCTACTCAGTAGTTAGCATTTTTATTATATGAATGTTGACACAGAAAGGTGCAACTCTGTCAGCATGCTATCTGTCTTCTTCAACATACATACACTGTCCAAGGCCTGCAATTGTCTAGCATAGCTGTGATTGGAAGCGGCACGATGGTGTAGTGGTTAGCACTGTCACCTTACACCTCCAGGGACCAGGTTTGATTCCGGCCTCTGTGTGTGTGGAGTTTGCATGTTCTCCCCGTGCTTGGTGGGTTTCCTCCGGGTACTCCTGTTTTCTCCGTGTTCCCAAATTGCCCCTAGTGTCGAAGTGAGTGTGGTATGTGTGTGCCCAGTGATGGATTGGCACCCTGTCCAGGGTCTAGTCCACCTCGTGCTCAAAGTTTCCTGGGACAGGCTCCAGGTCCCTCGACTCAGTGTCCTCTCTCTTGGACTCCAAACCAGGGATGTCTGCAGTACCGTCAGGATTTGAACATTTCTAAAAAATGAGCATTTAAGTTTTAATATTAGAAACGCTATATATTGAAATGCTTGACTGTGGCTTTGAAAGCACGATGAAATGAAGTGTCATGTACGCGAAACAGGGATGTGATGTACCAGTGTGGTGCAAATCACAAATCCTGCTCGTGCTTTTTATTTAAAAAAGGAAGTGTTGACACCACAGCGACGCTGACTGCTTCTAATTTGTCACTCGGTTAAACACATTCAGCTAGCTTTGCTCCTCTGGGTTTATGTGATTATAATTCCCCTGCTGAACAGCACTAGCGTAGCGGTATAGCATGATATCCTCAATGCTAAAAAAAAAACAAACAAGAAAAAACACCTTTCTATTCATGTTTCGCATCCAGACTAGTTTCTCAGCAGCCTCATTATCTCTCGGAGACGACATGACCTTGATGATGTTCAGTGACAATTAAGCTGCATGGAGAAATCATAAAAGCGTCCTGTTATAACAGAACAGAGTGGATTTGCATAAACAGCCAGATGTTCACGTCAATGAAGAAAGGTAGCGCACATGTCTGGCACAAGGTATGTGGAAGATGAGTTATGAGGGGTACTGTTCATGATACAACATCCGGAGTGGAGAACTGTTTCATTTAGTTTAGCATAAGAAGTTTGAATAATAATAATAATAATAATAATAATAATAATAATAATAATAATAAACAAAGGTATATATTGCAAACAAATAAATAATGGTCTGATATTAGGCACACTGTTGCAAATTTAGCAATAGTATATCATTTATTTTTTATAAAACTGCAGTTGCAAAAAGTAACCAAAAAAAAAGAAAGACAGCCCATTATTGCTATCTATCTATCTATCTATCTATCTATCTATCTATCTATCTATCTATCTATCTATCTATTTATATCTATTTAATTTTACTAACTATGTACCATCTAATTTTATTTTATAAAATAAAAAGACAGTTACAAATGAGTATTTATATTTCCTTCTTAAAGTTGAGCTCCAGGCTTGTTTTTAATGACAACATCCAAAATTCCAAAAAAAAAAAAAAAAACTTTTTTTTCATTTTTATTATTTCCTTATTCTAAAATGGAATACAGCCAAATAACACAGCAAAGCACCAATGTATACATTCAGCAGTATTTTTATACATTGACATAAAGTTGTTATTGAAACAGCAATGCTTTGACTTGCTTTGTCATTGCACAAAAAAAAAAAAAAAAAAAAACCTCCAACAATATATTTTTTTCATTTCTAAGAACGCTGCATGCAATTCTGCTTTTTCATCCTGGAACGTGTGTCCTGTTGTGGTCCGCTGTGTTTCGTCCCCTCAGGTGTTCAGGCTCCCCAGTGGCACTGTTAGTTCTGAAAGAGCTGAATAACACGAGACCTGCATTCACTGTAATAAGAAAAGAAAAAAATTCCTGCCGTGACTGGACGGTAGCAATTTTCACACAGGAATCTTCTCAGTGTGTTTCTTAAGATTCGCTCCACCAACCAAGTGTAGTAAAATAAATAAATAAATAAATGAATGAATAAATAAATAAGTCAACTCAATATATACAGTACAGACCAAAAGTTTGGACACACCTTCTCATTCAAAGAGTTTTCTTTATTGTGTTCTTTATTGTGTTCTTTAGCCCAAACAAGTCTCTTCTGCTTGTTGTCTGTCCTTAGCAGTGGTTTCCTAGCAGATATTCTACCATGAAGGCCTGATTCACACAGTCTCCTCTTAACAGTTGTTCTAGAGATGTGTCTGCTGCTAGAACTCTGTGTGGCATTGACCTGCTCTCTGATCTGAGCTGCTGTTAACCTGCCATTTCTGAGGCTGGTGACTCGGATGAACTTATCCTCCGCAGCAGAGGTGACTCTTGGTCTTCCTTTCCATGTGAGCCAGTTTCTTTGCAGTGCTTGATGGTTTTTGTGACTGCACTTGGGGACACTTTCAAAGTTTTCCCAATTTTTCGGACTGACTGAACTTCATTTCTTAAAGTAATGATGGCCACTTGTTTTTCTTTATTTAGCTGCTTTTTTCTTGCCATAATACAAATTCAACCTCTTTGAATGAGAAGGTGTGTCCAAACTTTTGGTCTGTACTTTATATCAATAAGAGATTTTGGTAGATCTGATGCATGGCAACAGCTGTCATTAGTCAATGCCAATTTCAAAACTTTACAAATACTTTGACTCTTCAAACCTTGTGCACCCACTTGCAGACACTCCACAACCATGGGTTCCTCAAGCAGCTGTGTAAGACTCTGAAAATGAAAGATATTGATGACCACAATGCAGCAGAAGGCTACAAGACGTAAAACGTTGTGAGCTTGCAGCTTGCAGAGAAATATAATTAAGAGATTGAAGTTCAGGTGATCTGTGGATGTCAAGATGAGATCTGGAAGACCAAGAAAACTCTGGGAGAGAGCTTCTTGTATGCTGGTCAAAAAGACAAATCAAAATCCCCATTTGACTGCAAAAAACCTGCAGGAAGATTTAGCAGACTCAGGAGTGGTGGTGCAGCGTTCCACGAGACCTTCATGGAAGGGTCAGCAGAAGAAAACCTTACCTGCATCCCCATCATAAAATCCAACATCAGAAGTATGCAACAGAACATCGACAGAAGCCTGATGTGTTTTGGAAACAAGTGAACTGATGAAGTTAAAATAGAACTCTTTGGCCACAATCAGCAAAGGCATGTTTGGAGGAAAAAAAAGAGTAGCATTACATGAAAAGAACACCTTGACAACTTATTAAGCATGGGGGGTGGATCTATCATTGCTTGGGGTTGTGTTGCAGCCAGTGGCACAGGAAACACTGCACGGGTGAAGGGAAGAATGGATTCCACTAAATACCAGCAAATTCTGGAAGCAAACATCACACCATCTGTAAAAAAGCTGAAGCTGAAAAGAGGATGGCTTCTACAACAGGACAATGATCCTAAACATACCTCGAAATCCACTATGGAAAACCTCAAAAGACACAAGGTGAAGGTTTTGGAACGGCCTTCACAGTCCAGGCGTGATATCTGCCAGAGGAGGTTTTAATAAGTACTGATTATGTTGGGTGCCCAAACCTTTGCACAATGCCACAATTGTGTTTTTATTTTTTATCTTTGTTCAATTTATTACATATAAAGTAACTATGCACCAATGAGTCTCTCTCCAATTTTCAAGAGTAACTGTTATTTATCAAGGGGTGCCTTACAGTTATACAGTATATACCTTCTCGTAGTAGTAGAAGAAAGAGGTCAGGAAAGAGCTAAATAAAATGGCAGAGGTACGTTTACTTTCTAGCAACGCAGGATCATATTGAAGTGGTTTAGTAAATCTGATTATGTGTTTAAATTAACAGCCCTCGATTTCTATGTGTGGGGAACACTAAAGGATGTGGTGTACCACAGAAAACCACCTACACTGGCTGTACTGATGAAGGAAATTGCAGAGTATTCCCTGTCGACTAGTCAATGTTGTTCATACTGTAGTTCACCTAAATAAAAAAGTGTCTGGATCCTAATGGTGACCACTTTGAGCACTGAATGTAATTGCATAATTCAAACATGGCTTACAGATACCCTTTAATTATTATTTAAACTTAGTAAGAAGTTTAGATTTTTGTGCATATATTTTTCATGTTGTATAAAAAAATCTATATCTAAATTGTTGGGCCTCACTGTACAGGATAAAGGATATATGACCACTTTGGCAACATAATTACATAAATTTATTTTTGCAGTTTAGAAAAAAATGAGCTTTTTTTTCCCTTTTTAAATGAATAAGAAAAGGATTGTAAACTGGAATCTTGAAAAGCACAAATGCTAAAAGTATTTTGACAAAATATGGTGTGATTTTGCTGAAAGCCATAACTCAATCTCTCACAGTTTGTCACTATGGATAAATCAGCCTGCAGTTCTGTTTGTGCTTATTTAATATCAATAATAAATAAAAAATAAAATAAAATAAAATACAAAGTAGAAAACCCATGCTTTGACTGTGGTTTCTAGTGAGTCATGGCAACAAATTAAATGAAAGAGAAAATGCTGAGTTTTTTTTTTTTTTTCACACAAAAGCAAAAGTATCATGAATACAGAAACTGTTGAAACCTCTGCGTTTACATTTCAGTTTAGTACACAAAGACAGCTCGATACCATAGTAGAGCTATGCATTGTAACATTCTTTTGTTCGTCAACTGACCATGAGTCCATGACTCATCTCTTAAGGTTTATAACATTACATTGATAGCAGACAGAACCAGGCAAATGAAGCAACGACACGACTTCACACACAGCTTTCAACACACACAGCTTGTGTATCACATGTCTCTTGTACATGTAATCTGCTTAATTTTCTTTTGAAGGTATTTCCACAAGTGCATCCAGACATCCGAATGCACCACACCTGTGCTAATTAAAGCAGGAAAAGTATATACTGTATCATGGTGTTCTCACAACATTCATGTCACATGATGTACTTTTTCACATGGACATTAAGTGACGTTCAATATACCTGTAGTCCATTAAATGCAAATAGAGTGTAAATATACTCATTGTAAATATACTCAACATTCTTCAAAAATTCACTGAGTGCATTTAGTTCACTCACAGCAGCCATTATTCTGAGAATCTGGTAGTCCTATGTGGTAGAAAGAAAGAACAGATGCAAAGGGCTGGTCAAGACACATTTACTTATATACGCTATACGGGCATATACATATAAGGATATATGTATATACTTTCTTTGTGCGTCAGAGAATAACAATGTGTCAAAATTAGTAAATGTACGTAAATGGTGTTTATCGAGTTTTGCTATGAAACTCCAAACTCCCTGAGTGTGGTCCTAACCCCTCAAACTACTACGCTTAAATTGCGGTGTATAACCTTGGACACAAATGAATCATTGAATGAGTGAATGAATGTGTTTTTGTAAGTGTAATAATGTTTAAATGTTTATGTTCAAGTTCTTTGGGAAACCTTGACACGCCGCTTAGCCACTGTCCCTTGTTGCATGTGCTGGATTGCCCTTTAGAAAATAATAAATTACATAAATGCCACTTGTCAAATATTAAGATGGCATTTTGATGTTGAATGAGGACAAGAAAATGAAACAGTGCATTTTATTACTGTGTCCTCCTGTGAGATTGTGATTATGACCGACACATCCGGGTCAATACACATAACCCCCTCGGGATAACCTGAAATAATTTACACGCTCGCGTTTCAGCCGAATACTTACACGGGTTTATCATAAGAGCATAAAATGATTAGTTTTTTTTTACTGCCATGCTAGAGCGGATTTAATATGTGCGCCAGACTAGAACACAGAGCGATATGAAACCCATGACACGACACCCTCATCTCCTGTTCATATTCATTAACTGATACCAATCTCTGAGCGCTGATAAGCAGCATATCGACACAGATTCAACCTTCCGTCACGACTACAGAACAAACACTACACCTGTATAGATTTCCGTATGAAATGTTCCTCAGGCACCGGATCACAACGTGATGTTCCACCCAGATCAGGTTCGGATACGGCAGGGTGAAAACGCCGGGGTACTGGGGAACTTTTCTAAACAATATTATAACAATTACAAGTTTACCTCATAAAGAAATACTAAAAATATTCCACATTCAGAATAGATGAGAAACTGACAGCTGTCAAAGTCATACTATAAGCAATTAAAAGTTCATTTTAAATTAAAACAAAGGATCAAAGTCATAATCTAAGCAGGTACAGTATAGGTTTAAAAGTTTTTTTTTTTTGAAGAAATGTAAAAATAAATTGGGTGAGGCATACATTATTATTATTATTATTATTATTATTATTATTATTATTATTATTATTATGAATGGGAAAATTAAAGAGAATCAATAAAAATAAAAAAAATTAATAACATTAAATGAATAAATAAATAAAATCATATCTATTTTAAAAATAGCAAGAGATATCCAGCGCTGGAAAGAGAAAGAAGTCAATGCTAAAAAAAATGCATTTTAAGACTGCAAAAATAAACAGCATTACTTGGGGAATAAAACGTTTAATAATAGGAGAAAAAAAAAAAAAAAAAAGGTAAACTGACAGTTAAAAAATGTATAATATGAATAATTATAGGTCACAGGTTAAGATTTTTTGTTTGTTAGATTGTTTCTCAAAGCAATGCATTTAATACATGTTTTTAGCAATTTAAATAAATCAAAAATGAATACATACATACATACCCAAATGCATGAATACATAAATAAATAAATACATACAGTACATACATTCCTAAAGTGATACAGTTCCAGTATGCTTCCGTCTATCAGGGTTCTGTTACAACATTTCAGGAAGTGTTTTATTCATCTCATACCACAGCAATTTGTCAACAATTATATATTTTTTTAAACTATAAAACAATGAAATGGTGTTCAAAAGTATTAGAAAACATTTGCCATGCATTATAGTTTTCCTTGTACACAAAACAGATGATGTCACTAATTAGTTCTCCCCTACTGTTTCTGGACGAAGAGTTTAATTAGAAGCAGCTGGTTTACTTAATGCACTGAAAAAGTATGTGGCAGGACTTTCACTTTCTGAAGTCCACCTCTGCACAAAAATGCATAAAATTAGGTAATTCTTAAGTGAATTGTAAACCTTAGTGGCAAATTCCTGTACATGTTCTTCAGGAAGCAATTAAGCAGGCACAAATTGCGTGACTGACACCAGAGTACTGTACTTCACATGTCTGTTAGACTCTATGACCAGCCGGATGCAGCAGGTTGTGAAGAATGTAAGAATTTATACTTAATATTGATTGTTGTATAGCAATTTCATTGCATAAAAGAACACAATTTTCTTTATTTTTATTTAAAAATAATAATAAACACATAATAATATATAATAGTACGTATAATAATAGCATTGATACTTATACTTATTAAATATAAGCTATAGAAACTTTACCAGGCTTCCTGTAGATGGGTGAAAAATGTAAAGATCCATAAATGAGTAAATACGAGTAATAGAGAGATGCTGTTTTTACTAACTCTGTCACGTGTCACGTCTGAGACGGGCCGATATATCACTATGCTTTCAGGGAATTCTGTAGTTCGGGTGGAGGAGAGGATCAACGTGAATCCTGTCACGGTTTGTTGGAGAGTAATGGATGAAACTGACCTGTCTGAGTGCTTATCTCTTAGAGTGGCTGATTGTTATCTTACACTCCGTGCCCTCGCTCTTCAGCACTCCACAGGGTGTTACACTGCACGAGCCAGTTCCCTGCATTTTTCCCCCATGATTTTCTCCCTCGTTTAGTCGTGAACAATCCTTACCTGTCAGAGAGCTTTGGCATGTCTCACTACAGATATCAACTACGGAGGGGGTTGCTCTGTGGCACATGAAGGGTTGCCCCTGGCAATGTCGTTTCAATCTGCTGCACATGGAAACATCAGAACACACTGATAGGAAAGTGCTATCCGCCCACTTCTACCTGCTCCAGCTGTGTGAACGTGATCTCTGTGATTGATTATATTGAAAATTGATGAAATTGATTAAGCAACCTTTTTTTTTGTTTGTTTTTGTCTATGCCTCAATTTCTTGTTAGAAAACTTCATCTCCTTCAGAATAAGCTGCCAACCTCAGTTACTGTAGGTCACGCCAGGTGATTTTAATAATCTTCACGTGGAGCACATAAAATCAGCCTAAGAATGCGCATAGCCCGACTCTGAGTACTCGGAACTTGAATAAATAAAATCCTCTACTATATTTCATGCACAAACCAGTTAATTAGGTTGAAAGTTGGTGTTTCATGCAGTGTGTGTGTGTGTGTGTGTGTGTTTGTGCGTCATGTCAGCAATTGCATAATGAGGCCTGAGGAAATAATTGCAAAGTTCTTTATGTTTTCAGCTCAAAACACCTGCTTTTGTAGTTTCTCAGGAATTAGGCAACACACACACACACACACACACACACACACATGCACACACAGTGCCTGATGTGTGATCGGAATTCATCTCAGGTTTTCTGGTGAGAAGTGAGATGTGGGGGTGTAGACAGAAGCACTCACAGGCTTCACGTGTGAATATAATCACATGTGCTTTTTAAGACGTTATGTTCCCCAAGCCTTAGCATAAAGGGCACATGTTTGAACTTTTTTTTTTATTCCGTTTTTTTATTTATTTATTTATTTTTATTGAATTAGTTTAATTGTTACCTTATTTGTAATAGTTTCTAACATAATTGTTCTTTTTTGTGCTTATACATAATTATTTAATTTGTGTATTATTATTTTTATTTTACCATTTTTTTAGTTTATTTTAATAGTTAATTTAATTTATATTTATTTATACAAGTGCTTAAATTTTCATGAGTGTAATTATTATTACTTTTATTTACATATGATTAATTTATTTTCACTTGTGAAATTTGGAAAATGATTTAAAGGTGATTTTTTTTTTATTTAAATTAGATCTACTTTAATGTCATTATTTTAATTCAGTTTTATATACTCCATTTTTCATGAGATGAATTTATGCGACCAGCGACTCTTAACTAAAACATTTTTTTTTTACGTAATTCATTCATACACAACTTGTTCATTTATTATTTTTACATACTATTTATTTACATTGTTAAATTTTTTTAACACATGTTTAGGCGGCCACGTGCGATTTCAAGATGTCCATTTTGACGTCCAAGTAAAAGGCATGAAATTTGTACATTTCAGAAGCGGGCCTGGATCCGTCCTCAGTCCAGCATGGACAGTCAGCCGAGCTGAGCCAGTTGAAGTGTGTGTGTGTGTTTGTGTATGAATGTGTGTTTGTGTATGTGAGAGCTGACTCTGATGGGGTTCACCAGATTTCAAATGGAGCTTTTCATCATGAGGGCCAGACACCGGGCTCAAAGCCCGATCCTGGCGGGTCACACAGAGGATACGCATGATTTATGCATCCCGTGGCCCGGTGAGCTCTTTATATTACGCTGCCATCATTGGAGAGTAATCATTGCATGTTGTGCACTTTTTAGAGCCACCTCTGCTTTTGTTCCCCTAAACTAGAAAGGCAGGAGGGAGGAAGGGGGGGTCCAATGATAGCCTTCATACATCAACAGCACACAAAATCAACGCTGAGACCTCATAAGGGCTAAAGGTTACGCTGTGCATCATTCATTAGGCAACCCGCCTGCATTTTCACACAATGCTACAAAGATCGAACCCGGCGAAAGATTATCTCCTGACGCACAATAAAGGGAGTGATTTAATTTTTTGTCATGATGCCTTTGAAGAGACATTTTGTTTAAGTGTTTGATGCTTACGATGACTTCAGAGCCGAATCCTTCTCATCAGCTAAGATAATCCTGTTTACTTTTTACTTGCCCACAACGATGCCATAGTAACGTGATGGCTCCTCCGTGAGCATGCCGTGATTATAAAGTCTTTTTATTATCGCCTTGCATGCAGGAGCGGCATTGTTCACACACTCGCTACGTGTTTTCTGTGTATACAGAGGATGAAGAGTGATAACAACCAGATGGCACGTCAGATCCGAAACATCCGTGTCTGTCAGGTTGCCAAGGGAACTCTAACATTTAGGGTTAAACTCACGTATGAACTGATTGAGTTTTTCTCAAACTTTCCACCGATGATTATTACTGTCATGAGCTGCATCTCAACTTGGACTCGCATCAAAACTGATCAAATATGTATTTGGAGAAGATATTGTACTGCTACAATCATTATAACTTCTGACATTATTCTGTCAAGTGCATATGTCAATGTCAGTTTTGGCATTTGCCATTGAATACTTTTTTTTTTTTTTTTGCCATTCGACCTCTGTACACCATCACACTGCATTTAAAATCAAACATTTTAAACTTGAGTCATTATCATCATCACCATCTTCATCATTGTCATTATCATCATAGTCATCATCATCATCATCATCATCATCATCATCACTATTTCCATCATTACTACTGTCATAAAATCATCATCATCACCACGATCTCCATCACTGACATTATCATCATCACCATTACCATCATCTTCATCATTGCCATCATCACCACCACCACCACCATCATCATCATCATCATCATCATTGCCATCATTACCACTGTCATACAATCATCATCACCATTATCATTATCATCATCTGCATCACCACCACCATTACCATAATCATCATCATCATCATGATCATCACCACCCCATCATCATCTTCGATCCAGCTTTATTTAATGCTTTACACCTCCACAGTATACTGGCATTAGCTGCTTTTCCTTCTCCTTTGTTTTTCATATAAAACAGTTCCCAATTAACTAAAGTGTCTCATAGAAGTGTTTAAACTTTTTAATTGTTTGCTATAAACTCTCGGGTAAAGGATCATCAGGAAGATCAGTAGATAATGAAGGAAAGTCATTGCAGAAAGAAGCGAGTCCATGCTTCAGTAAGATCTGCCAGAGAACACATTCATTTTTTAAAATGCAGAAATTTTTTAAAATTTATTTATGGAGATGTTGAGCAACATTCGCTAATTTGATTCGATACCTGGACTCGAGCCTGACCTAATTACCATGGAGCTCCCAGCGCATGCTTTCTTCTCGGCCTTGTTCATGCTGCGAAAGCCTTTAATCAGAGGCACAGATGGCAGAGTTTGAACATTAAACATATCAAGGCTGTTGTGGTGTCAACATCGTACTATATCAACAACCGACACCAATGCCAGCAACCTCCCGTACCGGCGATAGCACCAAGACACTGGCATAGTGCCTCTATAAAAGACAGACTGTACAGATCGTGTCTGTTTATCAATAGCTTTAGTGCAGACAGAATTCCTAAGTCAAACTGAACCATTTTTTTTTGTTCTTCTTCTTTACAGATTTCAGTGTTATTAAATCTCTGCTTTGGGGGGAAAAAGCATGAAAGAGTAATCTCTCCAGTGGATGAATCAGTGAATCATTGAATCGCTCTCAGGCTTTTAGTCGGCATTGCTGTAATTTCAGCCATCACAATAATTCACCTCAGAGAAAGCTCCCCGATTACGAACCTGAAGATAATGCAGACATGTGAGGTCTCTTCCCCCTTTTTTAATTCGTTTGAGGTTTTTTTTACTTAAAGCATTCTCTTTCATATCTTGGGAGATTCAATAAAGATTCTGGCTTGTGTTTCAGTTAGCTATGAACTTTCTATAGCTTTGAATTCCCTAGGGGATCTGGATTTATTTAAGATATAAAAGGGAAAAAAAAAAAAAAAAAACTTATAGAAAGGCGACAATTGGTGCTTAGACTAGGGATGTAACAGACAATGCCTTCTATACAAATGTTGTCTATACTCAACAGACAATGCATTCTATTCAATTATGAATAAACATGTCGTACAATATCTATTTCTTATTATTGTTACTCTTTTCATATATATGATGAAGGTTGCCAGATTGGTTTACGGAGCATCTAATTGAGACAGGGAGTGTTCTTCAGGACTGTGATCCAGCAAGATGTAACAAAAATGCCATACAAGCTGGAGGTTGTGGCCACAATGATGCTTGACATCATTGCCCCAACCTATCTCTCTCACACACACACACACACACACATACACACACACTATGGGAAATTGGGAAATGCCAAAGACAAATGGTTTGTCTTTCTGATTTGTAAATCATCTCTGTGCGATACACTTGGAGTATTCATTCATTCATTCAATCAATGCCTGATTTAAGGTAACTCCTAAAGACAGATGTCACCCCCAGTTAAGAACTGAACTGAATTAAAATTAATTACTATTTAGGCCATGCTCGCTTATCAATTAACCCCTGAACACAACTACAGATACACATACTGGTATTGTACATTCCGCACCTCCTCCTGTACACCACATCTGTACATACAGTATACAGTGCTGCTGAAATCTGTATTTTGATTGGTCAGAAGCTTCTGGTTAATTTTCTCTAACAGCAGCTCTGGCTGTAGTTCAGCCATAATAATCGCAGGTTTATACAATATTATGTGCTCGGTCTAAGACATAGCTGCTGTGAAAGAGTTTCATCTGTGAGAGAGATTTTTATCAGAATCAGAATTCTACATTTGCTTCTTCTTTTGTAAAAGTGCAGCATCACACATTGGAAATAATGAGCCACGGCACATCAGTCTTCTTCATTGTTTTCTTCCTTCTTCTCCTTCTTCTTCTGCATAAGCTTTAGAATTTTTTAATCAAAATAGTTCTGCTGTTTAATGATCAATGCTGTTTATTTATTTATTTATTTATTTATTTATTTATTTATTGCACATTTCTGTATCTAATAATGAGATGTTGGTGGAAGCTGAAAATTCCGACTGCGATGTGTTACAAGGCAGTGGTAAAGCTTTGTGATGGTTTCTGCCATCTGTTTTTTTTTTTTTTATTACTTATTTGTCATGCACACTCGCACCGCGACCGGCACGAGGACCCGGAAATAAGACGGTCGCACTTTCAGAAAGCATATAAGGAAACAAGATGGCACTTCACATCGCTCAGTCATTGAGTTCATCTATGCCTTCGTTATCGCTTCACCAACGATTTTGAGAGTACTGACCTATTCAGGTTTCTTCCTTGATTGAGTGTGTGTTGCTAGAACGCGGGTTTATTTGTGTAGATCTTTGCTCTTTTTGTAAGAGAGTTCTAAGAGTAAACATGTGGTTATCCTGCCTACTCGCGCTACTTCCGCATTTGGGTTTACCGTCCACGCAACACGGGCTAACTGCTAAGGCTGTTGTGTTCGTCTCTCGGTTGCTCATGACAGAATGACTGAGCCTAAAGCAGTAAACCCAGCGGAGTTTGCTCACCTCTGCGCTGTGGTTGACCAGCATGCCGAGCTGATCAATGAGCTCCGTGGTGAAGTCACATCTCTCCAAAAGGAGCTCCAAGACATCGCGGTTTTGCGCCGCGAGGTGGCGGAGCTGCGGCAGGAGAACGCGACCCTCCACAAGGCGGCTGTTGCCACGCCCAACCCCCACCCCCCTTCTCTGCTGACATTTTCATAGCTTTACCAGATAAGTGGGATGGCACAGACGGGAAGTGTAGTGTGTTTTTAACAGCATTAGTTCTTGTGTTTGAGTTTAATTCCACCATATACTCCACAGACTGACTGTGCAGGCAGCTGAGTGGGCCATGGCGGTTCTCAGGGCAGATTCAGATACGGCCTACTCCTATGGAGAATTCACTCGCCAACTGAAATTGACGTTTGAACATCCTGTGGTGTTCACAGGCAGGGTGGGTCGTCTGTGAGCCGCTACACCGCGGATCATCGCCTCCGGTGCTGCCGGAAACTTTATTGACTCCTCCTATGCCAAGAGATTGGGGGTGGAAACTGAAGCGTTATCCCAGCCAGTTCGAGTGACATCTGTCGACGGTCGGCCGCTCTCCTCCAGCCCCATCACCACCCAGACTCGACCCATCACCCTCACCATTGACCAACATCAAGAGGTAATCCGCTTTCACCTCACCTCCATCTCTTCGCCACCCATCATCCTCGGATATCCCTGGTTGCTACAGCATGATCCTCTCATTTCCTGGTCCCAAAATCGGATCCTGCAATGGGGGCCGACCTGCCTCAAACTCTGCCTACAAGCGCCGGCTGGGATGTGCTCTAGGGAGTCAGAGGCCCTCGATGTCGACACCAACGCCATCCCCACTGCGTATCAAAACCTGGCTGAGGTTTTTTGTAAGAGACTCGCCAACCACCTTCCTCCTCACCGCCCCTACGACCTGGCTATCAAGCTCTAGCCAGGCTCCACTCCACCCCGCGGCCATCTATATTCTCTCTCCGCCATCGAGACGCGGGCAATGGAGGAGTATGTGTCCTCCGCTCTCCGTCAAAGTACCATCCGACCCTCCTTCTTGCCCACAGCCACGGGGTTTTTCTTTGTAAGGAAGAGTTCGGGCGAATTACGTCCTTGTGTCGATTATTGAGGGCTAAATCACATCACCATATATGATGGTCGCTGTAATGCTCTCACAGCCTTCCAACATTTTATCAATGACATTCTCCGAGACATGTTGGGGAAATAGGTATTCGTCTACCTAGACGATATTCTCATTTACTCCCGCACCACCGAAGAACACATCCAATACGTCAGAATGGTCCTCAAGAGATTGCTCGCCCACCGGCTGTACTGTAAGTTGGATAAGTGCGCTTTTCACCAGCGCTCCACCATGTTCCTGGGCTTTGTCATCCCATCCCAAGGTGTGGCCATGAACCCACAGAAACTGGAGGTTGTATGTCATTGAACCCTACCCAAGACTCTCAAACAACTTCAATGGTTTCTTTGGTTTGCAAACTTCTATCGTTGCTTTATCTGGGACTACAGTACAGTTGCAACACCATTAATCGCATTGACTCGCCCATCATCTCACCAATTCCAACTCAACTCTACTGCCATCACCACATTCCATGAACTCTGCCATTGATTCACCACTGCTCCAATTCTCCTCCATCCAGATGCTGATCGACAGTTCATGGAGGTGGACTCCTCAGAGGTGGGTGCTGGGGCTGTTCTCTTCCAGCGAGGTCCAGACCAGAACCTGCACCCTTGTAGTTTCTTCTCCAAAAAATCTGACCCCACTCAGCAGCAATACGGGGTAGGGGACCACGAGCTGCTGGCCATAAAGTGGGCATTGGAGGAATGGCGACACTGGCTCCAGGGTGCCAGAAAACCATTTATCGTCTGGACCGACTACCAAAACCTCATCACCATCAAGAACCTAAAACAACTCAACCCCAGGCAGGCGCTGTGGGTTCTATTTTTCGAGTCTTTTGATTTCCACCTATCCTACGAAAACATGAGGGGGACATCCCCCGGGCGGACCCCGCGTCTGTCCTGCCACCTTCCAGAGTCATCGCCCCGCTCTGGTGGGAACTGGAGACGAGGGTTCGCCAGACACAGGCCATGGAGACCGGACTGGCTGGGGCCCCGTCTGGACGACTCTTTGTACCCAGGAACATCAAGGCCGATGTCATCAAATGTGGTCACTCCTCACCGCTGTCGGGGCACCCAGGCACGCAGCGCACCCTCAAATACATCCAGCGCGCTTTCTGGTGGCCCTCAATGGCTAAGGACGTCGAGGAGTTCGTTCGGGCGTGACCAGTTTGTGCCAGGGCCAAGACCTCCAATCCACCAACACCGGGGGAACTCCAACCACTCCCAGTCCCCCGTCGACCCTGAACGCACATTGCCCTCGACTTCATCACGGGCCTGTCGGCATCCGAAGGGAAAAACATCATCATGACGTAGTGGATCGGTTTTCCAAAGCTGTGCACCTGGTGGCCCTCACCGGAATCCCGTCAGCTAAAAGGACAGCCGAGCTGATATTAGAGCACGTAGTCTGTCTGCATGGGTTCCCTAAGGACATCGTCTCAGACAGGGGGCCCCAGTTTAATGCATGGTTCTGGAAGGCCTTCTGCCATCTGATTGATTCTACCTGCAGTCTCTCCTCGGGCTACCACTCCCAAACGAATGGTCAGACAGAACGGGCCAACCAACAACTGGAGCGCTACCCAAGATGTTTCGTTGCCGACCGCCAGCGCTCCTGGGCTCGCTACCTCATTTGGGTGGAGCTCTCACACAACCTCCACGTTTCCTCCGCCATGAAGCTGAGTCCATTTGAGGTATGCCAGGGTTTCGAAGTTTGAAGTACCAATGGTTCAACCCACCCACCCTACTCCTCCTCCCCGAATCATCGAGGGTAGTCCCGCCTATACTGTATGCCGGATCCTCGACTCACGTCCTCGGGGCAGAGGTAGGCAGTACCTAGTTGACTGGCAGGGCTATGGCCCAGAGGAATGGACCCGGAAGTAAGACGGTTGCACTTTCAGAAAGCATAAAAGAAAACAAGATGGCGCTTCACATCACTCAGTCATTGAGTTCATCTGTGTCTTCGCTATCGCTTCACCAACGATTTTGTGAGTACTCACCTATTCAGGTTGCTTCCTTGATTGAGTGTGTGTTGCTAGAACGTGGGTTTTGTTTGTGTAGATCCTTGCTCTTTTTGTAAGAGAGTTCTAAGAGTAAACGTGTGGTTATCCTGCCTACTCGTGCTACTTACGCGTTTGGGTTTACCGTCCACGCAAGACAGGCTAACTGCTAAGGCTGTTGTGTTCGTACCTCAGTTGCTCGTGACAGAATTTCACATTTTTAGCTGCAAGACAGCGGGAAACGCTGAAACCATCTCAATAATGGGATTACTCTAACTAATATTCTATTTTAACTGTGACAACAAATATTACAAAATGTATCAACGTACTGTATCTCTAGATTTTTCACTTATTATTTCCACTTATTCACACTTTTTCGTTAGTTTTTTCAACTTATTTGGCTAACAAAAAACTTTCCTTGATTTCCTAGAAATGTATGGATTTTAATGCTACGTGTTACCACAGTGTTGCCAATCTTATATTGCATAATAATAATAATAATAATAATAATACTATTATTATTGTTTATTATTTATTGTGCTTCCTAAATAATATATATTTTTTATATTTTAGGTTTTTAATTAAAAAGAAAGAAATAAAATGAAAAAGAAAATGACATTTAGCATAAAAAACAATATCTTGTTTTTTTTTTGTAAAGTTTTTTTTGATTGGCAAATAGGTTCAAGTTTTGTTGTTGTTATTGTTCCAAATTATATTCTGGTGAAAAACTAATAAGAGTCCTGCATTTTTACAATATTTCTTAGAAACTAAATTTCATGTCCAATGTGTGTTATTTAATTAACTGAACCAATAACACCATGATTTGTATTTCTGTCTACCTCACAACTTACTGAAAGAGGAAGAAGAAGAAGAAGAAGAAGAAGTGCTATTGAGAAAGTGTCGTATAACAGGTGCTACATTGCTGTGATAAATTAATACACCAGGCACTGCTGAAAGAAATATATATTTTTAAAAAATATGTTCAGAACAGCAATAAACCTTAAAAGAAAAGAACAGCCGGGGATCAGAGACGACACGGAGACAATTTGCTTTATAAATGGCAGCAATACACACTTTTATAGCAATGGATAATAAATGAAGGCTGCAGGAACCATGAAGTCACTTGTTATTTTTTGACAAAAGGAAAGTGCACAGAGGTTGTGAGAAAACCGTTCTGGGATCTGATATAAAGAATATAAATGGCAATATAAAGACTCGGTGGTGGGAGAGAAAACGCTTAAATTGACCAGAAGGTCGAGACACTGATGGACCTTTAATCAACAGATTTTTTTGTTTGTTTGTTTGTTTTATCAGTTTAACGCCGCACTCCGTGCTGAGTGCAGTCTGAATGACTTATGGGTGCCTTTGGTTAAAAGAGCAAAGTAAATATACAAAGGAAGAAACACAGATTTTACTGTACAAAACAAGCAGTGTGCGTATCATAGTTGACTGTTTCTAATCAATCAATCAAAAAATAATTTGATTGTGTGATCACTATTTCATGAATGAATCACTTAATTAATCAGTTATTTAATTAATAAGTAAAGTTAAGCCTTTATTTTGTCACATATACATTACACAGTGAAATTTCTTTCTTGAAATTTCTTGGCCTTGCTCAAGGGCCCAACAATGACAACCTGGCTGAGCTGGAAATCGAACAGCCGATCAGTAACTCAGTGCCTTAGCCCTCTGAGCCACCACTGCCCAATGAATTAGCTAGTAATTTTAGTAACAGCTTTATCATGGCCAGGGTTGTAATAATTAATGAATACATTAATTAATCTCCTATGCCCTCTGTCCTCTAAACCAAGGAAGTCCTGCTTCTTGGATATTCTATGTATTGCACAACAACAGGAAAGAGTCCTTTGCTCCCAACCCAACTCCTACCCAGAACTCCAGGACCTTCCCTCCCCTCCCTTTACAGAATTCTCCAACATGTCATTTGATGAGATTCAGCAGATCATCTCATTATCCAATCCCACCACCTGTTCATTAGACCCAATCCCTTTCACATTGCTCTAGGCCATCTTACAAGACTTCCTGCCCTTCACCATAACCATTCCATATCATCTGGTCATGTTCCTCCTGCTTTTAAGAAGGCCATGGTTATATACATCCTCAAGAAACCCTGCCTGGATCCAGCAGAAGTTAACACTTATCCCCTGGTATCACTTCTCTCTTATATTTCGAAAATTCTAGAAAGGACTGTTTATAACCAAATGTCTCTTTATCTCTCACAAAACAACCTTAATGATCCCACCAATCTGGATTCAAAGTGACACATTCCACAGAGACTGCCCTTCAGTCAGTCACTGAAATGCTCCATGCTGCTACATCAACTAAACTTTCATCTGTCCTCATCCTCCTGGACGACACTTGACTACTGCACTTAACACAGTAAACCACATGATTATATTATCTATTCTTACAAGCCTTGGAATCTGTGGAAGAGCATGGCAATGGTTTCCTTCTTACCTAGGAGATAGAAGGTTTTACAGTAGGTGACATGGAGGGGATCCACATCTGCCCTACGCAGACTCTCTACTGGTGTTCCACAGGGCTCAGTACTTGGTCCTCTTCTGTTTTCCATCTATACACAATCTCTTGGTAAGGTTATATAATTGCACGTATTTTCATACCATTGGTATGCCAATGACACCCAACTTATTCTCTCCTTTTCTCCCTCTGACAGTCAGACCCCCCCCCCCACCCCCCGAATCTCAGCATATTTGCCAGACATCTCATCCTGGATGACAGCTCATCAGCTGAAGCTGAATCTAAGTAAAAGCGAACTCCCTTGAGATTCATCCCCCGGTCAAGAATTTGTGATCTACTTCGACAACAATCAGATCACTTCTTCAGCCACTGCCCGCAATTTTGGGGTAACTGTGGACAATCATCGGTCATTTTCTCCAAATACTGCTTACCTTACTCGCGTTTGTCGATTTCTTTTTTACAACATCAGAAGAATCCGCCCATTTCTTTCTTCATTGGATACTCAGGTGCTTGTTCAGTCCCTTGTTATTTCAAGACTGGACAACTGCAACTCACTCCTGGCAGGTCTGCCTCTGTCCACCATTTGTCCTCTGCAGCTGATCCAGAATGCAGCGGCACATTTTTTTTTCAACCTTCTGAAGTTCTCCCAGACAACTCCACTTCTTCACTCCCTGCACTGGCTTCCTGTAGCTGCCTGCATCAAATTAAAAACCCTGATGCTCATCTACAAAGCTAAAACTGGCCTAGCACCCACTTACCGCTCTGCTCTGATCCACCAGCACTGCTCGCCTCGTTCCACCATCTCTCAGGGATAGAGGAAGACATTTATCCAAACTCTTTTCTTTTCTGGCACCTAGGTGGTAAAACAAACTTCCTCTAAATGTTCGTACAGCGGACTCTGACAATCTTTAAACGGCGACTCAAGACATATCTGTTTCTTCCATACTTGGACTAATACCCTATCCTATCTCACTAAAAAAAGTCTTCTTCTCAATTGTGTTTGAATGATGGCACTAACCTAGTTCCCCCGTGGAAGTATCCATCCAGTGATGAAAACTTCAAAGCACTTTTTATAAGTCGCTCTGGATAAGAGCATCTGCCAAATGCATAGATAGATAGAAAGAAACTTCACTATTTCTATCTGAGCAAAGCTCTAGCAAAAATCTACACTAAAAAATAAATAAGTAAATAAATAAATAAAGGTGGCACATTGGCTTTGGACCTCCACATGCTTGGTAGGTTTCCTCCAGGTTCTCCAATTAGATTAGGCTAATTGCTATTACCAGCTAGATGTTGGAGCTCCAGCCTCCGCTGTTGTAGCTCCACGATAGCTACCCTTTGCTGGCAGGCAAACACATGCTCACCCTCTCGAATTTCACTCCGAGGCGTTCCGCCGGCAGTCGCTTCACTTGCTCTGTCACGCCCCAAGTTGTTCCGCCAAAAAAAATTTCCAGGGGAGGCTCCTCTGCTATGCCATTGATTGGGTCTTGCATTGTGTATCGGGTGCTGTGCGTGGCTTGAAGGAAAGGCATAGTGGCAGAGGTGAATGGTGCTTGAAAGTCTTTTAATGGAAACACAAAACAGGGAAACAATGGGAACAGAACATGAACTTAAACAGGAGCTACACATAGACTAGGAGATACACAGGCTAGGAGATACACAGAACTAGGAGATACATCCTAAGCTAGGAGATTCACAGAACTAGGAGATAACACTGACTAGGAAATTCAATGAAACATAAAAAATAAACCACTTAACTTAAGACAGCAAACCAAAATGAACAGATGCAAAACAGGGATTAACTCAACTCATGAACCTTTATAATGCAACTAATGAGCAATCTCGGTTGAGGTGAGCGCTCACATCACCTGACCAAGTTGTATTCTGGGAAATGAAGTTTGAAATAACGAAAACAAAAGGAGTTTCTGGATAAAATGTAAGTCGCACCAAATGAATAAATAACAAATAAATAAATAAATAAATAACCTGACTGGCTAGATTTGTAAGCCAGTTTTAAAACACCAGCAAAAATACTCTACAATGAAAACAGATTAAATTAAATTAAACAGCAATTTAAGAAAATTAAGGTGTAAAGATTTGTAGTGAGGACAGAAATCATGGACACGAGAGCCGTTGCAGTTCAATAAGGTGCTTGTTTATTTTTATGCGCTTTGCGGCAAAAGTGCAAAGAAAAAGATAGGGAGTAGGGAGGTGCGGACGTAACGAAGTGACATGCCGAGCGGGCCAGAGCAGAATAAGTATGGCTTTAGGTGCACAGCAGCTTTGACCTCTTCTCAGAGGAGTGCGAGGTAAAGAGCTCTCACTTGTGTCAGAGTATGCGGATAGAGGGAAAACAATGTAAATGGTATACTTTGTTCATCCTACTCACCGGCATACGCAACCGGGGTCCTTCTATATGGAGCTGCCGACAGGTGGATGGCAGGTGATTCGCCGTGACTAATGCCGGTGATTTTGGTGCCCCGCCTCTTTTTAGTAGCTGTCCAGGGTGCTGATTGTGTTTTGTGTACAGTGTTTTCCAGAGAAGATGCTTTTATATAGGACGCACTGGCTATGAGCCTGTCGCCACATAAGGCATATGATTTCACAGAGCCAAGCAACCAAGAACTGTCAAGGTTTTCAATTCGGGACAACCTGACTTTTTTTTTTTCTTTATAGCACTTTATGCTACTAGGGAAAGAAACAAGTAGATTCAATTAAATTAGAGCAAATTACATTAAATTTGACTCACTGCCTATGCATTAATATCTCTTCTTTTTTTTCACTTTTTATTTTTTGCACATTTTTTTTTTGTACTTTTGCACATCTGTAGGACATTTTAAAAATCCTGAGTCTGGATTTAATATAGGGTATTCTGTTATTTATTTATTTATTTATTTATGTATGTATTTATTTTTAAACCACCCTTCATCATGTTCCTGCAGATGTGTAGCTCAGAATAAACCGAAGTCTCTCTCTTTAGCTCAAGGTGAACGAGTGGAGAGAACGGACGGAGGGACGGAAACAGATCGGGGATGTTGTCTCTCCCCTGGGCAGCCAGAGGGGTGTGCTATATCTCACCACTGGAGCGTGGTGTGTGTGTGTCCTTGTATGTCCGTTGTGTCTCGCTGCACGCTACGTGATCTGAAATCATACAAATGTAGAAAATCCAGACTTAAAAATTCTTCTGCTTTATAGGATTATTATTATTATTATTATTATTTTATTTTTTTTTATCACACAATGTTGAGAAGAGCCTTTTATAACAACAAGAGGTCTATACTGTTGGAAAAAAGACCTATAAATGAATTCTTTCTTAATGTAACTGGTATAATGCCTTAAGAAGGAATTATAAAGTTATCCTGAATACTGGCCTATCTTTAGACTAGCTCTAAATTATTCTCAATACATATTCTTAATGTGTCTGTTTATATATATATATATATATATATATATATATATATATATATATATATATATATATATATATATATATATATATTATATTTATTATTATTATTTTTTTTTTTCAGGATAAACTGTTGACCCTGTTGTCTAGTGTGAGGTCCCACGTTTATGCTGTCCTTTGTAAAGGCTATATATGCTTATAAACTTAATCTGTGATGTGCTATAAACCATGACATTGACTTTTGTCTCAGTCATGATGTCATCTCAGCCCTCGCTGCTCATGAAACTCTGAGAGTGTGTACTGTATCTCTCAGTGAATGTGAATGTGCCACACACAACCCGTTAACTAGAACTGATGTCACCTTTCAGAAGAACTTCCAGCAGGTCCAGCAGTCACCGTGCGGCACCTTTAGGTTCACCATAACCTGGATGATTGAGGATCTCCTCTCCACCGAGATGCGAAAAACAACACTTTGTGCCCTGACCCTCCCTTCCTGCTGCTATGCTTCACTTCTTGTGAAAGTGTTAATGATATTCTCAAGCTCCACTGAACAAGACGGATGGAAGCTACATTTTTTAAATGTTGTATTTTTATTTTCTGTAAATCTATCTCTCTTTTTTCGTGGGTCCGGATGTCAAGATTCAGTGTTCGGGTTCAGAGATTTTTCTGTCTCTGTTAGATGAGCAATAGCATCATGTTTGAAAAAAGGTTGCTGTAAATGTAAAGGAAATTTCACATCCAGACCACCAGAGGTCCCCATAACCTGAATGTATGGGGGGTGTTCAAGTCAAACAAGGACTTTTGATTGTGCAGAATCAAGCAGTTATGAGAGCAAAAACTGCCTTTATTTCTCTATATAATCTCTTGCTACACTAATGCACTTATCCCAGTGTTTCACTAGTGCTTGGATACCATCAAGGTAGAAAGTTTTCTCAGTACACCAGAGCCATGATCAGACTGCCCGCTTCACGTCTCAAATGCTGGCCTAAGTCAGCTATCAATTTAATATATGGTTCCTTAGAGACCTATGAACCATTGATGCTGAGAACACATCACAGGGCAGCGTAAAACTCGAGTCATGCCAACTTGCTTTTTTTTCATGGTTCATCCCAGTAGTTTCTTCAGTCTGAGTTTTATTCGGTTGATTAGAGATAACAAATTTATCCTCCAGGACTGTTTCTCACTCTAAAGGCAGCATGGAGAAGAGCCTCAGATGTGTCTTCTATCTTCCCTGCTGCCCCCTCATCCACCCTCAGGACAATTAAGAACGCTTTACACGTCCACCAAGAAGGCCAAACCAACCAAACAACCCGTTTCAGGGCCACAGGAAAGTTTAGGATGTGTGAGCATCGCATCCTAACATTTCTCCTCCATCTTCTGATCTTCTGTATAGTTTATCGTTGAGCCTATTCTGGTCAGATGAGGACATACAGCCCTGGAGGACATACAGTATTTAGGGTCCCTCTCCAACTGTTTCTCAAAATGAAGAAAAAACTTGGATGTGTAGTGAAATGTCAGAAAAATTAACAAAAACCTTCAAGTGGTTCTCAACTGAGAATCTTCATCAACAATCAGAGAAAAGTTCCTTCTAGGTACAGGACTCACCCGTGACCATTAGATACAATATGATAATGATGCCTCTGTGGTGATTCGATTAATATTGTGATTCTGTAACTTTCTCAATTTTTTAAATATCCTAATTTGATATTATATATTCTTTCTAATTTTGTTAAATTTTAAGACATCAAACTTTTTAAAAAGTTCAGTCATACCTTAAATATTTTACCCCCCAGCTTAATTTAACAGCGCAGGGTTTACAAGAGTTTAACATTTACCTTCTAATTGATTTCAACAAAAAGCTACATTGTTACTGAGTAGCATGTATCTCTGTCATCAGTCATAATTATTATTCTGGACAAACTGAGGAAATAATTCACTCTTGGGTACATGGGATGTCAGTGTGGGAATAGTTTAGAGTGCGCCACCTGTGGGATAATACAGAAACTGTCTTGCTTTACCGCCTCATATGCCTACAAAGTCTTGCCGCAGAACCGCAAGGATAGCACAGACAGCCTGTAACATGTATGGTTTAAGGCCCATTAGCACTAATATTTTGTGTAAACATGTGTCATGAGTGGGTTTTGAGATTAATTTGTTTGGAGAGTTTGGAGAAAATGGCCAATCGGAGGCTTTTTTCAATGCGCTCATCTTTCGACAACGTAACACCATAAAAATGCATTCCTGTTGCATTGCTCAGAACCTCAGGAGGCTCCCAGGTCCAAGGCTAATTGGTCATGGTTGATCAAGCTAAACGGTGAGTTTAGAAAAGGATCATGATTCATGTCTCAGTGTTAGCTACCATTGGCTGGTGTTGGCTTCTCCCATATAGTTTGGTTGTGCTCCAGTATTTCCTGGTCATGGATCACTTTGGGATCTTTGGGATTCAGACTCATCATCTCAGAATAATAGGCCACAGCTCAATTCCACCAGCTTAAAATGTCCCATAATCAGATTAAACTTTATAAAGAAAAAGATTTGAGAAAAAGAGGTGCTGCTTGTCCACATGCCAGCAGGGGGCCCCTGAGGGCTGAAAGAATATGCATTATTTATAAGGTAATGGTGATGAATGCTTATTGCAGAGATCCCCTGCAAATTTTTGTCTATCCCTCTAACAGACACTACATTTATAGCTAATGCACTATAAGTTAATTATTTTTCGATCACAGCATAACCTAAAGTACATTCATATCTCTCGTACCATGACTGCTGATTGTGGGTTACTTCATACTTAATGCAGGCAAGAGCCCTGAATTCATCCTCCCACTGAGCAGACGTTAATGAAGACCAACTTCAAAGAAATATTGGAATTCTCTGTTTTCTTTTTGCTAAACCCATTTCGGGTTTATCCTCATTATTTTCCTTCACACTTCTTATAAATCTATAAATACTGAATCAATAGTTCAGCATATCTTTATATTCCTTTTCCTGTTCCACTGGGATGTCGTCGAGAAACTACTGGAGAGCGATGAATGGAGAAATGTTTCTATTTTCTCTTTTATTCCTGAACTCCTACTCCAGTGCTACATGTCAGGAGAGCAAGAAAAAAAAGAATAATAAGAGAAATAAAAGGCTGAAATAGCATGTGCACTCTTCATTTAAACATGATTTTGTTTGAATCTGATTCTCAGAATAACAGCACGCAAAATCTGTCTACACAGTTACTGCGATATTCCTAATATTAATAAGTGAAATAAATCAATTAAACATCAGATGAGGCTTCTCCCATAGATCTGTTTGCTCAACATTAGACCCCTAGTTTGGGAAAACTGCTGTGTTGGTAAAAGAAAAAAAAAGTGGCATGGTAAAATAATATATCAGATGATAAATAGTGAAATTGGTGTCAGTAAACGACTATAAATTGTGCATTGATTTTTGTTTTTTGGTGATGTTGACAGTATAGAGCGCACCTGTCTAAACTGTCTGCCAGGTTTTCTTGATAGAGCGCTAGAAAATGTTGTTAGTGAAGCTGTACAAATCAATTCCTGAGATAGACTGATTTTTAACACCAGCCTCATTTGTTCCTCTTGTCATATAGATTAACAAACAGAAATTTATTCTCACAGGAGGGGGAAAAAAATCTATTGAATTACAGACCTGGTTAGGCTAGGTTTCATTATCACATTATTTAATTATTTATCTATTTATTTATCTATTTATTTATTTGTTTGTTTGTTTATTTATTTATTTTGTTTTCATATGTTAAATCAGCCAAACCACTTAACCTAAAATGGTCCTCTTTTTTGTGCAGGTAATTATAGGTCAAGTCTTATTATATTGTTAATTGTATGCTTAATCAACTCACGTAGCAAAGCCCTTGGAGGTTATCCAAAGGTTATCCAGTTGTTGATTGATTTGTGCCATGCCAGGGAATGATTGCTCCCTTCTCCCCTCTCCTCCTCTGGCCAGTGTTCACATTATTATCATTGTCTGTTCTCGATTACACTTGCGTATTTACACTCTCCGATACAGCAGGGGGCAGTATGCACCTAGTCAGTTTGAGCATCATCAATAAAGACAAAGACATAACGACCAAACCACATTGCTAACAGTCCACTTCTACATTCACATATGGTTGGCTTTCATATTTGATTCAAGGCATGTCTGAAGGTGGCAAACGGTCCTCAAAACCACCATTTCAACTGGCCTTGAGCAAAGTAGTACCAAGCTTTGTGCCTGTAGTGGTCATTGGCCGTGGTGCTGATTTCACTCCAGAGGTGCTCTCGGCCCCTGATGTTTTTTCTTCATTTTCTCTCCTGGTTGATCTTGAACAGTTCTCATCTACCCATCTGTGATAAGGTGAAGGCTAAGATGTGCTTCCTCTGTGACATGTTCAGTCAGTGTAAGACATCACTATCTGGGATTTTCTGCCTACACAAGCTTACACAAGCCCTATGAATGTTTGGTGTCATTGTGATTGACAGTAAAGAGAGAAAGTAATGGCCCAACCAGAAAGCAAACAAGGCTGAAGGTCCCCGATTTACTACGATCCCACATGACTGTGTAGTTTTGGGGTTTATATTAATGTGCTCATTATTATTTCTAGGGAATTGTAAAGTTGATGTTCGTTAGGGAGGCTTAAGTTTATGGAAGGAGTCTCCAGTGTCAGTGAAGGAAATAAACTTCCTTCCTTGCAATTCTCTTGAAAGAAAAGAAAAAAAAACTTCAGGATGTGAGGCATAGAAAAAAAACCTAGAGAAGGAGAAAGAAAATTGGGCCATAGACAGGAAAAAACGTGACCATGTGACTGATACGTCCGGGTCAGTCTTCCAGCACCAAAAAACAGAAAGGTATGTCTGTGCATTTTAGCCTTCGTTTTGTTGGACTAACATGTGCTTATAACTTGTAATAAAATTTAGCGTAGCATACAGTACCTTATCCTGTTTCATAAGCAGTATGGTTGACCTCAGGAAGGTTTCTAGGTCCCCCTCTACTGCAGCCAGTGGAACTACCCGGAAGTATGAGACACATGGTTTCAACATATTTTTATTGTGTCTCCTGATTCAACATTTTTTTTCTCCATCAAATGTCCCTGTTCCGTTCTATCCAAAGTGGTGTAGGTGAAAATTGCAGGACGAATCCTTAATTATCTGAAGAATGATTGCATATGCAGGAAATTAGTCTTCAGACTCCTGGTATCTAATACATGTTTCAGTCATCAACTTTGCTTTTTTAAAAGCTTTAAAAAAAATAGAGAAAGTTCATAACAGTATTTTAAAGTAAAGTAAAAATGGCCACGGTCACAAAAGATGCATTAGTCCTTTTTAGAGAATTTTAATATTATGACTCTATTTAAATATCATGACAGCATGACAGAAATCTATCCAGTCCCAATACACAAAAGAATTCCAATGAAAGAATTGTGTGTGCGTGCGTGTGTGTATGTGTGTGCCAACATCTTTGTGCAAGCGAATACCAAATATCTTTTCAATCATATAATTGCCGCAATATTCTCTTCACTTGGTGTACATTTAATGTGATGAAACGAAGCTTTATGTCTCTGTAATGGTGAGTCAAGGTGAGAGACTCCATGAAGAAATAGCAGATAAAGATTGTGCTAATGAGTCATCCTCTCAGATCAGAAAATAAAAAGTATCTTATGCTAACATGGGCATTAATATTAGCATCACGTCTTGCGGATATTGTCTATAGTATGAGACTGAAATAAAATTTTTATTAATTTTAGGACATTTATTCCTTTTTACAGATAAAAAATATGAAAACCTGAATTTTGGCTAATACAGGTGGTTTATTTCTTACTTCTGCTAAATATAAGAGGAAAACCTGTCTCATGGTTCATTATTAAGTGAAAAACTTACAATGGCAATGAAATCATTTGGCGGCTTCACACTAAGCACATTAATTTCATTAACACATCAACTCTTTAAAGTCATAATGAACTCTTATTGGAGTCTTAATGGTATGAATGGTGTGGCTTTTATGATGGAGAAAGAGAGAGAGAGAGAGAGAGAGAGAGAGAGAGAGAGAGAGAGAGAGAGAAAGAGAGAATTGTATCCTAAGTGCAATCACTCAGCATCGAGCCAGCTACAATATTTTAAGCAGCTTGATGTACGGTGGCTCACAAGCACCATTACTGCAATCTGGATCCCATTTCTTCTAGACGCTGTCAAGCTTATTGACTTTTTTTTCCACTTTTCATATTTACACTTTCGCATGATTAGATGTTTTCTTGCTTACACGCTGAGCAAATTGAGGACAAAAATGTAAATGATTGAGGAATGCCGTAGCCTCAAGGAAAGCGCTCACCAATCCAGCAAAGGACCCTTGAATTAGGCACAGTTGCCTTGTACCCTGCCTGAGCGTGAGTGTTTCCCCATACCCTTTCTTCCACTGACATATAGTACAGTACGCTCACTCCGTCCCTAATGTTCTTGGCCTGTGTGCACTTATGTTGCCACAATGTGCCGTTTTGCGTCAAAGAAAATCCCTCTCATGGAGTCCCTGATTTTATTCACGTTGCAGCTTATTCTAAGTAATTTTGGGTGTCACACACACACACCCATAGAACCTTCTCACTGTTTTATGGATGTATCAATTATGTACCAGTGACCATGCTGCGCAGCCCTAATCCTAGCGCATGATTGATGTCATAGTGTTTAAGCTCCATGCACAGTTAGCTATCACACTAATGCACGCCTACTGAACTGTACCTAAGCACAGTCTAGAGTCAAACAAACCCCAAACTTTGAGGGTCAAATGTGTTCCTGCATGGCTCAGGTCACCTAGTGTAAGTACATGCTTAGATATTAGATCGCAAAATAGTCTATTACATTAATCCAATTTCACCTGTAGACTAAATATAAGAGTTCAAGTCATAGCCGGACTTTCGATTGTGCAGAATGACTGAATGAGAGTTAAAACTTAACTTACTTCTCTATATAATCCCCTGCTACACTAATGCACTTATCCCAGTGTTTCAATAGTGCATGGACACCATCAAGATAGAAAGTTTTCCCAGTATGCTAGAGCACTGATCGGACTGCCTGACTCCACATCCGAAACGCCGGCCTCCCGGGAACTCCTTTCATGGCGCAAACATGTGAAAATGGCTTGGAGCGAGGTCAGGACTGTACGGGGGATGTGCCAATGACTCCCAGCCGAGTTCCTGTAACATGCAAGTGGTGTTTGTGTGTACAGTTCCAAAGGACCGATGTGTCTTTTTCGCAAATTGGCAACAAGTTATCTATCAATTTTCAAGAATCAGATGTTCCACTCACTGAATGTGAACGACTGCAGAATCTCATCACTGTACAGAAAACTTAAATTCTGTAGGAAATTTTAGCTCAGTGTGTTAAAGGTTGGCGTTTCGAGCCCTAGCTCTACCAGGTTGCCACTGCTCAACCCTTGAGCAAGGCTCAAGGCTTAACCCTGTCTGCTGTGTATAATAGCTGACCCTGCGCTCTGAACCCAGCCTCCTATCAAAGCCGGGATATGCAACGAATAAAGAATTCCACTGTTCAGTAATGTATACAGTATGTGACATAAAAAGGCTTCAATCATCAGAATATTCAGCACAAAAATTCCTGGTTTGACTCAAACACCCTAGTATTAGAAAATGTATAATGCACTCGCCTTAAAATACATTTCTACCAAAACAACTTCGTAGAATATTTAAATTTAAGTTACCACCTCAATGTTGATTATTTTCCACTCACTGCACAACCTGATGTGATGTATTCTTCATACTGTACACCACAGCGACGTGGCATTATCTCCGCATACAGAGAACCACACATTATTAAGAAATGTCATTAAGAAATGTTTTAATTTGAATGAACGATAGTGGATGAGACTGAGCTCAGATTTGAAGCTTCAGTAGTGCTTCAACACCAGTGGCTGTTACAGAAAATTCCTCAACACCCCCTGAATTGAGGATTCAACCACCCTGGGGTACTGTATACTGTAACAACATGATTCTTCCAATATGCCAAATGCCAAAATGTAAATATGTATTCACACCGTCCCATAAACCCAAAGTCTGTACTATACTGTAAGTCCTGTAACTCTAACAGCTTAATCCTGGAAACCAGTGAGACATGAAGCAGACATGCCCCCCCCCCCCCCCCATACAGTGGCATCATACAGTGCAGTGAGAGTCTGTGTAAATCCAAGACACCTTTATGTGTTTGTAATAAAATTCGAGCAAACTTGTGAGCCGCGTTAGGCGTCGTGTGAGATCAGAGCTGAACTCGTTACCAGCAGGAAACCCGTTTATCTGGACGGCCGTCGGCGCACTGTCTGTCAAATCGAATTGTGAGGGAATCACAAGCTTCCTCGGCACGGCCTTAGAGGCAATCCCTGCTGCAATCTATCTCAAATATCCGGCCGGGGAAGCCTTTAAATGGCCTCCATTAGCAGTTAAGAGTGTTTCTCTCTGTTTAGTGCATGACTCAGAGTTTCCTCAGTGCAAAACACGATTTGGTAAATAACCTGCCGACTCAAACCCCAGTATTAAGTTCTACCTCAGCGCTGCTGAATTCCCAATCCTGATTGGTTCATTCATCAGCTCTAACAGTGGTGCGGCTGCAAATCATTGTTTTTATATTGAGGCATAGGCGTTTCCATAGTAACAGCTCATCCGATTGGGAAATAAACTGCTCATAAACGGATTAGGAAAAGGTGAGGAATTGTCGATACGATGAATTTTCCTTTAAGTAGATGTTTACAGGTATGGATGGCAGGTCTATGTTATACACCAGGTTTCCAGGACAAAAAACAAACAAACAAATAAACAAACAATTGCAATTAATATTGTTAGGTTTTCAGTTTGTTTCTTCTCAGTAGCATGAGAATCCCAGTGCTCTGTGTGTATATATGAGTATGTGTGTGTGTGTGTGTGTGTGTTTGTCGCTGCTATAACAGCCATTCCACAACAATATATGTGCAATAACTACAAATGAATAAAAAAGATGTCACTTGTGCAGGTGTGTGTGTGTGTGTGTGTGTGTGTGTTACTGAAAATAACCAACTTCATATCAAGCACATTTAATAAGGGTGTAAGCGTGTTATTTTATTTATATAGTGTTTCTGGGTAAAGCTTCTTACCATAAAGAACATCCTCTTAGTACTGTAGGTAAGTGTGTGTGTGTGTGTGTGTGTGTGTGTGTGTGTGTGTGTGTGTGTACCTGGAATAAGTACTCGTATATGATGAACATTTTACACCTCTGGTGTGTATGTGTTACATATTTTTATCCACATATCTATCTTATCATGGTTTTATTGTATCAGCAGTTTGGAAATTGTGCACTCATGCTCTGTTTTAGTTTACAGTAAAAGACCATGCCCAAGGTAGGACACTCAGTATCACACAGAGACACACATATACACACACATACACAGACTTACAGAGAGAGAGAGAGAGAGAGAGAGATGGAGGGAGAGAGGGAGGGAGGAAAACCTGCAGACGCTGCAGGGATGGTTCCTCAGGGAGTGTGTGTTTGATAGGAACCACATCTGTTTTGACAGGCAGATGGCATTTTAAGCAGATCTTGTAATCAGGTAGAAGGGCACAGGGAACGCTTTCTGGGATGATGATGTTATTGGGACGAAACCACAATTACAAAGTTCATGCTGCAAAGTTGTCTTTCTACAGTGATGTCAGTTTTATAATGATAAAAGAGTTTGTGATGATTCCACAATAATCTATCTATCTATCTATCTATCTATCTATCTATCTATCTATCTATCTATCTATCTATCTATCTATCTATCTATCTATCTATCTAATTAACAAACTGTAAGAAAGGGAGAGGTAATTAAAGAATAAAAAATATTTCTGACTGAAAGAAAGGAGATCAAAGGAGATGTGTGTGTGTGTGTGTGTGTGTGTGTGCATGAGTCTGTACATTTACATTTAGGCGAGAGTGACTAACAAATGTGCCTTGAAGTTTCCTTCATTGGATAAATGCTTACTCTTGTTACTAGGTTACTTACTAAGTACCATCAGTCTTAGTCTTTTGGGAGCGATGGGAATTAAGTAAAATATCTAAGAAACAGGTAGGTCTTTATCCCTGCACAGTTTCACACAATTAAGTGTAATTGTTGTCGTCTTATTGTCTATACTGCTTTGCAGAGTCACGGGCGGCCTGGAGTACATTTAAGACACGAGGAGGGATACACCCTGGACGGGGTGCCAATCCATCTCAACACACACACACACACACACACACACACGACACAGTCACGCGTTCATTCACACGCGGGCAATTTGGAAACGTTATATATAGGCTAATCTGCATGTCTTGCATGGACTGTGGGAGGAAACCCACCAAACACAGGTAGAACATGCAAACTCCATGCACACCGACCCAGAGGCGGGAATCAAACCCTGACACCGGATGTACAAGGCGACAGAGTTATTGGTGTGGGGGGATTAATTAAACAATGAATTATTTCAATTTTAGTTACTGTGTTACTCATGCATTCATCGATTAATTCAATAATTCATTCATTCATTTATTCATTCTCTGGCACCTATCCATCGATCTCTGTGGCTAAAATTAATTAGTTAAAAGGGTCTTTGAGAGACAATTAATCAATTAATCAAACAAAGAAACAAACATACAAGCAAATGATCAATCAATCAAGCAAGCAAACAAACAACAAACCAATTAAGCAAACAATCAAGCAAATTTATCAATCAATTAATCAAACAAAGAAACAAACATACAAGCAAATGATCAATCAATCAAGCAAGCAAACAAACCACAAACCAATTAAGCAAACAATCAAGCAAATTTATCAATCAATTAATCAAACAAAGAAACAAACATACAAGCAAATGATCAATCAATCAAGCAAGCAAACAAACAACAAACCAATTAAGCAAACAATCAAGCAAATTTATCAATCAATTAATCAAACAAAGAAACAAACATACAAGCAAATGATCAATCAATCAAGCAAGCAAGCAAGCAAACAAACAACAAACCAATTAAGCAAACAATCAAGCAAATTTATCAATCAATTAATCAAACAAAAAATCTAACTAACAACATATACTGAAATTCTGTTATTATTATTATTATTATTATTATTATTATTATTATTAACACTGTCCTGGTTGGGATTGGTTACGCCCCGCACGAGCCCTGCGCTCACCTGCGCCCCGCCGTTCCCATTCCCGGCCGGGAGTCGCGCGCCCCCGCGCGCCCACACGCCAACGCTTTATAAACGAGCGCGCAGCCTCCGCGCGCTTCGCTCAAACACGCACACATACACACACACACACACACGGGGACCGGGGGAATGGCGCGGAGCGCGGCACGGCTCGTCCTCCTCTCCCTCTGTCTCCTGCTCTTCCTCTCGCTGGAGGAGTTCCTCTCCGGGACGGTCACGGGAAGCGGAGCCGCGGCGGGAGGACCGAAGCCCGGCGGAGAGAAGGACGCGGCGGCGGCAGGGGCGGCGGGCGCGTGCGAGGTCAAAACGGTGACGGTGTCCACGCTGCCCGTGCTGCGCGAGAGCGAGCTGAGCGTGGGGTCCGGGAGCGCGGGAGCGGCGGCGGACTCCCGGCTCCTGCTGTTCGTGCGGAGCGACGTGCCGGGAGCCGTGTCGGTGCTGGACGATCTGGAGAACACCGCGCTGCCCTACTTCACTCTCGGTGAGGCTGATCGCGTGTTACCGCCGTACAGTATTCCGGGGTTTGATGCGCGCGCTCTCTCTCTCTCTCTCTCTCTCTCTCTCTCTCTCTTTGATGCGCTGAAGGAGTTTGTTCACGTTTCTGGTCCTGTTTACTGAGACACACGGTGTGTGTGTGTGTGTGTGTGTGTTACCGAGAGACGCGGGAGAAACAAAGCAGAGAGTTCATTAAGGGATAAAGAGAAGTGTGTGTGTGTGTGTGTGTGTGTGTGTGTGAATGAATGAAAGCGTTATTGCTATCTCTTTCTGCTGATCTTCCAGTTCATGCAAGTCTATCTATCTATCTATCTATCTATCTATCTATCTATCTATCTATCTATCTATCTATCTATTTCTGTTTTTACTGTCCATTGTAGCTCCTCCTTTTTTAGAATTATGTACAATGTTAAAAAACAAACAAACAAACAAAAAAACTACATATTTTCTAACAAATTAATTACACTTTCATATCTCCATCACTTACAGTTATACCTTAGCTTCATGGGTTACATCCAGGACACACAACTGAGGAAGTTGAGTAATTAACAAATTAAGCTTTCAAGTAAAAAAAAAAAAAAGAGGTGGCTTAGTGGTTAGCATTGTCACCTTGCACCTCCAGAGTCCAGGTTTGATTCTCGCATTTTCTTTCTTTTTTTTTTTTTTTGTTGCTGTTAATCTGTGCGCTTTGAGTTTGCATGTTGTACTTGGTGGTTTTCCCCTGGGTACTCCGGTTTCCTCCCACAATCCAAAGATATGCAGGTTAGGTTAACTGGCTTTCCCAAAGTCTCCTGGGATAGGCTCCAGCCCCCCCCCCCCCCTCAACCCTTTATACAGGATAAAGTGGTATAGAAGATGATGATGATGATGATGATTAAAAAAAAAAAAGATGAACGTGTACAGATTAATCCAAGTTCACAGTCTTCATTTCAGACAATCCCACTTTTCTTTGAATTTAATAAATCTGACTAATGTGTGATAATATTAATATTATTAATCTATTAATAACTACAAATAATATTATTCAACTGTGTGCCCCAAGTCTCTGTATATAGGAGAAATGAAAGAAGTAAAATTTAACTTGACTTTTACGAAACATCCTCTATGTGGTTGCCATTTCAAGGCAGTAGGATAATAAATTTATATGCTCTTGGTTAGTTTGTCATTAATTAAGAATATTCTTCTCATCGCTTTATGGACCGCTCATGCGGTCAGAACTAAAGATGTTGCATTTGTACTTTGAGAAGCTTTTGCAGTACAGTACAACACAAACCTTTGCTATTAGTCAGCTACCTGAGCTTGTGCAATTATCCAAATGGCCCAGAACTTGTTAATGTCATTCTCACATTACAAGCCTCAAATTTATTCATGCTGACTGATGTTATATTGCATGGTTTGGGTAGGGGAAAAAAAAAGTTTCAAGTCAGTAAATTTGAGATTGATACCATTCTGTGTGGTTGTGTGGTTCGAGGTGTCCTCCTGAGGCCTGGAGTGGAGTGTTTTTATTTCATTTCCTTTTTTTTTTATGTCAGGAGGCTTTTGAAAAGACAGTTGTGGAAACAACTGTAAATTATTTTATTATATTTATTATATATATATATGTGTGTGTGCGCGTATGTATGTCAGGATAGAAGTATAGAATCCACATCAGAGTTTAGTACTGAGGAAAAAAAGAAAAAAATACCCTGCACTGGTATTGATTCAAAGCATTGGTGCAGCTGGGTAAGCACCAGCCGTTCTCTATACCAGTCCGGAGGTGAGGAATACATGTAATGGTTTCATTTTGTCACTGTATGAACACTATGCCCCAAGTATGGCATCTGAAAGAAAAAAAAGACAAAACAGATTTCAAACCATAACAGTCCTCACATTCATTCTTCTCTTTCATTTAGATCTGCATCATTATCTTCTAGGAGGAAATTACATAGCATTGTGCATTGTGTAGGGAAAATCGCTTAGTGCCAGAATGGACCTGTTACACACCTATATTCATCAAGGATAAAGAAAAGGCACTGAAAATCATGGCTAACCTCTCGTACCCTGCTTTTCTTAGTTCAAGACTTTCTCTTGTGATACAGAACAAGAATGAAATAGATACTGGGACTAACCAGCAATCAGACATATAAAGACAGACACCCGCCGAAAGCCTGAGCCTTAAAGACTAGGATTAGCCAAGAGGCAAATTCTTAGACAGAGGAGATAACTCGGAGTCAGACCCTGGAAAATTCCTCCTAACTGAAAAGCAGAACCATAAAAATCTGAACAAAATAGAAGTCTGATCCCTAGAGATTGGAAATAACCAAGAGTCACATAATTAGCAACTGGGGCTACGGTCTCATTACAAGCCACATTGTTCAATTCCGATTTTTTTGTTAGATTGGATTTGCAATGGCTTGACAGTTCACATTCAAACAGTAATTACACGTGACTGTTATCTGACTCTTACATGGATGCGTCTGTCCTATGAAACGGCACGTTTGCGCACATTGATGCGTCTTTTCTCACTCAGCCTGGGTTAAGAGACCTCATATTTGTGGGATCACATCCATTTCAAACAGTGGCAGCCTTTTAACAAAAAACACATTTGTTAACATGGCAAGCTGTTAGTCGGTTGTAGTATTTGTGAGGTCCAGAAGAAGGAAAAACCCTACACATACACAGAATAAAATAAGTTGTATCGTTATTGGATCATTATCATATCGTTATCAGATATATATTTCCAGCCTAGGACCACATGTGTGTGAAACATCACGTGTGCATCCAGACAGCCATGCAAAAAAAAAAAAAAAACTCAGATCGGTTACATTACTGTAGGGTAAAAAAATTTGAGTCACTTACATCCTGGTGAACATAGCCTGGGAAGAACCAAGAGTCTAGTACTAACTAAAGAACCAGAGCCATAAATCTTGGGATACACGCACAGGCTGATCCTTTTTGGTTGAGACTATCCAAAACTCAAAGAACTAAAGATCTAGGCAAGCCACAAAAAAGAACCAGAGAGCCTAAAAAATTTACTAACCAAGAACCAGTTTAGGTTAAGACAAATCCAAAGTATAATCATTAGTGACTGGGACTAACAAAGAATAAAAGCCTTAAAGACTCTGGCTTACTAAAAACCAGAGACCAAAAAATTTGGACTAACTAAGAGTTAGAAGAATAAAGACTGGGCTAGCAAATAGTTTTATCCATAGAGAGTGAAATTAGTCAAGATCTAGTTGTTTGATACTGGGACTAACTATGTAGCGGAGTATTTTTGGATTAAGCTTTACCAAGAAGCAGAGGCTTAATGTTTGGGATTAAACAGGAGACTCATTCTAACAGACTGGAACTAACCAAGAGGTGGATTATCAGACTGTGGGCCAAACCAAGTGCAAACCTTAAAGGATTGTTTCCTCCATCCTGTCCCTGTCCGACATGCCCGAAATCATCTACAATTTGGCTTTACATTCATTTTCACATTTTCACTGTTAATCAGTTTAGTGTGCAGTGTTGAGTGCTATAATAACGATAACAAAAAGATATTCTTCTCAACACTATGCAAGGAATTTGGCATATTTTTTAAAACTCTATAATCTATTCTAAACGCACACAAACCACCTACAAAGTCTGTGAACCAGTTACAAACCTGTACAATCCACCTTTAAAAAATTTACAAACTACTTCCAGGTTTTCTTTTTTTTTTTTCAAATGCATGGAGCATGAGGACTTGAGCACCGTCGAACTATTTTTTGTCAGCCATGATTTCTCAGATTTCTTGCAAGCCGCAGTAAACTGCCAAGAACAGTTCCGAAATTACTGCTGAGCTCCCTAACAAAAATTGGATTGTATGGATTCGCTATCTAATTCCAGAATGTGCAAACTCCCCTTAGAGTCTTGTAGATTAAGACTAGCCAAAAACCAGAGCCTTAAAGGACTAACATAGAGTGAGAGAGTCTTAAATAGTGGAATTAACCAACCATCAGAGTTTTTGATACTAAGACTATCACAAGAGAATTTGAATATCCAAGGATCAGACAGTTATTATTGGGACTGATCAGGAATCACTCACTCACTCGTTCTGTGTCCCTCTCATCCTGTAAATGGTCCAGGGAGGCCTGGATGCTTTTCCAAGGGACTTGGGACACTTAATTCCAAAATACAGGCAATTTCCATCCATCCATCTACTGTAGGAACTTCCAACTAGGGACAGTGGAGGCCAATGGTGAGCATTGTGTTTATTCCCATTTTACAACCATGTAGGTCCTCCAGTCAACATTCACATGTGCATTCACACACTACAGGCAATTTGGAACACCAGTTAGCATAACCTGCATGTCTTTGGACTGTGGGAGGAAACCGGAGTATGCGGAGGAAACCCACCCAGCACATGGAGAACCACAGTGCTAACCAACCGTGCCACCAGTGTGTCATTAGTAGAAGCTTATTTATAATTTCAGCTGTTTATCAGAAATTAATTTGAAATCGGCCGGTCAGTTATTCAACGCAGTTTGATTATTAACAGCATAGGTAAAAAAATAAAAAAATTGGTGTTCAGGGATGCATGTACATGTAGTGAGATGAAGCTTTTGGTAATCCTGGTAATTGAATCTCTTGTGAGGACTTGGTTCAAGAGCCATGCCACAACATAAACAAACCCTCAGGCTGTATTTTTTTTTCCTATACAATTTTGCTAAATAATTTTTAAAAAATTAAGTTTTCAATGTGGTTTTAAAACCAATGTACAGTATATGCACTAAGACAAGTGGGTTTTCAGACACGGCCCATGTTGTGTGTGTCCAACAGTATACATTTTTTTTTTCCCTTACAGTTTTTCCTAACACTGTTTATATATCATCATGTTACTTTATTTCGTACTTTTTTGTGTGTCTAATATGTCATCTGTAGTCTCATAGTGGACTTGTTTACTTGGATTTGGTTTTCTGGGCACGAGATGTTTTTCTGTGAAATGTATTAGCACCTGTGAAAGAGCGCATGTATTATGCTCCTAAACAAATTAGCAAAGCACAAGATGCCTACCTTTTTAAGCCATGAAGCCTTATTCTAGGGTGCTAACTAAAGTGCAAATTTACAGATTGGCAATTCATCCGATTAAAGTTAGTTTAATAGGCAAACAGACACTGGCTGCAGCAGAATGAGGCTCTTGTGTTAAATGCCTCTCTGGCTGTGTGTAAAGTGCTGGCCGAGCAGAGAGAAGAGGCTGGCATGGCGGCCCACAAATCACTTGCTTTCTCTCATTAAGGACAACTGCCTGGATTTGAGTCACCGCTCTCTGTCCTCCCATTTGGCCGAGCACCGAGCCTGCTCCGCTCTCCCAGTTCCAGAGATGGATGTCGGCATATAGGTTAACACTGGTGGCTAATTTACCCAGACTTTCCACCGGCCTGAGGGTCCCCGTGCATCATGAAACCTGGCTGCGGTAAGCCTCCGCCTCAGAGGCAAACGAACACAAGGGACCCAAGTGATGAAATATGTCTCATATCTGTGGAAAATGTTATCTGCCAGAATAAGGATTAGAGGTTTCAGTAGCTGATGGGTGGAAGCGGGTCACCTGGGCTGACACGCCAGTCAGGATTACCAGCTCCTCTCCGCGAAAGGTCGCCAAGTGAATCTATTTGAATGCGTTTATTTCCTTATGGTTTATTTAAGTTTGTAAGGCGCAAGCTGAGCCAGTTCTTATTTATAAACCAATTCACACCACATGAATGCGATCGCATGTGAAGTGTGTTTTAGCCCATGATGCTCCGGAAACCATGCGTGCTGAATAATGAAGCTCCATGCCTTCCATGACAAAGTACGTGAATCATGTGTATAAATCACATGTTTTGTGTTAAAAAAAAAAAAAATAATAATAATTATGTAAAATAAAAAAATAAAAAATAACCTTGTAGAATTAAATCATGTAAAAATCAAACTCAAAACAGAAAATTAAATGCAAAACATAAAATATTACGCCACATGAAACCTAATTTAAAGATGCCCCGATCGATCAGATACTGAAAAGAAGCGTTCAGTTTGAGCGGGCATGACTGGTGACCGTCCAACGCGTCTTAGATATATCTCATATTCTGCCTGTCAAATTTACATACGCTGGCTACTGAGTGGCACAACAGAGAAGCATTTGCCCAGTCATCAGAATTCTGTCTGAGTAGCTGATTGGCCATGTACTCAGCGGAAGGGCGGGCATACCTGCAATCTTACATCAATCATAGCGACACCAGCCAATCTTGAGTGTCTGTGAGCGTGCAGAATCTGTGCGAGAAGCAGACCGGAATCACGTGTGAAAGCTTTCATCCTGCCTGGTTGGTAGCTGTTGTCTTTATTTGTACAATAAAAAATCTCTTGGAGCACCAATCTGGAGCACTTTTATATTTTGAGATGTATTTTGAGTAAGAGATTCCTGTAACCTTGTGCGTTTGTGTATTATAAATAGTTTAATAGATCATGTTTTATTTATGACCATGAAGTTGATTCATGCACTTAAAATATATCTAACAAACATTTTGTTTGCACTGTCAAGGGAATCAGAATCAATCAAAATTAGACTCGGCTGAAAATTTTCAGGCTGAGAAAATTGCTGCAACCGATGCTAAGCTCTAAGCTAAACACCACACCACATTCCGAATGGGAGAACAAGTACAGAATCACCGCCTGCTTTTGTACATTCACCTAAATTTCGGGATTTAATCAAAATTGCAACTGGTGCTTTATTTTGGCAGAGATGGAGACAATGCATTATGCCTTTTGCAATGCAAACATTAGGAATCGGGTATTTGCATGTACAGCGTGGTCTGGTCTGTGAGCAAGCCTGTGGTATAATCACCTTCCTACTGAAATTTCCAAACAGAGAATGTAAACTAATGCGTCACACAAGAGCTTCCGACCTGTTTGTGTACCTTATATACATTATAAACTGTAATGCATGCTACAGTATATTATATACAGACTAGAGTCAATGTTGTGTAATGATTTTACTGTATATCAGATTTCAAATATCATTATGTATAGTTTATTGCAAAAATATTCACAGTTGCTTTTCACACTTTTCCACATTGCAGAAAAATGTTATCTTACTTAAAATATGTTGAATACAGCCTTATTTATCTAATCTGTTTTTATTTTGAAATCATTACAGATCAAATATAAACTTACTCAGCATGACTTTGGAAAGAGTTCAAGTTTGATAGTTTCTTCCAGTTAATTCAACTGGCAGCTCTGTTTCTATTTCTGTTTTTCCCTTTTTTTTTAAAAATAACAAGAGAACCTGCCAAAAGATCTATTTACAGTATATAGGATTATATATCTACTTTAACTACTTATACAAATTTTTCTGGAAATCTCTAGAGATTATTTGATATTTTCTAATATATTTTTTAATTGTATTAAACTTCACAAATAAAATGCAGGGCCCGCCATTCCACTATGAATCCCCCTAAATTAACACATATGATCTCATGTAAGATTGTTAGCGAGCATTCCTAAACATGAACCATCTGGAAGGTCATAAGGATATCAAAATGAAGCCAAAAGTCAGGGTTCTTATTATAAATTATGATCAGTGTTACCTCTCTAGGTGATAATGTGTTAAATTATGCAATTTGGGTAAAAGAATCATGCACTGAAACTACTTAAAAAATCTGAATCTACTAAAGAATCTTTGATCTATTTGCCTAAATAAGCCTATATTATTATTATTTATTATTATTATTATTTTATTATTATAAAAAGAACTAAATTTCAGTCCAAACCGTGAGAGTCTGAGCTTTCCAAATAAATAGAGAAACAGAAAACTTCAGCGATGGCATGACATTTAGCGTTGCGCGTTTACACAGAACAGGGCCTCGGAGTGAAAATTTACATTTAGAAATCTTTCCTTAAGAGACAGAGGACAAGATGATGAGAAAAGGAAAGACTCTCAAGTTAGATGTAGCCGCTGTGAGCGCTGGAAAGGCGAGTGTTTAACTGAACTCAGCTTCTAGACGAGGCCCCAATCTGTAAGCTCCGACATGATTTATTACCCCTGGAATGGAAGAACATCGAGGAAGGCAGAGTTAAGATAAAAAGGAGATGGAAGCTTTCATTCGGATGGACTGATCTTTTCTACATACACATCGGAAAGGACAGACGCCAGCCCCAGAACCTGTACACTGTCCTGCCGAATGCCGGATGACTAATGGAGTGGATAAAAGGTTTTTTTTTTTTTTTGGATGCTGTGGCTGTAATGGTGTGAGTGTCGTTAAACTGTGGAATGGTCTAGAGCAGGGGTCATCGACATCGACGGCAGCTATCAAGATGCGACCGCAGCAATGTATTCTATTATTTTATTTTAGGTCCTAAAAAATAACTTTTGTTGATAAAGATTCAAAAACAAAAATGGCCATTCTTTGTTTCTTGGCCTTGGTAGCAGAGCCTCTTTTGGAGGTTTATCACATCCAAATGTATCCAAAGGTAGCACAAGAGCTTAGAAACTAGCTACAGGACTGGAAACATTGGCCCAGAATGGGAAGAATCAGCAGCCAAACCAGTACGCTTAGAGCCAATTGGACAGATTGCACAGCATCGTCATCTCGTCAGTATCCAGTCTGTGACTCTAGGGCCAGTTCAGTCAGCTCGACCTTCATAAATACTGTATCAGTTGAAGACTCCTGATCCTGAGGTAGAAATAACATTTTGGTCTTGTAAATTATATAGCAACCAAATCCCTAATATCTTTCTAATGTATCCTGACTACAACTATTCACAAATCAGTGGTAGAACATACAAGTGGGCGGGGCTTATGTAGTTGAAGGTTTGAAAAAAAAATGAAGTACGCTACAGCAGGATGTCAGCCGGAAAAAAAACAAAAAAAAAACAGAAAAACTCCCATATTTCATTAATTTGGATGACCTTTTACAGAATGTCATGCTAATTGAAGGGGCTTTCTGTGCAGAATTGATTTTTACTTCCTGAATAGAGAAGAGTAACAAAAACCCCTTGCTGGCGGGGACACCGTGTGCCATTTTTAGATATTATATTATAATCTGTTTTCTCTTTCTGCCATTTCATTTTACATCATTTTACCTACATTTTTCTAACAAAAGGACATGTTTATAGATGCTTAAACATGCTGGTACTGTAATTTTATGGTACTTCTAACTATTGTGTTTAGACAAACCGACATCTATGGAAACAGACAAATTGGGGGAAAAAAAGTAAACAATATTTTGTGTTCTACTAGCAGATAGTTTTGCAAGTTTTAAGGAATGCCTTTTTTTAAACTAAATTCTCTGCAAGTAGAACAAGAAATATTGCCTCCTTTTTATTTAAATTTTCTTTTATTTTTACAAAGTTTCCTTCATTTCTTTAATAGAAGATTTTGTTTACAGTTTTAGTAAAATTTGATTATAAGTAAACTTAATAATCTTTTTTGTTGCATCAATTTGTTTTTATAAATTTTAATAAGTTTTATAAATTGTATAAATAAGTTAAACTATATTCAAAATAATTTTACTTGTTAAATGATAATTTTTGCATTTTTCTGGCAGACGCCAATATCCAGAGCAACTTACATTTTTCTCTCATTGCACATCTGATTAAGTGCCTTGCTCAAGGCCCCAAAAATGCTAACTTGGTGGTGGTGAGGTTATAATCTGGAAACTTCTGACCAACAGTAAAACACCGTAATCACTGAGCTACCCCTGCCTTAAAAAAAATAAAAAATTTTTTTACATTGTAGTCAGGACAAATACCATTAAATTGGTGGAAGAGCTAGTGAACTGGAGGGAAAAGGATACAGCATGTGTTAGCATTTTGCTTTAGCTTAGTGTTGACTTTTGCTAGCTCAAATCTGGTTTGAAAAAAAAAAAATTAAATTACATTAAAATGTCTGTCTGAGAAACAAAACGTCATAGTGGTCAGCAAGACTCAACTGCTAATTTAGCATTTTACATTAAACTACTTACTGTTAGTGATGCAATAAAATGGTTAACCGATACTTATGAAAGTAGTTTTTTTTTCTTCTTTTTTTTATTGCTTCAACCAAAATAATTTTGTAACACGCTGCATCATAATCACGACTTTCGAGCTCATAAACACAAATTTCCGAGGAAGCCTCGAGAGCAATATTTATCTCAGTGAATGTTGACCTTTGATTTGACACATAAGCCAATAGAAAACAAGAAGGCGGGGCTGTAGTGTCTTTGGTTAAAATAATAATAATGGAGAAGTTTATAATGTGTGCATGTTTTGCTGGATCTGGAGTATGTGATGCACTAAGAAGAATATATTTTATAATATATTTTTCTTTGTTTAGTTTGCCGAAGTATGAGTCTGTTCCACACATTTGAGGTCATTTGCGGTAATTCTAGCGTTCTGATGTATAATATTACCATGGAAATGTAGAAATTTGCTCATTATGGTTTCTTTATTGGTCTCGTCTTGATGCTACGCTACACAAACTGGCAGGAAGTCAACGCCGAGGATGGCTCACGTCCACAAAGTGCCACTTTCTGAAGCATGCTTCACTCATGTGTCAATTTAAACTGGCTCTTAGACAGAAGAGTATAGACAGACAGATGTGGGGGTGTGAAAAGTAGAGTATGCAGTAATAGGTGAACAGAGGTCATGGCTGCTGGGTAATTTTTTCATTTTATAGATTTTTATGGCTGTCAAAGTGTCAAACGTGGTGGGGGAAACTGCGATCCCACCGCCACAGAGGAGTCTCTAACTGTGGGCTTGATGTCTATTACTGACTTTCTGTTTTCCCAATAGCATGATTTATAATTGCCAGAATTCGTCTGGTTTTAAATTGGGTTTTTATGTGAAGTCTGGAAGCTGACAGAAGTTCCAGAATGTGGTTTTATTATATTTTTATGCTTTTACATGCATTGCCAATGATTTTTCCTGGTTTTGATCCCACCAGTGGCTTCAAAAAGCAGACAGATTCCTCTCTTTCACAAATTCCATTCATCCATCTAGGAACCTCTGTTCAATGGTGACTACTGGAAGTCACCATTGAACAGAACAAGAACACTGGGGTCCATTGTAATTATACCCATTTTCACCACCTTGGTATGACCTCTGGTCAACATTCACACACTACGGGCAATTAGGAACACCAGTTAATTTGGAAAGCACAGGGAGAACATGCGAACTCCATGCACACAGTCCCTGCGGCAGGAATGGAACCCTCGAAGCCAATGGGTGACAAGTTATCCATCGATTTTCAAAAATCTGGTGTTCCACTTGCTGAATGTTCACATCTTCAGTGGCAATGGGATCCAAGCCATCCAAGCCATCATTCACGGACCTACAGCCTACTTTAAAATGTTTGCAACATTCAGATGTTTAACTGCAGCTAAGAGCCTCACAACCGTACTGTGCTTGAAGACTTTTGTAAATGTCAATCACTTTTATGCCATTCATTCATCAGAAATTTCATAATGAATCCCTTGTATTACAGTATGTCAGCAGACAGCTGATGGAGTCATGGGGTCATGCTATCATAATGTTTATTAATGTTAAGTGAATATCCAGTGAAAAGCATAGGACAAGTTCCAACTTCACTCATGTATTTTATATCAGATCTCAATTCACCCGACTGAAGAGACTCAAGTGGTCTTTTATCCATGTTTTCCCGTAAGACATAAAAAAAAGTTTTAAATATACTTGCATTACTGTATATATACTTCCATTAAATATACTTGTCTTATTTGAGTGTGCATTATTATTATTTTTTTTTTACTTTTTCTTACTTTATAATCATTATCATCTTTAAAAAGCTCTGGTGTCTTTAAAACTGTTCAGCTCATATAGGCTTAAAACCATCTTACAGTAAAGCAAGATATAAAACCCTTCAGTAGTCGTCTCCACTGATGCCTTTGGCCTCGCTGCCCTTTTATTCCAAATATAATATCAGAGAAAAAAAAAATTCTGCTCCTGTTCATACTAATGGACCGGAATTCCTTCTCTGTAACCTCTCTCTTCTTAACAGAAGGTTTTTATTCTGCAGAAGAAAAAAAAAAAAATAGGGTCTCACCGCTTGGACCCTCTGCATGTCAAGCTTGTTGGTAATCTGCCAATCCAGCCAGTGTTTATTTTTTGAGCCGGATGAATTATAAGGAGGGAACAAATCCGCGCTCGCTGGCCCGTAAACCCCAGCACATGAGCCACACTGAGAGAATGCAGACTGAACAGAGATGTGTTTAACATTCCTGATCATACTCGCATGCTGACACTTTAAAAATCTGTTTAACATTTATACAACACTGGATTCAGGAGTATTAGTTGAGAATTTATTAAAGATGTTATCATCGCCGTCTATAGCGCTTTATCTTTTCTACGGGGTCGCGCGGGGGGAACCTATCACTGGAGATTTGGGGCACGAGGTGGAGTACGCCGTGGACAGAGTGCCGATCCATCACAGTATTAAAGATGCATTATTTAATAAATAATACAGCAAACTATACAGATAGGCAGTTAAGATAACTTTTATAAAGTTTAGTTTAAATATTTAGTGTCTCTGGCTCTAAGTGGCCTCCCGGAGGAATTGGAGCGATACTTGTGCATTCATTCAGTAACAGGATAACGGATGCACGGATTTGTGGAAGATGTTTTTTTTTTTTTTTTTTTTTCCCTTATGGTGCTTGTCGATACCCATATACGTGGAAGCTTTGTTTCTGGGATGTATGAGAAGATATTATCCAGATTTATTTTCCAGATGCGACTTTTGACCGTGCATTTGAGAAGTCTTATTTGTCGGTTATTGCGGTTAAGTGAAATGTGAGATTAACAGTACTGATCGTGAAATGAATCATAATAATATAAATAATAATTATAATAATAATTAATAATAATTATATATATATATAATTATTATTTTATTAATCAACCAGGGCCATCATGTTATATTTTATTTTGCTCTGTTTATGTTTATCTCATGCAATTGACTTTGATTTGTTTGTTAATAATATATTTTTTTTAATGTAGGATTAACTAGCTAGATTAGTTTTTTTTACAGAAGACCTCAAGCACAGTACGGTGATGAGACTCTTATCCGATGTAAAAAAAAAAAAAAAAACATTATAATGGTGCAAATTTTTAAAGAAGGTGAATGACGATTCCGGCCGAGGTGGCTCAGAGCTCACCGCAGTCGTTCCCGTGAACATTCAGTGAGTAGATCTGATGCTTGTAAAACAGCAGATAACATGTCGCCAGCCTGCAGAAGAGACGCATCTGTCTATGAAAATTGTACACACAATCATTCACCAACACCACTTACACATTACAGGAACTCAGCTGGGAGTTATTGGCACATGCCCCGTACAGTCCTGACCTCACTCCAAACAAAGTTCCTGAGAGGCCAGAGCTTCAGACGTTAAATATGCAGTTCAATCATGTTGATGTACAGTACTGAGAGAATTTTCTACCTTGATGGTGTTCAAGCACTAGTGAAACACTGGGATAGGTGCATTAGTGTAGCAGGGGATTATGGAGCGAAATAAAGGGAGTTTTTACCGTACTCTCAGAACTGTGAGTATCGGAGTGAATGGCAGATCTGTAAATGGTAAGCGCATAGTTAAGCCCATACCAAAACACAGAGTTACTGATGGGTAGTAGAAATATTTTAGTTCTCCCATTATCCTGCATGTCTTTGATTATCGAGTAAGACTTCATCAAAACCTCTCTTCAGAAGTGAGAGTAAGCAACTGTGCAAGGTTCAGGGAAATGATGAATCCAGTGAGCACAGAGTGACCAGACACATTCCTTTACTGGAGCAGGTAAGTCTGAATTAAACACGCCCAAGAAAAAAAGTAAATAAATAAATAAATAAATAAATAAAGCACCGTTCTTGATTTTGGCTCTTAAACAGGCGCACATCAGTATGAAGTTGGAAAGATTGAGGGTCCATTCAAGTTTTTATTGTACTGATAATTAAATGAGTAACATACTTAGTATTAATTAGTCCGAGGAATCTTTTTGAGCATGCAGAGACGTCGTGAGCGCGAGGGCAGCGTGCTGTGAATTGCAGCACAAGCTCAGACCCTGCCTAGCATGCATTTCCTGCAACTCAGTGCTCAGTTCTTGCCTAATGGAAGTGTTGTCACTTCCGCACTCAACACTTTCTCTGCATGATTGCTTCGCTGCTCAGCGCTCACGGATGTGTTTGATGTTATACAGTAGTTTCTCTTTTTTTAAATTTTACAGAAGTCTGTCGTCCTTAATTGTGAAATGCACCCTGATCACCATCATTGCTAATTTATAGTTTGTTTCTAAGGAAGACCGTTTACACCAGGGTTCTGTCATGTGGGTTCAGTTTCTGGGATCAGATCTGATACGAGCCTGAGTATCAATGCATCCTTAATGTCACACAAGTGTCTTTCAAAACTGACAAGTGTGTTATCAGGTGTTATCCTTACTGCTGATCTTTTATTAGTTAAAATGTACAGATGCTTCTTTATTTTGTGAAGGGGAGAATACCCATGATCCCATGTTAATACAAAAAAATAAGCATTTTATAAAAAGGGAAAGTTCTGTTTGTGTTGAGCTCATTGAAGCTCATTTTCTGCTTGTGGGCCGTGTGTAAAATCCACGCCCCTGAAAGGTCTGTGGTGCTGTTTAACTATGCTTTTATTATGGTGGAAATGCAGCTTCTCACAGAGTTAAACTTTCTTATAGGCCATGAAAATAATCATAGGCATCAGGCGAAAAATAAATAAATAAATAAATAATGAAACAAAATTATAATAATAAACATATATGACAATATAATATAATAAATATAATATAATAAATATAATATAAATAATATATATAATTAAAATAATAATTATAACACAATAAAACACAGCGCAATGCATGAAGAAGCAGGTAAAAACATCCGGGTCGCGCTACTTGTGTCCGATGAACAAACAACTAAAAGGGAATGTAAGTGCTTATTATTGTTTTGTTTTTTTTCCTTTTAGCACAAAATTGGGGGAAATGGAAAAACAAGCTATTTTTGAATTATAATTTTATATACTTTTTCTTTAGCAAACAAGCAAGCTTTTTTTCTGTTTGGGTTTATATACAGTATATAAAAAAATACTTAAACAACCTAAACTTTTGTTATTAAATGCTAATGTGATTGTCGTGTAAACAGACAGATCAGATTTTCTGAGGCATTGGGTTCTGTACGTTCTAAACTGCGACTTCTTCACGGTTTAATGACGTAATCAGGCACACAGAGGCGCTGCTCATCCCAAACAGATGGGGCGTTATATTTCTGCCACAATTTTGAGCTCGCGGTTCGACATTTTGAGAGCAGGCAAAGCACTCTATGCGCGTACAGTGTCTCCACTGCGCACTGAACAGCTCAATTCTGCGCGTGCAGTGTCTCCCCTGCTCGCTCAACATGTTCTCCGCGCATGGTCTGGAACCTTGGATTATGAGCATAATTCGTTCCGGACATCGGCTCGTGTTCCAAAACACTTGTAAACCAAATCATCATTTTCCCATAAGAAATAATGAAAACTCAAATTATACGTTCCACAGCCCTAAAAATTAAATACATAAAAAATAATTAATACAATCTTTAAAATGAAAATAAAACAAATTATTCTTCACTTTACCTTTAAAAAAAAGTACAAATAAATTCTGACAGATATGTGTTTCTGTTGGTGCACGCAGGTGCTATGTGTGTATGTGTGTGTGTGTGTGTATGTGTGTGTATGTATGTGTGTGTGTATGTGTGTGTGTATGTGTGTGTGTATGTATGTGTGTGTGTGTATGTGTGTGTGTGTATGTGTGTGTGTATGTATGTGTGTGTGTGTATGTGTGTGTGTGTATGTGTGTGTGTATGTGTGTGTGTATGTGTGTGTGTATGTGTATGTATGTGTGTATGTATGTGTGTGTGTGTGTGTGTGTGTGTGTGGAATTAGCCCCTTCCCTCGCCTCATTTTACACAGTAACACTCCTCCTCCCTCTCCCCACCTCGCTTTTTAAGTTTCACAACAAACACACACACACACACACACACACACACACACACACACACACACACATACACACACATACACACACACACGAACAACGGAAACACCGTTTTAACAGGAAAGAAAAAACTTTCTGACACTGGCGTGAGCATGCTAAGGTAACCACTGCGATAAAGTAAAAAAAACAAAAAAAAAAACAAATGAACCTGTGTTCTGTGTGTTTGTGAAGCCGGGGATGGGGTGAAAAGGCGAGAGAGTGTCTGTGTGTGTCGGTGTCAAATTACACACAACAGAGAACATGTTGAGCGCGCAGAGGAGACACTGCACGCATAGAATTGAGCTGTTGAGTCCCTTTAAGTATGCGCAATGTTTCAGACGATATGGCAAGTGTAATTGTGGTTCCTGAAAGGCATTTGAAATGAATCCCCTGCCCTGTTGCTTCTGACAACAACCTGGGCCCAACAGTGGCAACTTGGTGGTTGTGAGGTTTGAACCTGGGATCTTCTGAACCGTAGTCTTCTGAACAATGCCTTAACCACTGAGCTACTCCTGCCTTAACCAAACTGCATGACTTTGCACCAAGGACGGCTCATAAAAAGGAAATTCATAGAACTTTCAGTATGTAAAGCTCATGACCTGGCTGCTTCTGATCGAGTTTCTTTGAACATATTCATAGTTGATTGGGAATTGAGAGAGCGAGAGAGTGAGAGCAAACCCTCATTTCTCAGTTTTCTTTTTTTTTTTTCCCAGCAGACAAACGAAGCGTTCTGTGGGCGAATTGATAAAATACGCATGGGTTCGTTTTATTGCTTAACAGTGGGGAAATTGAATCCGAACAAATCATCTCCACAAACCAGTTTGGCATTACCCGTGTGGTGTGGAGCTGAGCTTTATAAATGGATTTAATCAATGTTCAGGCAGAAGCCCGGGGGGTTGTGGCGGGGTTGTGGATTTACGTGCACTTTTGATGAATTAAAACCAAAATTATTTGACAGTAGACATACTGCTTGGCAAATAAAAGCGAAAATATACAGCATGTTCAAACAGAGGTGCTGCATAGAGCAAAATCCAGTTTGACTTTCTCTCAGGTCGGTGTCAAGTGTGTTTATTGTACGTTTGCACGTTTAGCAGCACAAGGAATTTATTTATCTATTTATTTTTAATCTCAATGCTTCTTTGAGCACTTCATCTTCCTTATACGTATTATAAGACTTGATAATTAGTTTTGTTCGTGTGAAGGTCACATAGCATGTAATCAGTGATGTGTCTCAGGCACACATCTGTTCCTGATGCCTAATCAGCCTCCCTGCAGACTTAATCCATTTAAATGAACAAATTAGCGTGTGTATATTGTCGTTTATTAATTCTGCGCAATCTAACAATTGATTTTGACTCACTTTCAATAAGGCGGCTTGGGTTTTTACCATCAGAAGCCTACTTTCGTGACAGGTTCCCTGGTGGTTGGAGGTATGGTCAGGTCTGGACTATTTTTCAGGCCAGGCACACGAGTCCTGGCTCCATTATTCTACTTATTTTAAAGGTCAGGTTTCATTTTCATAGGCCATAAACCACACATTCATCCATCATGCGAAGGTTATTGGGCTGTGGATAAGTGTGTATACACACAACCACACACACACACAGCCATCCATACTGTACATCCTGTATGATGTAAAAGAAAATGTGATTCGTCAGACCGCCCCCTGCCATTGCACCGAGGTCAGGATCTGATGCTCACCTGTCCATTGTGGAGGCTTTCGGTGGTGGTGGTGGTGGTCTGCACGGGTCATACAAACTGATGCGCTGTGTGTGTGTTCACTCTTTTAGCAGTTTTTGCTACTGTCCTGGTGTCTAAGCACTTCATCCTCATTAGGTTTCAACGGATCCAGAGCCATTCTTGAGAAGTGGGGCCATTCCACCTTCTAGCTGGTTTTTGGGAAATTGTGAGAAAACCAGAGAACCTGGAGGAAATCTAAAGAGCTTGGTAAACCACCATGATGCCCCAAATCGAAGCTTTTTTTCCCTTTGCAACCTATTACAGGTTTTTACTCATTACTTCTACACCTCAATAATTAATAAATAACTTAATAGGTTCTGGAGACTATCCCACTACACCCTGGACAAGGTGCCAGTACATTCCAGGGCACATTATGGACAATTTGAGGACTCCAATCATCCTAATCTGCATGTTTTTGGACTGTAGGAGGAAACCGGAGTACCCTGAGGAAACCACCAAGCACTGTGCAAACTCCATGCACACAGACACGAGGTGGGATTCGAACCCAGACCCTGGGGGTGCAAAGCGACAATGCCACCGTGCAGTTTTGACAGGTTTTGTTTTTATTATTTTTTTGTTTTTTTAATTAAATGTTCCCTTCAGGGCGTTTTGATGATTATTGGATTATGGGTTATTCAGCCACATGCCATGAATTGTGTGACAAAAGTAAGACAGAGAGCCTTTTGATTTCTCGCACGACTCCTGGTTCACAATGAAACTCTTAATTGGCTTAACATTCCAACGATCCTAAATCTCTCCTGTCCATCTCTTAACCATGGACAGACGATTTGCTTCATCTGATCGCGCCCGTCTGTCCTTTCCTCCATCTGATTTCATTGTAATGGCAATGAAACATTCTCAGTGCTGTATTTTCTAAAGAGTTTGCAAGCCTTGAGAGAAAAAAAAAAACATCGGATATCAGCAGTCGGTCTTTGTCTCGTCTCATATCTCGCAGGTTTTTTTTTTTTTTCCCTTTAGTAAATTGAAACCAATGATCCCTGCTCTTATCATGACATCAGCAAAAAATAAAAACTCAACTTCTGTCTTGCTATCTGTCTTCCTACCACATTCACCACACACCCTCACCCCCTCCCATACACACACACACACACACACACACACACACACCCCGTCTCTCTCTATTTCTCTTTTGCCTTTATCTCTTGGGCCGTGCTGCCGGGATGAATCTGATTCTGACAACTCAGCCTTTAGATAGATTTCTACTGGGCATTGTCGCTGTGGGTTATTGTAAAGCGCCGCTGCAATGCTGCGGCAACTGTCTCTTTCTACTTCGATTCAGTCAATGTGCATCTCTTTATCTCTTCCTTCAATTTAAGGCCCTTTGAAAAGGGGGGAACTCTTTTTTTTCCCTCTCCCCGTTCTTGTCCTGGAGATCACTGTCAGACGCAGCAGCGTGAGGGCTGCACAAATTCAAACCGCCAGCATCCTTCTTTCTGAAGATCTCCGAATCCCCCACCGAGCCCACTCAGAGCGACTCTAAATGTGGAGAAACACTGATAAAAGCCTGAAAAGAGAAAAAAAGAAGCTGTTGGCTTTTTTTATTGTTTAATAAAAATCTGATGTTGAAAAGAGGACTATCTGTCACAGTGGGATAAAAGTGGCGCAAACGATCGCAAGATAAACAATGCGGCGTCCGTGTAAACTTTATTTGCGCTTCGGATGGTGTCGGGTCCTTCGGGGGCGTATTAACCTGACACTGATTTATAAAAGCGCCTCCGTTTAGGGCCTTGATTTATTTCTCGGGCCATTCGCTTCACTTTTTGTTTAATAGCACCATGTGGCTGCAGCGTAACGGACTGCTCTTTAACTAGAATTAGAATCCTGATGACTAAAGCGACCTCGGACCTGTTGACGAGCAGCAGCGACTCGGGGTAAATGTCTAGTGCTTTAGCATGATCTTAAAGGATCACTTATACATTCTTGTATACTTATATACATGTATTTCTTAAATTTTACAGATTTTATTGTACTTTAATAAATTCTAGGGGCAAGAGTAAAGATCTGAGAGACTTTAACAAGGGCCACAATGTGATGGCTAAAAAGCTGGGTTAGAGCATCTTTAAAAATGGGTATTCCTGATGAATTTAGGGTAGTCCTGGTTAGCAGTGTTTAGTACCTACCAAAAGTAGTCCATGAAAGGACAACCAATGGCAGTTATTGGCATCCAGGGCTCATTAATGCGCATGGGAGGCAAACGTTAGCATGATTGGGGCAATCCCAACAAAAATCTTCTGTAGCAGCATTTTCTGAAAAAAGTATTTTCTGCCTATGATGGGTAGCTAGTCAGAACTCGCAGCTTGCTGTGTAAGGTGCTATGTAGTCAGAGACTGGACAGAGTGTCCATGCTGACTGAAAGCTCCTACAGTAGACATGTGAGCATCAGAACGGGACCACAGAGCAGTGAAAAAGGTGGCCTGGTTTAATTAATTATTTTTTCATTTACATTATCTGGATGACTGACTGCATGTGCGTCGCTTACCTTGGGAAGAGATCTTTCCAGGATGCGTTGAACATATTGTGATGCTCTCCATGGACATTCTTCTGGTGAACAACCCTGTGTATGTGTTACTTTGACATGCACCACCTACAGTACCTAAACATTATTGCTGACCAGGTTACACCCCTTCATTGAAATGATATTCGCTAATGGTAGTGTCCTCTTTTAGCAGGGTAATGCACCCTGACACACAACAAACATTGTGATGTTTCCCCAACCTTTCCTGAACAAGGAGTTCAAGGTCTTCTAATTCCCCAGATCTCCATCTGATTGAGTGTCTCTGGGATGTTCTGGACAAACAAATCTGAACCATGGAAGTCCCACCTCATAACTTACAGGACTTGAAGGATCTGCTGCTAGAAATTGGTGCCAGATAGCACATACACACACACCTTCAGAGGTCTGGTGGGGTCCACGCTGCTTTGGTGACAGAAGTGGGAACTACACATTACAAGCAGGTTGTTTTAATATTATGGTTGATTGGTGTATACTGATAATTAATATCTAGCTATTTTCACATAAACAAATAATCAATCAAGAAATGAATAAATGTTATCAAGCAGGACAATAACTATAAGAATGAATAAATATGACAGCTTTGATGATGTTTATACTACACATTGTAAGAATATCTCAAGAAAGCGTGTTGTAATAACTTGGTACATCAAATCATTACTTAACTTATTATTTTTGTTGCAGTGTTTCTACGTGTCAGTTTACAGTAATATCTCATTACTTATTTTGAGAAATTGTCTCATTATTTTTGACGCATCTTGTTGTGCTGACACACTATCTCATTATTTCAGCCTCCCCATTTCAGAACAGTTTTTATTTTCATTCAGCACATCTCTCTCATTTCAACTTACAAAATCATTGACATGATTTCCTCATATTTTCTGGTGTTTTTGTTACAAGATTATCCCATCCCCTTTAGTTTTTTTTTTTTTTTTTTTCCAAGTTAGCATACCATTATTTGAACCTGGTTATTTCTACATATCCAATTCCAGACTGAGGTCTAATTATTTGGAATCGATAATAATGAATTATTTTAAGAGCGTGTCATTATGTTTATTTAATATCTCATTATTCACGTTTAATTACTTAGTTTGAGTGAGCTCATATATTTCAGTTTCATATCTCATTATTTTTTACTTAATCTCTTATTTCAAAATATTGTGTCTTCACAGTCACTTAATTTCTTATTTCAACTTATAATGTCTTCATTTGAAGTCAAACTAACAAGGTACTGGGTTAGCCCATCATTATGACATTCCATTTTCTTCCGCTTAATAACTTTGTAAGTGGGAAAAAAAGAGTATTTTTCAGTACATTCTGGCATCATTTTAGCAGGAGTCCACATTGTTTAAATATGTTAAGTTCTATTTGACATTATTTGAGAATATCAATATCATAGAATATCAATTTCAATCATTTTAATACTTATAGAAATATTTACAGAATGAATATGGAATATTTATGGAAAATATGTAAGAAAAATTACAGATTTCCTTACATTACCATATCAGAGCAGCTGTTTTGACACATTGGCATTAATCAGTCATAACTTTAAATCCACCCACATTCTGCATTTCCGCTTGTGGCACCAGGGCAACTTTTCCCTCTGGCTGTGGAGTCTGGCACGTGGAAATTGGCAGCGGATCCTTTTGGGTGCTATGGGTTGTGGTGTGGGACATCTGTGGATGTCTATTTGAATATGAGGAGTTTGAAACGTTTGACGTTTTGGTCATTTATGCTGCATTGGCTTTACAGGGTGGGATGGCCTTTAGTCCCCGTGTGCATGGGTGAGCCTTGGGTGCCCGTGATCCTGTCACCAGTTTGTTGGTGTACTGTATAGTTGGTGATCAATGTTGTTCACGTTACATGGCGGTAGTTTTAGCATTATGGTTGATTGGTGCATGTATACAATGAGACACTAACCTGCTGTCCATTATAGGAATGATGTAACAATATCAGCACAATTTGACCATTAACTGAAGAGTTGTTTTGCCTTTCTTTCTTTCTAAAATATGGAGGTAACCCTACAATTTACAGCCTAGTCTACTACCAGTCAAAAGTTTGGACACACCTTCTAACTCCATGTTCCTGATTTTTCTTTCTTTCTACAATGTAATACAATGCTGAAGGCATCCAAAATATCCATAATCTCCTCTGAACAGTTGATATTGAGGTGTACAGTATCTGTTACTTATGCTCTGTAATGGCTCTAATCTGAGGTGCTGGTTGTTAATTGGTGATTTCTGAGGCTGGTGACTCTAAATGAACTTCTCCTCTACAGCAGAAGTAAGTTTTGGTCTTGCTTTCCTGGGAAGGTCTTCATGAGAGACAGTTTCATCACGGAGCTCGATGGGTTTTACAAACGCACTCGACACAATACTGTTCTTGTAAGAACTGTTCCAGAAAGCCTGACCTCCGTACCTTAAGTAACTACAACAACATCAACAGTCAGTTCTTATTTTAAGTTACTTACTTAAATCCAAACTTGTGTCCAAACTTTTGACTGCTACTGTATATACAAAAAAAGTCCATCTAGAGTTGCGACTTTACAGTAAGAAAAAATCCAAGTATCGCTCAAATCAAAGGCGAACAAGTCGTACTTTTGAGTGACTCATCACTATTCAGGACGCGTATCACAGCATTGAACGTCGGGTTTAACCTCTACCTTCAACATGCTATTATATCCACCCAAGCTGCTCCACAGATTTTTTTCGGATGAGTACTGTGGTGTTCCGCTGCACTCGCGCCAGATTCATTGATTGATCTGAGAAAACAATGCAGCATGCTCGGCTGCTCCGGGCCAATTTGCCTTTTAAGGTGGACGAGGACGGGTTGAAGACGGGGAGAGAGAGAGAGAGAGAGACGGAAAGGGGAAGGTACGGCCGGGCAAGCATGGTGTCTCTTGTGATAAACTGGTAATGACAGAGCACGCTCCGATGACAGGGCTCGCTAACGAAGGTCATGCAAGCGGGACTATTAGAGCTGTCACCTCTGCCAGTCTCATTGTCCTTCATTCATTCCCTGAGTGCCTCGGCGGCTTTGTGTCTGTATTTTTCTTTTTCTTTTATCATATTACAATATAATCATATTAGCTTATTGTTTATCCAACCTGCACCTTATTACTATTATTATTTAACTGTATGTAACTGGTTTGATTTCTTTTATGAAATCCAGAAGGCACTATTGACTACATGAATTCAATGTTTCAGCCAAGGATCAAACTTTGCAAGCTTTATATATTGTGCACAAGTGTCATGTATGATGAGGAGAATTATTTATACATTTTCTTTTTTTGTGTAAGTATATAGAGGTGTCATGGTGGCTTAGTCATTAGCCCTGTTGCCTAGCACCTCCATGTATGGATTTTTGTTTGTTCGGTCCGCAATTTTTGTTCTGCAAATAAAGAAATAAGATTCTACAACATTCTCCAAAAACCCTTTGATCACATTTAAACCACACTGTAAACCCTAATGCTCACAGTAATTAATCATATTGCGTACTGTTAACTTAAACAATTACAATTAGTTCAAATTAATAGACTGTGATTAGTATTTAGAGCTTTTTGGTATTTATGAGTTTGTAGAAATGACACTTTTCAAGTGAGATGAACAAATTTGATATTTTAAGCCACAGTAACTGTCTCCTTAAAGTTCCACCAACTTAAAATCTTTTAGCCTGGCGATTTTGTGTCTGACATCATCAATGCACATGTAAACTGGCCACATTGAATTTTTTAATCAAGATGGTGAACTGGTCTGTCTTCACATAATTTTTACAAATCTGGTCACCTAAACTGTGGCTCAGTGGTAGGTGTTTCGCTGCCGTGTGAAGGGTCGGGTTCGATTCCCAGCCACCGTATGAAGTGCCTGTCTCAAGTCCAGATAAAAAATAGGAGGGTTGTGTTCAGAACGGCGTCTGGTGTAAAAACTGGTGACAAACCGCTGTGGCGACCCATTGCCAGGAGCAGGCGAAAGACCAACAACAATTTATTTAATTTGCTAAAAAAAATGATGGTATAAGTTAGTACTACTCAGTAATGCAAGTAAATAACAATGAATATGAATGAGTACAACAAACTCAAAAACTGATAGAATTGAAAACATCATTACTTAAAAAAATTGATGTAACTGATTAGCTCAAATTTTTTGAGTTTGGCCAACTTTTTCGGGTTTACAGTGCACTCACGGAACCAGTGAAGTATCTTCGCTTCTCTGATCACACGACAGTAAGAAGTGATGCAGTTGGCTATGTATCATGCTTTGCTCAAAAGTTATCTGGTATAAGATGTGTGTGCCTCGCATCTCTAGGATCGAAGGTTCGATTTCCGCCACAACTCTGTGCGCATGGATACAGGATACTAACTGGTGGTTGTGCCTCTTTATGGTGCGTAAGCACCAGCAGTTCATGAAACTGATGGAATTGTCACACGTCAACATGTCGCAGGAGGTATTTGTCCGTCCCTGGTTAGGACAGCTTACATTTAACACTTTTAAGATTTCCTTTTAAGGGTGTACCCCACCGAGTGCAACGAGTACCCTGGGACGACTTCTAGGCTTCACATGACCCTGTAGGGGGAAAAATCAGTATAGAGAATTAATGAAATAAATTTTAGATTTAGTTAAAGCCAAGATGAATTGCATAATTAGGACAGGCACTGCATAGGCTTATCATTCAGACTACACAACATTGCCCAGTTTTCTTCAAACATGCCTAATTACCTCTGACGAAAGTCCTAATTATTTCTTTTTTTTTTTTTTTTCTTTCCCATTTCACACACTCGGTCTCAGTGTGTCTAATTAAATACAAATGGCCATTCTAGGTCATCATGTTTGTGCCTGGCCCCCTGAAGACACCACAGTATAACGAGTATGGTCTTTTTCCAAAGGCATCAAAGTCCCATCTGCAGTCGGCAGGAGTCTAGCCGACAGCTCTGCATGCCAGATGAAAGGCAGCCCGGTTCAGGTTTGGAGTGCGGCCGCTATGTTGATGTAAGCAACGTTTTCAAGGTGACCTCAAGAACTCGACAACCCCTGGCTCAGGCTGCAGAGTTCGGGGTTGACTGGAAAGGATTTAGAAACTCTTCACTTCTGTTGGAGAGATGGGTGCCGGGGATGGTGACCAAGTGCAAAGGGTTATCGCTTGCTAGCTAACCTGGAGGATCTTTTCGGCTAGATTTGATGGTTGCTTAAAAGCGAGAAGATGAACTTTCTTGAGAAGGCACTGTGTATGTTTTGGCGAAGAGGAAGTGCAAGGACACCACGACTGAGATCGTACCCGTATTTGTGTGTCCGTACTATTGCAAAATCCGGATCCAGAAGCAAAAGCGCGTTTTAAAATATAAATTAGAGCAGATAATCAAATTGATGGATTTTGACTGCACGACACTGCACGCTGAACGCAAGAACGCTAAACATTTCTTAATGTATCAGAACTAATGATGTTCCATGCAGATGTGATTTCCTCCTTCAGTGCTTTAGAATGTTCTGAGCCAATTCTGAGACTGCTGGGCTCAGATCAGCCCAAAGAAAAAAGCTCAAGTTGTGTGAAGTCTGATTACTTTCTTTACCATTCACATTTGTTTCTGTAGTTTTAACTGATAGTTGCAATAAGTTGTGCATATTAAAATCAGCACCGCTCGCTCATCAGCTTTATTTGTGGTATGAGCGTCAGCCTTTAGGTAACTGTGCATTTTCACATGGGCGATGTGATGGTGTAATGGTCAGCACTGTGGGTTACCTCCAGGCTTAAAGGTTTGATTCTCCCCTCAGGTCTGTGTGCATGGATACAGGATACTAATTAGTGTTCCCAAATTGCCCATAGTGCATGAATGAGGTGTGAGAATGGATTGGCACCCTGTTCAGGATGTATCCCAGCTCCTGGGATAGGCTCCAGGATTCCTGTGGCCCCGTACCCAGGATAAGCACCATAGAGAGTGAACACTGTTGGCGTTGGTGTTAAAAAAAAAAATCTTACTGTAACTCTTTTACTGTATATTCAAACACTTACTTTTACTTTACTTTAATCCAAAAGTGAGACACGACATGCTTTTAGACATGAAGTCCCAAAATTGGCTCTCGGGTAGTCGTGGGATTTGATCTCTCCACCTTTTCTTTTTACCAGTAACTGCTGATCTTACAATGCAGACAGAGTTTAAATAAATCAAATCCCAATGTTCGCATTAAACATGTGTAAGCGCTCAGAAACGAGTGCATCTGAGCACAAATGGGATTGTCAGATTAAGCCCTGAACAAAACCGCTAGCTAAGAGGCATGAAATTTAATTCGCTGCTTTTGCTCGTTAAAGAATCCATTTAGTTTCCTGCCAACGATGGGACAAATATGATGTTTATGGAATTTGATGGTGCGGATTTCGGTACATAAGAACTTTACAGTGCTATTACAGCAGCACGATAATAGTCAAATAAAAAAATAAATAAATAAAAAACAGTCTTTTTCTTTGTGGTGTGCGTGTATCACTGATGTGACTTTATATGCACAAATACTGAAATACTGAAATAAATAATAAATGGAACAAACCAGATAAGTATGCAATATGTAAGGAAGGATATGTATATGTATAAATACTGTAGAGAGTATTTGAAAAGTTCTTGAATATTTCCAGCCTGTATCTTCTCATCATCTCAATATACACACTCTGTCTTCATCTTTCTCCTTGCTTTGCTCTGATACACACACAAACACTTACCGATTCGTTGCTGTTCTACTGTACATCACCCCTCATTATTATGCCAGACAGTCGCTCTCGCTTTGCCACAGCGTTGAGCGTGTCAAAGCAGCTAGTTGTAGCTCGACCATGATACCCTACAATTAGCAGTTTCTGTGGTACTGCATCATCCATAATACGAGGCTACATGTATTTATTTATACATGTATTTATTTACAAACGTTTGTTTGTTTGTTTGTGTGCTCAATGCTGATACACCCTCCCCCTGATACAGTATACAGCCATTCACAGGATAACAGTACAATCAGTCCTTGTGTGTTTTACCTGGTTCAAACCTCATCTACATCAATCAGAGACCCGTTTTGTCCCATCGTTTATGGAGACACTGCCGCAGAGGAACAAGCAGCTCAGGCTGAGTTCTTGACACTTGTCACCAATTTAAAAGTCTATTAAATCGAGTGAGTGAAGCAGAAAGAGCAGAGAATAATTACATTTGAGATACGGAAAAGCAAGGATACTCCTTCAAAAATAAATAAATAAAAATCAGGCAGACCATATGGTGAATTTTTGGAAAAGAAAAATGAGAAAGGTTTAACATAACAAGGCAGATTATTGTGGTCAGAGGGTGTTGTTAAATTTTCTATAAAAGCATTGCAGACAGTATTGGAATAGATAGATAGATGGATGGATGGATGGATAAGATAAGATGGATAGATAGATATGGTATTGGAACAGGTTTGAAATGTCAGATAAACATGTTTATTTAAAATATACAAAATTATATTACATTTTAAGTGGGAAAATGGATATATCTCATTTTGCAGTCAAACTCTGGAAATATATAATTATTTACACATTTCTGTTATAGAAGAGGAGTGCAATCCTTCATGTTTCTTGTATCTGTACTTGAATAGTTTCATTAGAGGAAAGTTAAAAGTAAAGTAAAGCCTTTATTTTGTTACATATACATTACAGCACAGTGAAATTCCTTCTTTGCATATCCCAGCGTAACTGGGGTCAGAGCGCAGGGTCAGTCATGGTACAGCGCCCCTGGAGCAGTTAGGGTTAAGGGCCTTGCTCAAGGGCCCAACAATGGCAACCTGACTGAGCTGGGAATCGAACCACCGATCTTCCGATCAGTAACTCAGTGCCTCAGCCCTCTGAGCCACCACTGCCCTACTAGTTTTTACTTTTACTCCGCTTAAAAGTACAGCAAATATCTGTACTGTACTCCTACTTCAGTACTAATACTGTAACAGGTATTTGAAATGAGAACTGAACCTGATCGTGAACGTGCTGTTTTCATTACCGTCTGCAATCAGGAAGCCAAGAGAGAGAGAGAGAGAGAGAGAGAGAGAGAGAGAGACGGAAAGAGAGATTTTTCCATGAAAAAGTATACTGTGAGCTAATACTGTACAAGTCCTGTACTTTTGCTCCCTGAACGCCAGTACTTCTGTTCTTTTACTCAAGTACACAAGTAAATGGAGGACTTCTACTTATACTTGGGAAATTTTTGCACTACTTTTTCACAAGTCAGGGATTTGTGTACTGTGCCCATCTCTGGTTAAAGCAGAATACTCCACATTGGTGTGTCTGTTTCATCATACCACCACACCATCACACCTTATTGATTAGTTTACCATAACCACACTACCCTACAGTACATATGATTCATTTCTTACTTACCCATGTACAGTGTAAGTTAAGAGTGCATTGATAGAAACCTGGGAAATCTGCGAGCAGTTCTGTTGCTGTAAAAAAAAATCAACAGCTTTTGACCAATCTAAAATCAGCATTATTTATACTTTATACAAAACTCTTCTAAGCAGTGTGGTGTTCTGTTTGGATCCACGTTGCACCCATATCCTGGTTTAATTGCAATATTTCCCATTTTATTTTTATTTTTTTTTCAGTTGCCTACTAAAGGCGTCCGATAGCAAAGCTGGATCATCCCCAGGCCACGAACATCTGTGTTTTTGATGGCTGGGATGATAGCGTTTGCCTCTCTTCTCATATTCACTACAGGATGCCTCGCCAAGCCTTTGGAATTTTAGCTGTCACCTTAGTGCATGACTCGCGAGCTGAGAGCTGAGCTTTTGAGATGCAAATGGAATGTCTGACTAAGCTGAACCTGAAACACAGCAGCACATCTGCAGCAAAGTTTCTCTTAATCTTGTCTTAATGCTAGCGAGTGACTTTCCACTTTCTGTGTACGTATGTGACACGGACCTGTGATTTCCGACGAGATTTGTTTTTGATTCTTTAAAACTGCAACTGTTTTGAACTCTAACAGTGGTTTCATCTTATCCTGTCATACATGGCAGCTAATTAAATGAGCACAGTGACATTGTAAAGGAAAAATAAAGTTCAGGAGACAGTAGCTTGACAGGCCACACCCACAAGTGACACAGACTACAAATGATGCAGGTTTCAGAACGTTCTTTTCAGAATGATACTCTGATGCCTTGTTAGGCCTTTGAGGAACCTGTTAATCAGAGCTGGGTGAAACCTTTTCAGTATATGAGTAAAAGTAGAGCTATCCCGGATAAAATATTACTCAATTAAAATAAGTCTTCCTTTTGCATTTCTACTTGAGTAAAAGTACAAAAGTATTTACCTTCAAAATTACTTATGTAAACGGTTTCTTTCTGTGCTCCCCAATTGTTGATGTGCTGTTTTGTTGCTATCTGCAAACATCTCCACGTCTGATCACAAACACCTGCTGCATGTTTAACAGGTGGGGATTTACATATGCACCACTTTGGTTATATAACACCATGCAGAAATGTAGTGAAGTAGAAAGTACAGATATTTCTTGTAGGATGTAGTGGAGTAAAAGTATCCATTAATAACACGACTCAAGGAGAGCACAGATATGTGAAAACGGTATTTAATTAACAAGGTAAATGTACTCCGCTACCTTCTACCGCTGTTTACGGTGTTGGATTAAAGTGATCTTTCACCCTAAAGGTTTGTTGATTATTTAAAGCGATATGCAGTAATGGGAATGATAGAGCTGAAACATCCCTGGCTAGCACTGGAATCCCTTCTAATTTACAGTAATGGTTTGTTTATCTTGAAAAAGATGCAAAAACCATAAAACACTAAACCATCAACAACAAATACAACCGCCGCAGTCACAGTTAGTCCTCATTTGGACTAAAAAGCATAAAAGCATTAAGCATAAAATAGTAAACACTTTTTTCCCCTGAGTGTAGAATCGAACTGTAGCATCTTTCTTTTTTTTTTTTTTTGCTGAATTTTCCTTTTGCTATCTTCCATCATCTTCTTCTCCTAAGATTCAGCCTGACATTTTGAGTAGTGGACCATTTGTGGATATAATATTAACGTCAATCAGAAGAGCTTCATCCATTGTTGTGTAGCTCATAGCTCGTCAGAACACAATGATTGATCCAAGGGAAAAAAAAAAAAAAAACACCCATGAGGAAAAACGCCAGATGGAATAAAGGGATGCTTGAATGATTCATGATGCTTTTTAGCAGCCTAACAAACACAAGTAAGTATTTTTTTTTTATTTTTTTTTTTTAAGATAATCGCACACCACAGATCCTACACCTGAGGAAAGCTTGTATTGTTCTACAGCCTCTGGTTATTTAAACCTTAAAATAAAAAAGGGTGTTTCATAGCTTTGAGGATCTTTTAGAAGAAGGATATGATCTAGAACAAAAACCCGACAAATACTGTTGGTGTTCAAGTCAAACTGTGACTTCCAGTTGTGAATGAATGCGGGAAAAACGATTGCAGTAACTGTGCATATGTTTTAAAGAATGCCGTGCATCCATGAAAGATGATCCCGGCCGAGGTGGCTCAGAGCCCATTTCAGTCGATCCTATGTACCATTAACGAGAGGATCCTTGAAAATCAACATATAACTTGTTGCCAACTTAAGGACGAGGAGCATCTGTCTCTTCTATCTGCCGCTCGCACATTACAGTCCTGACCTCGCTCCAAGCCATTTCCACATGTTCGGGACATTCCTGGAGTTCCTGGGACGCCGGCGTTTCAGATATGAAGCAGGCAGTCCGATCATGCCTTCGGTGTACTGAGACAACTTTATACCTTTATGGTTTCCAAGCAGTAGTGAAATACTGGGATAGCAGGAGATTATATAGAGAAATAAAGCTCTTATAATGATGATCTGTAATTCTCTACAATTAAAAATCAGGGTTTAACTTGAACACCCATTGTATTTTTTACTCTAATTTTATACTTTGCCACTAATAAAAATAAAACTCTTTCTACTACTTCTACTGATCCTTTACTGATTATTCCTTGCTTGAGGGAGGAAACTTGGTTGGAAGAGGGTGAAATTAGTGCTTACAAGTTATTGTGATAAGCATTCCATATGATGACTAAATAACGATGACAAAACGATGAGTAAAGGGTCAATATGGAATTGAGAAATCATTTACAGCTCCACCTAAGTACTCATTAGATAGCTAATTAAGCTTCCGTTAAGTCTATTTAGATTGGTTAAGGAGGTTTTGTGTATCTCAAACCCTCTTGTGTACATCAGTCAAGACTACATGTTTCAACATTGTAGTCTTACAATATGTTAACATACTGAGTATTACCATGTCTCTCACCAAGTTATTTCATGTGAACTTTAGAGAATGGCATAAAGAAATCTATAAGTTCTCACATCTAGCCATGAGTGTAAGTATATTTGCATTTCATTTCCCCACAGTGGAGTGGATGAACCACATAACCTCAGAACCAAGGCCACCTTTAATATGTCGTATCCAGCATCAGGATCTTTTAAAGTCAATTATGTCCTTAGGCTGAAGATTTGCTCTTGAGACTTTCACACACTCAACAAGCCAAGGGGCAAATCAATTCTTAAATATTATGTTTAAAGCACTCGAATGTCCTGCTACAGTGGGAACGTGGTTGTCGATGTACGGTAGGCACTGCAGAAATAGAATCAAGTCCAACTACATCAGGGTTTCACATTCAAAGTTGTACAAAGCTCTCATGAAATCAGCTGGGAAATCAGAATTATTTTCTAACCATCTTTTGGACAGTCTACACCATATTTTAAGAGCCTTTCCTTTTTGCTACAGTACAACCCATCAACCACCTGGGATTCTGGAGAAAACTTTGAGATGTACATTGCAACCAATTGAGACCGCAATGCAACCTAATGGAGAGACCATAGCAACCACCACAGAAACCAGCATGCAATCCTGTTGCAGCGTGCAAGATTAGCATGGTAAACAACTAGCAACCACCTAACAACTAGCTGTCCCATTAACCAGTAGGAATGTCATTGTTACCGCTTAACAACTCCTTAGCAACCAGCTGGAATATCAATGTTACCACTTAGCAACTCACAATTCCACCATCATGTAGGTCATTCGAACCACCAGCAACCAGCTGGTATTTCATTCTGAACAAGAAGTATATTACAGGTCATGTAGGAAAATCCAATTAGGAAAATCTTAGCAACCAGTCGAAATTGTATTTCCACTCTATAGAAATGTCCAATTAACTATTTGAAATAATGTAGCAACCACCTGCAAACCAACAAGGACAACATATCAGCAAACTAAATACCAACTGGAAGATCATAGCAGCGGCCTCCAGTGCGTTTGGTGTTAAATTTATATTTAGGCATTCCAGAGTGACTTACTAAAGTGCTTTGAAGTTCCCGCCATTGGATAGATCCTTACAAGCGGTTATTAGGTTACTAACTAAGTACCATCAGTCAAAGTTTGTTCAAGACGGGTTACTTGGATATTTCCCAGTGTTCTGAAATAAAATTTTATAGAAATAACAAGGGATCACAAACTCAAGGTTAAGGAAGATCATGTAGCATTTATAAAAGTTTCCTCAACCATGGCATTGCGTTGTCGTGGGTCTGCGATGATTCAGAAAACAGGCGTCTTTTTTCTGTACATCACGTCTCCATAATCACCCTCACTAATGATCCCATCCCTTATCTAATTCCAGTGCAAATGGAGCTCAGCTGCTTTCACAATGCCTTCAGAAGAGATTTGGGTTTCAGCTAATGATGTACCGATTCTCCAATTTGTGCAGAGATTGATGGCGAGGACGCTGTTTGAATACCACTCAGATTTATTTACCACTGTGATGAATATAGAATGCTGAATGGGATATGAACTGTAGTTAAACCAATTCCCTGTGAGCTCGTTTTTACCCACCACTATGTGTGTATGTATATCTCTGGAATAAAGGAACTACTTCAAAGTTTTCTTAAATCAGCATCTTTACAAGTATCCATTCAAACACAAGCAATCCTCACTCTGCTTTATGAGGTACTAATTAGGTGATCACCTGAATTGAATCTTATTTAATGAGGAAAAGTATAAAAAACTACTGCTGTGATCATCTCTCTCCTCTTGCAATGTGACCAGCTGGATTGCAAAAAGAGTGCTAGCAATACCTAAAAGGTAATTGGAATAAAAAATTAAAAAAAACTATTGACCATGCAAAGAGTTGAAAAGAAAAGTTTTGAGTGAGGAGAAAAAGTGCTGGCTTTACGGGCATAAGGATACAGAAAGCAGAGAGCATCAGGTTGCTTCCATCCTTAAAAGTTCAAAGAATCTCTACTGACATGGATGACAGGAAACTCATTAGAATGTCACTCAAGAACCATAGGATGGCATCAAGTGACCTTCAAACACAAAAGCAAACTGATGTTGGGGTGAACTGCACAGCAAGGTTCGAAACAGGTTCCTAGGGCCGGGGCTGAAATCTTGCCAATCCACGAAAAAGCCATTCATGAATGAGAAGCAAAAAAAATCCAGGTTTGCAAAAGACCACAAGACTTGAACTGTAGAGATCTAGAATAAGATAATCATCTTTGGCCAACACCTGGTAGTATTATGGTTAGGTGGAGACCTGGAGAGTCTCTGCACCAACTGTGTAATATGGATGAAATATGGGGTGCTTCAGCAAAAAAATCCCCTTTGGGAATGATCAAGCCATGTGCAAGATTACCGTTGCTTCCTTCTCTTTTGACTGTGTATGCTCCCTCAACCTGTGGATTGTTTTTTTTTTTTTTTTTTTTTTTTCCCCCAACAGGACAATGATCCATCCCATACCATCAGGTCAATCATGGTGTGAATGTATAACCGCCCAATCTCCAGATCCAAACCTTATTGAAAACTTCTGGAATGTGATCAAGAGCCATCAAATAAAGCTGGGCTGCTAGAATTTTTGTATCAAGATTGGCATTTAATTATCCAACTGCCATGTGAAAGACTGGTGGAGAGCATGCCAAGATGCATGAAAGATCTGTGATTGCACTGGGTTATTGCACCAAATATTAATTTCTGAACGTTCTTTAGCTAGGTCCTGTAGTGTTAAAAAATATATATATCTGAACTTGATTTATTCAAGATCGGCCAACACTGCATCGTTTTTTTTTTTTTTTCCTTTTTACATGTTGCTATTTTCTTAAATAAATGCTCTAAATAAGAATATTTTTATTTAGTATCTGAAAGAAAAGTTGTCATTTATAAAATAAAGCTAAAATCATCAATTTTACCGAAACACATGCATGTAAAAAAAAAAAAAAAAAAGTAAATCTGAGAAAGTGATATTTTTTTCCCTAGAACTGTATATACTGTATACATATATACATACTATACATATACATACTATTTTTGTACAGTATATAGGTTACAAAAATATTCACTTATACCTGTTTTTTAAATAATAAAATAAAAAAAAAAATAATAAAAAAACATCTTTTAAAGCTGATGGACTCTACAGGCGGGAACTCAGCTGAGACACACACCGCTGCAGCTTCCCCAGCATGAGAAAACATGAAAAATACAGCTGAATTTTAAATAACCCTCTCCATCTGCCATGTTACATGTTACTGTACTGAGATTTCACACGGAGTTGCTGCAAACATGGAAATCTAGCAGACCTGAGGGGCGTCTCAAACTTTCCTACTTCACTCAGACACAAGTTATATACGAGCTGTGGCAGATAACTTGTGGCTTCCATTAAACTTTATTTTATATCATTACATTTGATTTGATTTGATTTGATTGTCTGCTCACTTCATTGAATCCCTTCGCCTCGGCTGTGGCGGGAAACAAACAAACAAATAATCAATACAGATTAATCTACCTAACCTAGACATAAATGGCACAAGAGATACAACAAACAGTGATCCAGGGTGATTAAATTGTGCAACACTCAAATAATTAATCAATCAGTCAACCAATATGCACCATATAAAAAAAAAAAAAACGTTTCCTACATCACATAGAGATTTTTTTGCTGCATGATGACGTGATAACCTGATGCTATGATGATAACATGTGACCTCTAGAAATGAACCTTAAAAAATATTTTATACTTTTAGTTTATTTCTTTCTTATTTTTCTTGATGTTATTTTATTTTTTTCCATGTCGCTTCCTTTTTTTTTTCCTACAGTGATTATCCGGTCACTCAAGTAAGCCCTTCTGCCTCAGCTGTTGAACACTTTTCCTTTTTTACTCTATTTCCTTCCTTCCTGACATACTGAGTGAAATTTAAGACAAGTACTGTGTCCAATATATGATTCTATCAAAAATAGAAAAGAAATACAAAAAATATAGCACCAACACACAGAAAATAGCATAAATGTAATTTTGACAATGATTCACTGATTTAAGTACAGTCTTCTGCCTGTTGTTTTTAACCAACTGTTGAAAAACAGTTGTGGCTTTATACATCTTTACTTTTCTAATTCCGTCTTTCCTTCTTGTCAAACTTCCTTCATTCCTTTCTCGTGTTCTGATGTCATAGCTGAAAATTAAGGCAAACATTACATGTCCAATATATCAGTCTATGAAGTGATAATATAATATAGTAATATATTATATTAAATAATATAGTATCCACACACTGAAATTTGCATAAAGGGGGGTGTATGTACATATGTATGTATCTCAGTGATCCGACACTCTCCTGTCGAGTAGAAGCTTATCTGTAAGCGGAAATCTCACCGAGGATCAGCGCTGAGCTTTTCACATGCAGCTCGTGTAAATATTGTGATACGGCACTGATAAACCTGTCAACCTTTTACACTTTACTCCAATGATCTCTCTCTCTTTCAGCCACAAGGACAGCCTCGTCATTTTTTATTTTTTTTTTTACTGTATTGATCACACGCGTCTGTGGAAGTCTCGAGTCTATAAAACACCCAGCGTCTCCTAATGGCTTTTAAAATCCGGACCTTTATTTAAATGACAGGTATTTTTAGAATATCGATTTTTTTTCCCTGCGCAGTTATGTATGTTAGGACGAAAGGAAGGAACATGAGATGGTTTATTTTTTGAACATCCTTAATCAGTCATGTGTCAAGATAATACAATGCTTGTTTTAGGTTATCCTTTCTATAGTTCCCTTTACAGATCTATTTGCAGGGACAACTTCTTCTTTACACAGGGATCTAACTGTTTGCCAATCTATCTGTCTGTCTATCTATTGGTAGTACTAGTATTAATATTGTTACTCAGTTAAAAAGGCTTCAGATGCATGTACTATATATTGTTTTAATCCTTTTTTGATATCTGTTTTATCATTATGAATATTAGTATTAGTAGTAGTAGTTGTAGTAGTAGTAGTTGTAGTAGTATTGTCATATCGTCATCATCAACAGCAGCAGCATCTTTAAATTTGTATGTTTTTTTGCTTAGTGTGTAGCCTGATGTAGTTAAAGGGGCCACATAATGCAAAATTCACTTTACATCATTTTAAAACATTAGGACAGGTCTTCATTGTGTGTGTACAAAAGATAAATAAATTTAAGAAAGAAAAAAAAAATCCCCAGACCTCATGTGACCTCATAGAAGAGGAGCCCCGCCCCCCATTTGTTGCCCACCTTTGCACACCTTTGTCTTGTCTTCTTGGTGTTTACCTTCATTTGGCGTCCACTGTCCATGTTGCATTTTCGCCAGTTTCTTATCTGATCTCCTTCATCTTCAGAGGGGCGTGGCTCAGCAGTAGCTCATTTACATATACACTGAAATGACATGTTTGGTGTTTGGAGGAGGAGTAAAATAAAGGGAGTAAAAACGCATACACTTTTGGGGGAGCCCTAAAACTTGCGTTAGCTTGGTATTAGAAATTGTCGAATATTGGATCTTTGAAGCACATCATGACCAAAGCTGAATCTGGATTTAAACCGTGTCGGACGTTTTCAATTTTGTCAAAGTCCCTTTACTGTAAACGAGCAGATGTGGCTCTAAAGGACGCTCTCACCACCCGTCATCTGTGTTCAATTTATGCACAAGAAGCAGAAACGATTTAAAATGGCCACTCTCTAGTGATGACATCAGCACCACTATGAGACCACAGGAGAGAATTCTTTTTATGCTGAATCACGGTTTTGACCCATCGCTGACTTACTGCATGTGTTGAAATACAAAGGAAGCATTAGAGTGTTTCTTATTACTGCAAATTACTGCGCATTTTAAGAGCTAACTTAACTTCTGTGCACAGATGGTGAAACTGCCAATTGGATATTTTTAATTCTGTATAGTGGACGATGAAAGCCTAATTCTGCGTTAAAGCGTAGTCGAAGGATAATGTTAGGATTCTTAGACTTGCTCTAGAGGCAAGATTGTGTGTTTTTTTGGTTTCTGTGGATAAAAAGAAATGAAGGAAATATTTAGAAGATGTGACGAAGGGTGAGATTTGCCTGACGCTAACAGGAAGTTGTTATTTAAAATAATTAATTATCACAAGTAATAACAGATACCAATATTGTAACATGTTCAATAGGTGTCGGTACGCTGAGCTTAATTAGGTTGCTGACCTTATACAGTTATTAATTAGTTTACGACCGGGGATGCTAAACAAATATGATCTCTAGCTATCATTCTAACTTTAGTAACTTTAATTTTCATATCCATGCCATTTTATTAGTACATTGTAATCTGCTGTAGAAGTCCCTGTGTGATAAAAACTATAAAATATTAGATAAAGCAAATTAACATAAACATCATAATCACATAATTTGCATTGAATTGACTAATCAGGTTAGAGAATTCCTTTGAGACTTTCAGAAAAAAAAGATTTCCATACACAGATTCGGCAAACAAAACAACAAAGAGGCCAAAGCTGAATAATTTTATTCCCTTTTGGCTAACCGTTCCTGTACGCTTAGACGCCGCTTGTGTCCATGCTTTTCCTGATTTTTGCTTCTTCTTGTAGAAATATTCTGTTCTTTTGTGAACCTGTGAAATCTCTACAAAGTCTCGTGGCAGGTTTACGATCAGCCACCTTATTTAACATTCATTAGACGCCCTGCTAGCGTCGAGCCGAGTAGGAAAATTAGACGTGGGGCTTTTTAGCTTGGAGCCTCATTCATCTTGAAAGACTTGAAAGCCTTCCCTTTGATTCTGACGTTGTGCGAGTGTCTCTAAATATATTCTATTGACACTTTATTTTATTTCCCGGCATCATTTTGGAAATTGCACTGAATCTTCACCTGATACAGAAGTGATGCTATAAATTTTTTGCTGCTTCTTTTTTGGCTCGAGGCTCATTTTCCACTCTGTGTGGCCTCCACATGGAGCTTTTGTCGTCCTTTTGGCTTTGAATTTTGCACGTATTTCCTGTCTGGTCTTCTGCGTCCAGGCTTTGGGCATCGCACCGGTCGTTCATGCTATCAGCTACGAACACATTGCACGTCCACAGAGAGTTGCGCTTGAAGCTTTTGGTGAGCATGTGACCATCTTACCAACTGAAGATTAGCAGTAAAGCTGTTGAACAGGGATTCCATCAGAAAGCAGAACCTTCTTCAGTACGACTCAGTGCTTAAATCCATTTCCTGGGCTTGAGCGCCAATTAGTAGATGTTATTTCTGCCTCTAAGGTCATCACTAGGTTGAATGTCATTGTATACATCTCTTCCTGTGAAAAAAAAATCTTTTTATTTTTTTTTTAGTCCCTTTTGCAGCATTCACCTTGAAATATTACAGTAGACAAAAGAGCTCACTGACTGTCTCAAGTTTCTCCTAAAAACACACACACACTGAATTCTGAGCCGGCCTGATAGAATCGCCCAGCGGATATGTGGTCGAGCTTTCATATATCGATTTCTGTCATAAGGCCAAACGAGATTTATAGCGCTCCGGATCGGTGATTGCGCTGTGAACGTGTTTCAGGTCCTGGGAATATTTGCAGCCTTTCATTCTCAATGTAGCAGTTTTATAGATTTTTTAAATAATAATTGTCTCAGGGAATGTTGGGCAATAAAGATTCGACTTCACAACGTGACAGTGCAACTGTGTAAAGTCTGTATTCTAAAAATAGTATATGATTTTTTTGGAAAGAAAAAGTTAAATGGTGTTATTTGTAATGTATTGTGTATAGTGTTTTGTAAGGCAACTATGTTTGTGTGTGTCTTTAGTTTATAACACAGTGAAACTTTGGATTGCGAGTAACTCGGTTTGCAAGTGTTCCGCAAGACAAACAAAGATTTTTAATAAATTTTGATTTGGAAAACGAACAAGTCTTGGTTTACGAATCCCGAGTAGCATGTATTTCTTGTTTTGACTCTGAGCGTCACGTGGTCACAACTGAGCCAATGGTTTTTTTCTCTCTTGCGCTGCAGAATTGTGGGTAATCGTCTCCTCTGCTGGGCACCTCTCTCACTGGTATAATCAACATCCGTGCACACGTGTACTGTTTACTATAACACTGTGACCATGCTTGTGAACGTAAAACATCTTTTATTTTGTGTTTGTGTGTGTGTGTTTGAAGGCATACACACACATTTTTTTTACTGTGTAAAACGAGAAGAGGGAGAAGGGAGGGGCTAATTCCACATACATACACAACGGAAATGCTTATCTGTCAGGATTTATTTTTACTTTTTTTTAAAGGTAAAGTGCAGGTTAATTAGTATTTTTACTTTATATTTTATATTAATTATTTTTATGTATTTTCTTTTGGGCTGTGAAACGAATAATTTGAGTTTTTATTATTTCTTATGGGTAAATACAATTTGGTTTACAAGTGTTTTAATATACGAACCTGCTTCCGGAACAAAATTAATTAATGTTCGTAATCCAAGGTTCCACTGTATATGAACATTATAGGTCATTACATACAGTACGGGGTCTAACTCAGTGCTTAAGGCATTGGTCTTAGGGTTCAAAAGGTCCAACGTTCAAATCCCACAACCACCAAGTTGTCTCTCATGGGCCTTTAGTAAGGCCTTTAACCCTAAAACTGCTCAGATTAATAATGAGATAAAAAATGTAAGTCACTCCAGACTTCACTCTGGGCATCTGCCAAATGCCTAAATGTAAATGTAGGAGAAGAATATAAAGTACTGGTGGTCAGTGTAGTGGCATTTATGTATATTTATTTACTTTATTAAAGTCACATATTGGTTAATCAATTAATCAATCAATAAAAAAGCAAAAAAATAAATAAATAAAGAAGTTCATAAATTAATAAAATTAATTAAATAAAAACATAATGAGGTCAAGGTTTAGTTTACTAGAAGCAAAATCTGTTTGTTTATTTATTTATTTATTTATTTGCATTTTCTATCCAATTTTTGGAGCATATTAGGGTTTTGTTGCTGCTGCTGCTGCTGTTTTTGTTGTAGATTTTGTCCATTTTATATCTATAGCACTTTTGGACATTGCTACAAAACAGGTTTTACAGAAAAAAGAAAATTCCAGATATAAGTAATAAAAATGTTTAAAAGTGTAGATATACATGTAGATAATAAAAATATATATCCTATGTATTTTTAAATGTTACTAATATTTAGTTACTAATTACAATAAAAAAAAAAGAATTTTAAAATGAGTGCTTTGTCAAATCCCCAAATCTTTGCACTTAAATGGTTCATCCATTCTCAGACTCCAGTAAGAAGGGAAGTTTGGACATGCTTCTTTAGAGAACCCTTGCTGTATGTTACTTTAAGCAGAAACTTATGTAACTGTTGTTATAAGACAATGTTAGTGACACAAAATACTGGATGTTATTCTATTAGTGACCAAAAAGAGTGAGTGAGATTGACCTCTTTAAATTTTCACTTTATTTAGTTAAAGTTTCACAGTGCATAGGTACAGTTTCACTTATTTAACATTTCTGCATCTACACATGTAAATTCAGTCTATTGTTTTAGTTAAATCAAAAGTACCAGTATGTGTTGTTTAGCAAAATTTACCTAGAAATTTACCTAGAATTTAACTAGAATTATCAGATAAACGACAATACATCACACATTTCTTATTCATCTTTTATATTAAGCTTTAATATTTTTGTTAAGATTTAAGGTAACTTGGTAAACAAAAGTTATGAGGTTTGTGTATCAGTACTTGCAAATAAAAAAGTTATATATTTCTAGAAATAATCATAGCAATAGAAACCAACTTTTGAAAAGATAAATGAATTTATGAATCTATAAACTTTATTTTACAGATTTATATATTTAAATTTGCACAAAGTATAAATATATAGTAAACATTTTTAAATTACTGAAAGAAAAACAGATACATTTTTTAAAATGTTAAGTGCTGAGAAGTTTTTTTAATATATATACAGTAAGTTTGCAGATTGATCCTGCATGAAACTTAATGCATATAGATTATTAAATTGTGGCTGTATTATAAAGTTAAACATCATTTACATATAGTTACACAACACTTACTGTAAGATCATATAATTATTAAATATTTAACTTAAGATAACTAATTATTTATAACATCAGTTCTAGATATGAATCTTAGAATCACGTTTTTTATTTAATTTTTTTAAATAAATTATAAATATAAATGTGATGTGAAGTTATGTGATGTGAAATTTATTATAATCTTGTGTTAAGTACTGCTGAGGAAACCTAACCTTTGTTACATTCAGTGTTTAATATGTGTAACATTTTACCAGGCCTGACCTGTAATTACTGCCTAAGCATTTATTGTCTATTATATGTTCAACACCCAGTAATTACTGTACAACGGAGGAAAATGAAAGGTTATTTAATTAAGGGGGATTTTAAATGTTTTATTTAGTAGACTTACTACCCTTAATTATCCAGTGAACTCTTAAGGAATCACAGAGGAATGTGTTGTGTCCTGTACATAAAATGCTCTTTGAAAAATAAAGTGAAATTAAATGTTATTTGAGACGTTACTGAGACTGGCGAGTTTACATTTGACAGTTAAACGGTTTATTTGATAGAAAACTCCCCTTCCTCTTTAAATTATTTAGATATTTTTTCATGCCAAATGGCCATGTTTATGCTCAGATAATTTCAGGGAGCTTTACAATTACAGCTATTGCATTTGGAGCATCTGTCATGGACACATTTAGGGAAATGAGGGGATGATGACGATGATGACGATGATAACGACGATGACGATGATGATGATGATGATGGTGATGATGATGATGATGATGATGAAAACAGGTGTTTATTTCAGTTCTTTCAATGATTAAATGTGGTTTTCTTTACATAAAATCATCATCTTCATTATTTCCTAACATTATTAATTTCTCCACTTTTAGTTTGTGACAGTGTGTTTTAGTATGATTGCCATCTGCCATCACACTTCTTTTATGAGATGGTCAAAGAAACTGAAAAAATGCCAGACAGCAGCACACTTAAACTGCAGAGTTTATAAAGTATAGAGCATTGGCATCACTCTGATTTAAAAAGAAGCAATTATACTGTAACTGAATGGAAAAAAAAACTATGTAAAAGCATAGTGTTGTTGAATTCTGGACTGTGATTGGTCATAAGGGGGACCAACATTTTATTGTATACTATAAAACAGTTATTTCCAACTGAGTAATCTGATTGGATGAGTGGTGATACATGTAAATAAACGTCCCACTGCTGTTATGCTCTGTGTCACTCTGCATCACTTGTGTTCTAGCAATCGTTAATCACGCTAACTGTTGGTCGCAGTATGGGTAAAAGTGATACAAAAAAAAAAAAAAAAGTAGCAGGAGAACAACTGCTTCCCAAAATTTTCAGCAAAAAAAAAAAAAAAATCTGATGATAAACCCCCCCAAAAAGTCAAGAGAGCAAATACCACGTGATGTGTTCCATGTGATCTGTTTGGAGTGTGTTATATCCCCCATAAGTTAACCCCCTTAAAAGAAAAACAAGTTTGGGGTTAAATAATACTCATATAGTAAAAAAATAAATAATCCCCAATAATAAAAAAAACTTTATCGTTTCTATAGTAACAGCTTATTCAATCAGTCTAAACATGTGATTGTTTAAAGCCTCTGGAACGTAAGTGGGAACAAAACTTGTTTTGTAACTATGAATGGATATAATTGTAAAACTGTGTTATTTAATAAATGGGAAATTGTAAAAATGGTTGTGCAGTAAACAAGATCTTCATCACACAACTGGACACCAAGTCTTTTATTTCTTATTTGTATGAACATCCATATACGATATCATTTTTTACCAATAACTCAGGCATTAATTTATCACCGGCAAAAATTTGTATATATAGGAAAAGTATTTGCACCCTCTATTAAAAAATTGTCAGTAGTAACACATTTTCGCACTGTGCAAGTGTGTGTGAGAGTGTGTGTGTTTCAGCCTTTGCTTTTCACTGTAACTGTGTGTTAAATGCGAGTGACCTTTTCTTCTACTCCCAGAATACCTGCATTGTTTCTCTGCCAGTGAGCTGAATAAGGAATGTGACTACAGCATGGGGATTTCTCACTCGTGCTAAGAAGACCAATACACATCTTGTACATTACTGATAATTACATGACGCTTCACACACCGAGGCCGTTCGGCCGGAGCTGATATGTAATGTTTTTACTCATCGACCCAGCTGGTGGTTGTAGGACATGCAGATTTTACGGCCTTGTGGCAAACGATAAGAAGCGATGTATTTCTTTATTTATTTATCTGTTGGTCCTACTGCAGCAGAGTGTGCGTGTGTGTTTGTGTGTTGTTCATGCAAGGTGCGTAAGTGAGAAGATTACGATCTCAGAGCTCAGAGGAGTTGGCAGTCACATGTTGCAGTAACAGTGTGTTGTACTTTGATAAATTGTTAGCTATAATCATCGGTTGCTGAGGTTGGGAGACGAATAAACCACATCAGGATGTTATAGAAAAAACAATCAGCTACAAACGTACTGTAGCTCTTCTTCTGTGTTCAATGTTTATTTCTACTATTAAACTTTTTTTGTTAAAAAAATAAAAGTTCTGATTTTGGTGTAGGCAGCACGGTGGTGTAGCACTGTCGCCTTGCACCACTTGAATACGTGATTTTGGTGTTTTGATGCAGTTGTCTTTAAACTTAACTTTAAACATTAAAATTAAACTATGTGGTTTCAGCATCATCAGATTCAGGCTTTGAATGGAACTGGAAAAGGAGGAATGAAGTAAGGAAAAGGAAGATTGGAAGATGAAATGAAAGACAGATGAGAGTAGAAAAAAAATTAGAAAATGAAGTGACAGACAGAAAATAAAAGAAGGAAGGAAGGAAAAGAAAGACAAAATACAAAAATGGAAGGAAATGGAAAACTAAATCCAAAATTGAAGGAAGGAAGGAAAAAAAAAAACAATCCAAATTCAAAATAAAAGCAGGAATGAAGGAAGGAAAACAAAAGATGTGACTGGGAAAAAGAGAAAAGTTGAAAAATAGGAAAGAAAAGAAAGACAGAAGCCACTAGGAAAATAAATGAGAAAAGAAGGACACAAGGAAGGAAAAGAAATATGTCACTAGGAAATGGAAAGAAGATTTTGTACTAAGCAAGGAAGGGAAAAAAAGAGGGGAAACCGAATCAGTGTAAAGAAAGAAGTAAAAAAAAAAACAATTGGATAAAAAGGAAAGAAGTAACTGATTTGATGTGATTTGTTTGTTTAATGTATAATCATGAATAATGTACAGTACACTAGTCTATACTGTATATATAACACTTAACAATGTATACAGTAACACTATTATGCCTGTTGCACTTGCTCTATAATCAGGACCAACTGTTCATATTTTAGAGTTAATTGTATTTATTTATTAATTTAAAAAATATATATTCTTCAACTCTCGAGCAGCTTACTCATTGTGCATTGTGTTTGCTTTGGCAACCTTGTCTGTGTTCAGCGTGAGTGTCAACTTACTTTCTTATCTGTTGACACAAAACAACAGCATAATTACATCAGTGTAAACAACATTCTGACAAAATTACTCTTTAACGTGCGCTGTTCTGCTGTTTATGCGTCTGTAAACAAATGCAAAACACACATTCAACCTACAATATAAAGGGCCAAAAAGCACTCAAAGGTTCTACTCAAAGTCCTTCCCGACTAAGTTCTTCAGTGGTACCTTAATGTTTCCTTGGATAATTAAACCTCTTTTTTTTTCTATTTGGCTCTGAATTGAACCTTGAAGAACCATTAGAGCAACAACCATCACATGCAAAAAAATCATGCAATTTTCTCCAAACAAATTGAACCTGTTTTTTTTTTTTTTTTTTTTTAAGTTTCAAAGAGCCATAGCAGAAGAACCCACAAAGTCCTTAAAACATTTTCTTTCTCTGAGACTGCTAGATAGATACTGTAGGTGTAAAGATGATGATATTATACTTAGGGGTTCCTTTTAAGCGTGGACCAAGTATCAAGGCAGCTTTGCTAAATGTTAAACATCTAACAGGTTCTACAATTTGAAAATTAGCATTCCAGATACCTCATAAAACTACATAAATCTATTCTACATAAGGAAAAAGGTGCTACCGAGGACCACTAAACCTAAAAAAAAGAGTGCGACATCACCAGGCTAAATCTACTGTATACATGTAAAGCTTTTAGCTTGTTTTGAATAGTAGCACCACCTCAGAATCCCAGACGTACCTTTCTATTTCTACTTTCCACAGCAAGCATGACCTCATTTGCAGGTCATGGTGCTATTTGTTCATTACCCAGCTGTTACTTGTGTTTGGCTCTAATTAAACAAACCTGGAAAGCATCTGCACAAGGCTGAACAAGACTGGACAACATCTGCTCCACCACCTTCCCCTCGTCAATCATAATCCCAACACCGCGTCGCTGTATTTGGTAGAGTTCAATGGCTGGAGCGTAGCAACTGTTTAGGGACCCATTTGTTCATTAAACAGCTGTTGCTTGGGAGAAATTCACTAATTAAACCAGATCCATGCAAACTGGTCAACATCTGTGTGATGCCATGAGGTCCCTGACCTCTTGTTTATTAGCCACAAAGCCAACGAGGACGAAATATAAAATACGTTTCAGGAATAGTATCCAGATTTAAAGTGTATTTTAGTGAGGGTGGGTTGGTGGGTTCCCAGTGTGGAAAATCTAAACAAGATTAACATTTTAGAAAGCTAAGAAACCATAATTTATCAAAGAACCCTTAAAGAACTGTTGAATATTGTAGGAGTTTGTTTGGTCAACCTGCAGCTATTGCTTGAGGAAAGTTTTTTTTTTTTTGGTTTTATTCAACATTTCAGATCAGCACTGTGGCCTCACTCCTCCAGGGTTCGACTTTCAGCCTTGGATCTGTGTGTATGGCACCTACCCCTCTGTGTGCTTGGTGGGTTACCTTCAGGTACTCTGGTTTTCTCCCATGGTCTAAAGACATGTTGATTAGCCTAACTCTGGATTCCCAAATTGCCCAGTTCGTGAGTGAGTGTGTGACTACATTTTTGCCCTGCGATGAACTGGCACCCTGTCCAGGATGTACCCTGCTTCATGCCCAAGGCCTCCTGGAATTGGTTTCAGGCTTCCAACAACCATGTACTGGATAAGCGCTATAAAATATGACTAAATTAATAAATGAATAACTGTTGTAGTTGATGGCAAAATATAATTCATTCATTAAGTAAAAGATTCTTCAGGTCTCCTTGCCTCTTATCAATCCTGGGATGTAAATATTTAAATTATTTGCTAAACCGTTACATCATGAGCACATGGTGGTACTGTAGTTTTAGACATAATTATTATGAAATTGACTGTACAACTGTGTAAGGATTTGTTTGTGGCCCTCTTCAGCAAGATACTACTTCCTGAGGCAGAAACCTTGAGAGGAGCCAGACTTTTTGCAGTGATTTTCAGGGTAGCCTGTTTGCACAATGGGTAACTTTGTCACCTTACAGCTCTAGGTCCCATGTTTTATTCCTGAACTTGGATTAGTGCCAGTGTGGAGTTTGGGTATCCTCCAGTTTCCTCTCCAAAAGCAAGTAGTGGATTGGAGACTCTAAATTGCCCCTGGGTATGACTGTGCCTCTGTGGTGCCCTGTAATACATCGAAATCTAGTCCAAAGTCTATTCCAACTCTTCCCCGGATAGACTACAGATCCACCACAACCCTGACCAGGATAATGCATTTCATCTTCTTGTTTTTTTGTTTTCACTCCTCTATTTATAGCCAATATCCTATTATTTGTAGTTCTGGTAGAAAATCTGGATGTTCCTTCACTGTAAGGATATACAATCGCCACATGTTCAACCAGTCGTTAAGTGCATCTCTGCATATACAGTACATGGTTCACCTTTAATTGGAAACTTGACAACATCTGGACAAAATCCCTGAGCTCTTCTTTGAGCTTTTACCTACCCCTCTGTTTTAATACATAGTTTTTTCCCAGTAAAAATACTCAGGAACAGCAGGTAAAACTTACAAATTGAGCAGGGACTCATTAAACCAGTGCTCTTCCTTCTGGCTCTCAGAAGTCAGCCACTTTGCTGATGGCTACAAAATGATGACTGCCTACACTGCAGCTTACATGACCTCAGCCGGAGGGCTCGGCTCAACCGGCTCGACTGGCCCGCCGTGTCTTTGAGGCTGGAAGTGGGGAAAGCGCCACGTCAGCGTTTTTGTTGCGGAGAGCTCCTTGCTAACATTTAGCGCACAAAGAACACTGCTAGTGCCAATACTGCGAAATGTAATCCATGCCTGCAGATGCAGCCGACCGTTGTGTTTAACAATAGTGGAGATTAAATTGTTAGGTCTTTTAAAAGTCTTACTGGCAGACAATTAGTCTCGAATCAGTAACAATCTCATTTTCCAGACGGACTCTATTACTGGATAAAAGGACAGCAGAGCAGTTATAGAACAGACCTTATGAAAAAGGATTATAAATGAATCAAAGACTTTTGTATTGCTTAGGGATGACAGGCAAATGTATGACCATGCAGGAATTTTGGTGTTTTAATGGACGGAACCTTGCTGGCTAAAAATGACCACCAGACTTATTACCAGGTTACATTTTATGTCTGAATCTTTAAAATCGTAACCAAGTTAATACCTGAGCATTTTTTAAGCATTCTTTCTCCTTATGGTCACACTACAGTATAACCATATAACCAAGCAGGTGCAACAGTAATGTCCTCAGAAGAAATGTGGATGTGTGGTTTTGCAGGGTGCTGAGTAAAAAAAAAGTCTAATTTCGTTATTAAACTGCACAAATTGTACCTGTCACAAAATGGTCTCCAAGGTGAAAAAAAAAAAAAAAACGCAAAACTTTATTTTAAGGCATTCTTGCTCTAAAGCATTTATCTATTTATTAAGCATTTATTAACTTTATAGTGATGAAGTTGTTTGACTTCGTGAACAAATCCAGTAGAGAATTTAACCTGCTTGTTCAACTTGACTCCATTCTGTAAGAATTTGTTAGAACACTCTTACTCACTCACTCATCATCTATACCGTTTTATCCTGTATTCAGGGTCTCAGGGGGCCTGGAGCCTATCCCACGAGACTTAGGGCACAAGGGTGCCAATTCATCACAGGGCTCCCACACATACACACACTAAGGGCAATTTGGGAATGCCAATTAGCCTAAGCTGCATGCCTTTTAACTGTGGGAGGAAACCGGAGTACCCAGAGTAAACCCACATGGGGAGAACATGCAAACTCCATGCACACAGAGATGGGAATCAAACCCAGACCCTGGAGGTGCAAGGCAACAGTGCTAACCAGTACACCACCGTGCCGCCCCATTCTTAGCCAATATACATGTATTACTATGCTGTCCATTAACTTAAATTTACATTTAAGCATTTGGCAGATGCTCAGAGAGACTTTACAAAATGGCTTTGAAGTTTTCCTCATTGGATGGATACTTATACTGGGTTACTTGGTTACTAAATGAGTGCCATCAGTTTTTGGGGATGGCGGTTAGTCCAAGTACTAAAGAAGGGATGGATCTTTGGGATGGATCAAACTAGAGGTTATGTTTGCTATGTCAGTTATACCTGCGTTTTCTCTTAATTTAACGTCTTTACATCAAAAAAGAAACAACATCAAAGGGTGTCTGCAAAGCTGTTTTTTGTGTCTCGGAAAAGGTGCCAGTGGTAGTCCGTCCAGGAAAAATCAGGTTGAAAGCTTATTTTTGGAACTGCTACTTGAGAATTACTGCATCTTCATGCAATCTCAATTACCTGAGGAACACGTCAGGAAATAAGAAACCAGAGTGCGTCTAGTGTGGCGAGCCTGAGATGGAGTTCTCTGTTTACCGTTTTCTGCTTTCATCTGACTTGATAAGAAATTATTTCTTTTTTTTCTCTTTCCAAATATGGCTGCCAAAACACATCCAAACACGGCCATGATTAGATTTGAACAAAATCATAGGAGTAATAACATTTTGTTTGTCAAATGAAATAAAAAGTACAGTATGTCACGTGAAATATATCTGTTTTTTTCCCTTTGTTCTCCCCTCCACAAGGCCAACTTTCTTCGTAGTAAACTTGCTATTAGTGTACTTTAGCCTACCTTGGACATTTGGCTAAGAACGTTCCGCTAATTGCAAATTGGGTATATTTAGAAACCTATGTTTACTTTAATCGGTCATATAATTTGACTGTATTTCAGACGGCCAACATCCTGCCGTTCAGGCTCCCGGAATTAAAAATCTAGTGTGTGAGCAAAACGAATGGCTGAGCTACAAATAATTTGAAACCCTCTCCATCTGGCATGTTATTATCCTCTGCTCAGCTCTCCGGAGGTGTAGCTCCGATCCATACATCCTCTTTAGCCTCCCCTTGTTTCCTTTGCTGTGTTTGCTAAAGCACTCTTCTCCTCCATTTATTAGACAAAAAAGAAAATAATACGTAGAGCTCGGGGATGAGCTAGCCTGCGCTAATGCCAGCGGGAAATGGAGCGGCTTGCTAATGACGACTGGCAGGGGCCATCTATTCTCGCCGTGTGATCCAGCCGAGGTGTGCTCCGCGTGACATCAGAGACCTCGCTCCCTTTAGCAGATAAGAAAAAGCAATGCTTAGACTTTACATGCGCTCACCCAAGCTGCCGGATTTTCTAGCTTTATTGCAGCGGGTTTGTTTCCTCATTATTTTTTCATACCGATAAATATTTTATGGAGGAATGCCCTATACAATGCACTATTTCTGCCCTAATATGCCACCTGTAGTCCTGAATACGGTGTATGATGTGTATTAGTTCTAATGCTCTCATAGTTGTAAATGTCTGTACAGGAACTTTTCAAGGTTGAGGTAAATAAAAAAAAAAGTTAGAGTGTTCAGGTAGGTCAGCTCAGAAGCTCTTACGGAGCAGAGCTTTTTTTTTTTTTTTTTCTCATTGTTTGCACCTGACTTGCACCATCTCTGTACATAAATATCCGTGCTTACGAACAAACACAAGAACAAATTTATCTGGCAGTTATTTTTTTTTGTTGTTGTTGTTTTTTGCATTCTAAGCATCTTTAGGTATTCATCGGATTCTTTGCCATTAAGAACAGCAAGTACAGCCTTTCAAACAGAACCTGTCCAGTATTCTCTCCAAGCAACAGCTCGGAGAAACCATCTCAGCTATGTGTATTGATTTACGTGGTGGATTTATGGAGGCATAAATGGGTAAGACAGGAAATTGTTTTAGTGTCTATAATGTTTTGACCTTGGCATAGCTAGAGTTGATCGAATTCTTCAAGCTGAGTATATGTAACTTAAGTGTGTATGTGTCTATGTATACAGTATCTGTGTGTGTGTGTGTGTGTGTGTGTGTGTGTGTGTGTGTGTGTGTGTGTGTGTGTGTGTGTGTGTTTGTGTGTGTGTGTGTGTGTTATATTGATGTTCCTACTGTTGTGTTGCACCTTGCTTTGATTTCCATGCTTTGTCTGCAATAGAAAATATCTGAGGTGGTTTGTTTAGCTACTAACATCCTTGTTCAGCTGGTAAAATTCTTGCGAGCAAATCTGTGATGTTGCTAAGCATCCTTGAGCATCATTAAGGTCAAGGATTCATCGAGCACCTTTGAGATAAATCACGCAACAAATATGCATACATTTATTAAAGTGGAAAAAATCTTTACTTTTTTACCTTTAACTTTTCTTGTGCAGGGCTTTTCTATGTTTGATTTTGTTTTCATTTCAGATGTGAACCAATAAAATCAAGAAATCGAAGGCAGATCATTGGTGTAATTGCAATTTATCAATAAGCAGGTCCTGTGTTCTTGTTCCATTTTCCTAAAAGACACATATGACATGCAAGGATCACTATCCTTCATCTCGCATCGTCGTCACGCAACATTTGTCTTCCTTGAAATGACTTGACTCACATAGTATATGTTTTCCCCCTCAAATAGACCAGGCCTTCTCAGTTTCTTTACGTTTATACTGTAAGATCAGGAATTTGAATGCCATGTTTAACAAGTCGTAAAAACAAAGTGCCTGCTCCAGTGCACATTTTTTACATCACACTTCCTTTAATCAACACGTAATCGCCCTGTTCTGATGGTTACATTTCATTCACGTGTCATTTGACTGTTAATTTTGCTCAAAAAGTCAAAAAGCGTCAAAAAGCGCTTCCATGCAATTGACTTTCTATTGGATTACTGAACCAGTCTTTGTTTGTTTTACTATTATAAAGGTATCACTCATTATAATAGTATGTTTGTGTTAAATAAAAATTATATTTTTGCAATGGCCACTCCCACTGATTCAAGACATGTCTAGGCTTGTTTGATAGACAGTACCAAAATACTTTGGTACACTTTTGTCTACTACAGTTCTACTACAAATATTGGTCAGTTGAAGAGATAATTTGTTTTTGGTGCATATAAGTACATTACAATAGGTCATGATGGTTATAATTATTTATTTATTTTTTGCTTTGAAATTTGGTCCCCAGAATGCAAGTAAGTAAGTAAGTGATTGGGGCCAAATTTCACAAGCCTCTTTCCATGTAAAACTCATTCCAAAATAATTCAGCAGTGCTGCATATGAAGCACCTGTGTTCTCACTGAGCTAAATTGAGTTAGTATCTTGCAAAGTTATGGTGTATTTAATACAAATTTAACTTTTTACATTTCTCTTTAACTGGAACTAGCCATATGGCGAACTGTAACTAAAATCACCAAGACCTATGGTAATCTACTTACATGGCACCTGATTTACTGGACTGTGGATTACTGATCAGGAGGTTGTGGGTTCAAGCCCCAACAATGCCAGGCAGCCACTTTTTTATCTGCTCCAGGGCTGCTGTATCATTATGCCCAGTGTTGTGTCTGTTCCCCTTATGTCAGCATTTGGGACATGATTCCACAAGACCTCCGGGATGTGTGCCGTGGTGCTTGGCCCTGTTTGGCAGTGGATCCGTTGGGTATTGTGGGTTGTGGGGTGGGGCCTCTGTGGACTGGATTTTTTTTTGTCCGATGCATCCCATGGGTGCTTGATTGGATTGGGATCTGGGTAGTTTGGGCGCTGGTTGGGTGGCCTTGGGCATTTTGTCTAGAGTGACTTCAGGGTTGGGCAATTTCACTTAAATTTGTGGATTTGCAAGTGGCCTGGTTGTGTAGTGGTTAGCACTTTAGTTTCACACCCCTAAGATCAAGGGTTCAAATCCCATGTGGAGTTTGCATGTTCTCCCCACTATTTTGGTGGGTACTCCTATTACCTCCCACAGTCTGAAGACATGCAGATTAGGTCAGTTGGTGTTTCCAAATTCCTTGTAGTGTGTGTGTGTGAGACCTATGATGAATTGGAACCCCACCCTGGAATATATTAAATTACTATCAGCGTCTCCTGGATCCAGTTGCGAACAACACTTTATTCAACTGTCGTTATTGACTAAACTGTTTGAGTAATCCGTCATGTCCTTACAACGACGACTAGAACGTTTCAGATGTCTATAAGCTTTATCAGATTTTCTAGATCAAAGTTTCCAAACCCCTCAGAGAAACTGATGCGTCTTCCCTTTTTTATTAGTTATTTTGCACCTCCAAATTCTGCTGTAATCCACCACACATCAGAGCTCCATCTCATCTCTGACCCATCCGGGGTGCTCAGTGTGGAGACCTCATAGAGACGGATTACAGCAGCTTTCTATGTGGAGCAGAGACGCCCTGCAGCTCAGGTGCTATGAGCTGCGTAGGCTGAGTGTGTGCCGTGCCTCAGGGATCCCCGGCCCCATGTGTTAATCCCCTGCGGGCCCGCTGTGTCTCTTGTTTGCTCTAATCCCGGGCTCGATGGAAGCGGGAGACTCGCTGACTGGCTGCAGCCTCCGTGCTGCTTTTAATTAGCTCCTGGTGGAGAAGCAGGTGAAGGCAAGGAAACATAGACAGAAAAATCATGAATTTAAGTCTACGATCTGATTATAAAACACTCACGGGTGTGCTGTTATAGAATATTAACCAGCAGGGTGGTGGCGCGATGATGTGGAGTTACTGGTATGTTCTCAACATTTTATTTATTTATTTATTTTTCTTGCAATTCTTATTTAATTATTATTAAGCAACAGGTTGCCTTTCATGTTCTGGATTCAATTTATAACTTGCATTAGAGCAGCGATGAACAATTACCTCAGCATCCTCTTATTTTTGCCCCACTCACCCCCTTGAAGTTCCTAACACAAGGGAGTTAACAGTAACTTTAGAGGTAAAGTGACCAATCAGAATGCAGGATTTTGACAGAGCTTCAACTGTCAAGAGATCCCAAACACATTTTTTTTTCCACAGAAACGGAAAACAGAAAGGTTTTCTGTGTGCCTGTAATGATGCAACGACTGTGTCATATCCAGACGGAGAACCGAGATGGGCTGAGTGATGTAAGAGAAAGTGGCTTGGATCTGTATGAAAAAAAAAAAAAAAAAAACTAAAAACATATAGACATATTCAGAATCACTTGAGAATAACTGCACACATCAAAGCCTGATATTTCTTGCTCTGATTTTCTCTGTTTAAACCCTTGATATAACTTTGTGCCATGAGCAGGTTCATATCTATTTCTATCCACATGTGAGTTGAATGCATGATTATAAGCCTGCTTATTTGCGCATACCTTAGCGTTTAGTTTAGTTTAGTTTGTTTTAACTGAACCCTGGTGCGTTCTCCTTCCCGCTGCGGTTCTTTTGGTGAGAACACAAAGAATAATGCTGTTGTTCTGAGAGTGAGGAGATGTCAATCTGCTTGAAAATGAACTCTACTGAGAATGGGAATTCACTCTGAACTGACTCGATTCAGGAAAATTATCACACATGATGTGTGTTTTGGGTCTTGAAACATGCAAGTTGCTAAAGTGCACCAGAGAACAGTCATGTGTTCTGATAAACTGATGGGGGAAAAAAAATTAAAAGAAGTCCTCAGTGTGAATGAGGGACTCTGATTGTGCAGAATAACAGAACACAGTTTTGAGAGTAAAAACTCCCTTTATTTCTCTATATATTCCACTATGTTTCACTAGTGCTTCGTCGAGGTAGAAAGTTTTCTCCGCCATGATCAGACAGTCTGAAACGCCGGCCTCCCAGGAACTCCTCTAATGAGCCAAACATGTAGCTCGGTGCTAGGTCAGGACTGTACAGAGATGTGGCAATAACTCCCAGCCGAGTTCCTGCACCGTGTCAGTGGTGTTGGCGAATTATTGTGTGTACAGTTCTTACATACAGACGCGTCTCCTCTGAAAGTTGGCACCAAGTTTTCCATCGATTTTCAAGCATCAGGTGTTTCACTCGCTGAATGCTCACGGAAGCGACTGCACTGGGCTCCGAGCCACCTCAGCCAAGATCATCATTCATGGACGGTCAGACTTCTTTAAAACATTTTCACCATTCAAATGTTTTGCTGCAGCCAAGAGGTCTTGCAGTCTTCTGCAAGCCTTTATTCACCAGAAATTTCAGCACAAGTCCTGGTTTGACTTGAACGGCCTTTATCATTGTCTGATTTCCACGCTCACTACGTTAAAATCAAGTTTACTTGAACTTCTATAACTTATAGTTCCGAATTTCTTTTGACAGGCTTTAAAAAAAGAAAGTCTATTGATCTTTCAAGCATTGTATCATTTCAAGCTTTGAAGGATTTTATAACCACATGTCTGCTTTACGACATCAAGCCTGGCGCTGCTGTATTATTTTTCCACCGCCTCAAAAAAAAAAATTATTAGTGCTCTGTTGTGACTGACATCAGTGGTGACCTGGAAGGGAAAGATTTTGCTGATAGCGCGCAGTGCAGTGCTGTACTTTGATTTCTAGCTGGAGTGCAAATTTCTTATGTCGGAATTATTAAAAGCAATCTGATTGTAATACCAGAGCCATTTCCCAAGATGAGAAAATCCATAGCACTTTGCACACGGCGAATATAAAGGATCCATAAATCATACGGTGGCGCCCCGCAGCCGGTGCTCTGAAGCTGAAGGATTGTTATGATCTCTGTAGGTCGCCTCTATTCGCCGAGCATGTTGCTTGCAGTTGCCAGGTAGCCGGGCACGTTTTGAAACCTCACGTTTTCTGGGAAAAAGAAGCACCGTGGCGTGGCGCGCCGCCCCTCACCGCGCCGGTCAGGGTGCCGAAGAGGGATATTATGAATAGTCACATTTAAAAGAGCAGCGCGTTGAGTGCAAAGGCATCATTTTGTAGCCTGTTTGACTGCAAGGGAAATGCTTTGAAACTCACCACCTGGGGTGTTAATAAATTTGCACAGCGACGTTCCATAGCCTGGAGCTTCACCTAACCTGGCTCATGATCAACACAGCGCAGGAAGAAGCTCTCAATTTCAAAACATCATACATTAATTACCCGTTTGTTTACGTTTAAGAATTTATCAATATGAAATTTTTAAATGTGGAGATTTTCCATCCATCTGTTTGTTTGTTAATAAAGAATCAGACGTCTTTAAATTTTAACCGAGGTCCTGGCGTTAAAAATGTATGATTTCCTACAGTAGATGCATCACACCGATCCTAAATAGTGTGTCTGGAATAGTGTGTTCACTCAGTCGTGTTGGGATTAAACTGTAATCCTGCACGCTACAGAATTAAATCTAGTACCGCTAAATGGTTGATTCTGGTCGGTCGGGTAATTATTTGTAAGTAAAAGCAACTTGTTTAAAACGTTAACATTTCTATAGTGAAATACACAAATCACTTAAAGCTAAATTTGTTTAATTGTTGGAATTATGACTTCTTTTTGTGTAAAAAGCAATCAATTGAAAATTTGTGGAAGGGTTCTCCAATGTCAAGCTGTGTTTTTAACTGAGTAACGGAACCACTGTTTAAAGCTGCAATGCAGTAGGTTTTAAGACTCACAGTATGACTTGGCCTCGCACCTCCAGGGTTAAGGAGTCGGCTGCTGCCTCAGGTTCTTGTGTAAGGAGTTTGCATGTTCTCTTTGTCCTTGGTGGATTTCTTCGACATATTCCAGTTCAAGTTAAGCACATGCACATTACTGCACAGTGAAATTCTTTCTTCGAAATACCCAGTGTAACTGGAGTCAGAGCGCAGGCTCAGCCATGATAGCCCCTGGAGCAGACAGGGTTAAGAGCCTCGCTCAAGGGCTCAACAATGCCAACCTGGTTGAGCTGGGACTCAAACTACCAACCTTCCGATCAGTAACTGAGTACCGTAGCCCTCTGAGCCACCACTGCCCCCCAAAAACATGCAGATTAGGCTAAATTGTTTTTCCAATTAGTGTGTACAGTATGTGAGTGTGTACTTTGGGCCCTGTGATGGAGTGGCACCCCGTCCACGAGTCCCCTGGGAAAAGGCTTCAGGCCTCACGCAATCCTAAACAGTAGAAGCGTTTCACAGAAGCAGTGAGTGAGGAATAAAGCATTTCAGAAGGAAAATAATCAAATTTGCTTCAGAAACTTTAAATTCACTTCATCACACCAGCTTATATCATCAGACTGAGAGTTTTATTCATTACTTATTCCCCTTAAGCCTTTGCAAATCCAGGTACTACATACAGTAGTTATACAGAGAAGGTTACATTCCATGAAAAAAAAAAAAAACAGTTTATAGTGAGTAATGAAAGATGTAGCCTTTGTTTTTTGAACATTTTTGGATTTTTTTCCCCCCCCTGAATCCATTTGTCCATCCATTTGTCCATGTACTCTATTAATTACTCTATTTTTTTTTCTTATTAATTTTTTCATTCATTCTTTTTTAGTTACTAAATTCTAGGGGTTTTTTTTGTCTTCGATATTCTCAATTTCCTTAAAATTTTCTTTCCCTTAAAATAAATAAATAAATAATAGAACCAGTCCAATTGACTTGCTTTCCGGACGCCATCACAGTGTTTATTTTCCTTTACCCGTATTTACTGAATAACATATTTTAATTGTACGAGCTGGAGATGAACTTTGTCCTTGAGTCTGCTCGCATTAATAACCCCTGAAGCTAAAGACTTTAATAATGCTGTCAGGAATAAACTTATGAAATGAATGTGGTCTGTTAAACTGGCAACAATTTGTCATGTTGTGCTGTATAAAGGCTAAGACCTTGTATAAAAGGGTTTTTTCTCAGGTTAAGGTCAAGGCTAATGAAGGTTGGAATGAAGGTTTAATTTTTTCATGAAAGCAAACTGAATGCAAGCACATTGCGCTGAATTTTTTTTTACAGATTTGGTTTTTTTACAAACCATGTTTAATCACTGCTATAATGATGTAACTATAGCAGTGATTAAACATGGTTTGTCTGTTATTTCTTTCTAGAACATCAGCAACAGCTCACAGTGTGTTTCCAATATACCAAAAACTCTAGCATGCCTCTTACAAACCACTGATACTGGAGACTCCTTCCATCAACTTCACCATATCAAAATTATTTTTAAATATTTTTTCTTCATTAAATCATAACACATTTTAAATATTTATTATAAGTTTTCGATGATGTGACAGTTTTCCGTAAGTGTTCCCGAGGGTGTTTTAAAGTGTTTAGACTGTTATTTACACCGAAACAGAAATATCTTTTTGTAATAATTGCTCCTTTTCCGTAATCATGTTCTACAGCAAGAGATATCACGTCTGATATCTCCCCTCGCTGCTGGAGTGAAAAAAAAAAAAAACAACAAAAAAAACATCTGTTTCGCTATACATAATTAACGATCTCCGTTTCTGACTGCGAACAACATTCTTCACGGGGATTGCTATTTAGGACTGTTTTGGAATGTTGAATGAAAACAACATGCGTAATGTCAGTAATTATTCATGCATACAGTCTGTAATTATTCAGATATTTCAAGTCGGAGCCTCCACCAGCAAGCACAGACATGTGGAAAGCTAAATAGGGAGAGCTCCTGGGGGTGGCGTGGGAATTTTGGGGACAGAGGGAAAAAAAAAAAAACACACGCAGAAGCTGTTGGTTTAAAAACTGTTTAAAGCAAGTAGATTTTCGAGAGAAGATTAGTCAGGCATTTTAGGATGATTTTTTTTTTTTGTCATGAAAAAACAATTATTTAGATGATTCATGTTGACATTTCATGTTCTTTGATGGACATTTCATACAGTAAGTGGTGTATTGGGTTACTTGCTTGTTTCAGACATTTTCACATGTGATTCTTCAACACTTCATTCATTCTCATATGTAATTCTTTCTGATGATTAATTTTTACACAATGTTTTTAAGTGATTGTATAATCATTAAATGTAATTCTTCCACATGATTTACTTATTACACATTATTCCTTCAATTTCACGTGATTTTTTCACATGACTTATTCTTTTTCAAATCTGATTTTTCCAAGAGATTTGTTCATTTTCACATGTGATTCTTCCACACAAATCAGTCATTTTTGCATGTGATTCTTTCACATGACTCATTAATTTTTACATGTGATTTTTTTCTAAATGATTCATTCTTTTTCACATGTTATTCTCCCACATGACTCATTTTTCAGACAGTACTGCATTTTCTCACAGTATTAATTAATTTATTAATGTAATTCTTTGTGATTCATCCTCCCAGTTCATTTATTTCCACATCTGATTTTACCACCATTCATTTAATTCTTATAAGCGATTTCCCCACGTTTATTTATTTATTTTCCACATGATTACTCCCCAGGTTTAATTCATTTTCAGATGAAATTCTTCCACACAGTTCGCCTATTTTTCACATGTGATTCTTTCATAATAAATTTTTATGTGTTGTTTTTACAATTTATTTTATACAATATGTTTTTATTAACAATTTATTTATTTTCCGATTCCATTTATCTTTGCGTATCATATTTACACCTGATTAATTTTGCTTCATATTATTTTTTGACTCAGTATGTGATCACATTTTTTAAATCTATATTGCAGTATATATATAACAAAATAAAATGCAATCTCCTTTTTTCCCATAATGAGTATAATGTAAAGAAACCAAATAGCAATTTTGTTTTCGCAGTGGACAAATAATACATTTTCATCGAGACATGCATACTCACTCAGCCCAATCATGCTTTTATCCAGACCACATCTTAAATGAAGATGTTTCACCTGAAACAAGTGATAAGAGAATGCATGCTACTGTATGTAGGATGTGTGTGACGCAGCAAACTGTTCCACACACACATTATCTATAAATCATGGAGCTATTTTGAGAACAGCTGCAGTGTTCAGGATCTAGATTTACTCTCGCATTGTTGCTTCTGTCAGCACTCGGCCAGCTAAGCACAAATATCAGAGAAAAACGGCTGGGGGGGATGAGCACAGATACTTATCATAAGCTTTTTATTCCAGGGAGAAGTGAGGAACAAAGAACGATTCCTGGTTATACATTTGCCAAGCAAATTCAATAGGTGTATTTATATATATATATATATAGTGATCTAGAAGATTATACAGACATTTTCATAGAAATCTGTCAGCGGTTTATTCCCTTTCTGCTGAAGAAGCGAGTGCGGCTGCGCTTCCAGTTGGAGAACATTATGGCTTCAGAAGTGGAGTGCTCAGAGAAAAGGCGAATGTGGTTTATTTCGCTGAATCTGCATTATAAGCGACCCGTTTTCTCAGTAAAGGGAAAGTATTCAGGGTGTGTTTAGCGTTTTGTTCAGTGATGTTAATGCTAGAGCAGTTACAATGCCGTTCAGTAGAAGGAATAAATGATGTAAGGATTTCACCAGTGGTGAATATGCTGTAATAACCGTCACTGCCAGTTCTTAAAAACAAACGAGAAGGAGCGTTTTTTCTTTTCCTCTCATTTTCCAGCAATGTCATATTAATGAGAACTCCTGCAGTGGAAGGGGACCGTATTTACTCCGAGACGCTACGAGATGACGAGGCTGTGCTATTAGCATGAAGCTTTGGAGCTTGCTCTGTGTGAGCAGAGGATACAGATGGCAAGATGAAAGAGCTGGACAGACTGAAGGACTAAAGTGCCCCCGCATTGCCCTCATCAGTAGCCAGGGCTAAACCCTAGTCATGGCTGTGAGCTCGGGATTGTGGGTAACGTCCCCAAAGTGAAAACAGAGTAGCACCTCGATGGAAAGCTGACAGTGAAAATTTCATATCAAAATAAATATTTTGATGTTTATGAAAATCACATGTCGATGAGAACCACTAAGGTGAAAGAAGAAACCTTTGAGGAAGCTCTGCCCCCTTTTGGTACATACTGTAGGTCATATGTAATCTTCTTATGTCCGCATGCTACTTAACTACAGTTTTTTTTTTCTTTTTCTGGAACATTCAGCATCTCATAGTATTTGAGTGTTTGTACAGTAGGTGTATGAATTATTATTGTATTGAGTATAAAATGTTTTCAGTTCAGCTCTTGCACAATGGCTTCGATATTTAGCTCTCGTCTGTACTGGCTAAAAAGCTAGAAAACTATGAATTTCATTAATTGATTAATTAATTGATTTACAAAAGCCCTACAAAGCGGGCGTTCACTTGAACCAACATTACCAACATTTTAGATGTTTTCATTCAAGAACGAAAGAGGAATACGACTTACTGTAAATTACACAACACCATAAAATATTTAATGTAATTGTAAACTTGAAATGCAATTTTTGATTAAAGGACAATGCTTTTGTCTAGTAAATATAATATTTTACTCACTCACTCACTCACTCACTCACTCACTCACTCACTTATCGTCTATACTGTACCACTTTATCCTATATTCAGGGTTGCCGGGGGGGCCTGGAGCTTATCCCAGGAGGCTTAGGGCACAAGGCAGGGTACACCATGGACAGGGTGCCAATCCATCACAGGGCAATACAATATTTTAATATACTGTGAGGGATTTTTCCTGATCTAGCCATGGCCAATCCCACCCTTCCTCAGGGCACTCCCACCTCAAGGCTACCAACTAGGATGGGCGAAGGTTATTCAAATTCAAATTCAAATTTTATTTGTCACATACACAGTCATACACAGTACGATATGCAGTCAAATGCTTATATGACCGCTCCGTGACCTTAAATATTTTTACAAATGGAACCTATAAAACAGATTCCATCAAAGTTACAAAAAAAATATATATATATAAAATCTGAAGTATGATGTAATGTAATATATTACGACTATAGTCTGTGAAAAACTTGAGGTAGTAATTTTAATTTATCACATGTGATTTTAAGTTATCACATCCTCCTGCTGAGACACATGAAGCCACAAACAGCATATTTTCGTAACACACTCTATCCACTTCTTCCGCTAGTGTGAGCTCACAGATGCCCCTGATTGGCTGTAGAGCCGTGATTGATGTGAAAGAGCTGAGTACCTCCCATCCCTGCCCTCTGAAAGAATTCGGCCAATCAGCCAGCTGCGTGACAAATCATTGAACAAATCATCAAACTTTGTTCTAGATTAGACTGTAATAGTTTCTGTTCATTTCTTTATTTTATTTTAAAGATAGATTAAAAATAGGTAAACGCTAAAAATAAAAAAAATAAAAAATAATGAAATGAAATGAAATAATCATATATTTTACTTTATATATTACTTTTTTCATAGAATATATATATATATATATATATATATATATATATATATTATGGCATGCCGCTTAGGAAAATATTCATGAGAGAACTTAATGAAAACTCTGAATATATTGAATGAAACGTGAGAATATTGAATGGATTCCTAATATATGGATTGAAACTCATATATATTGAATGAAAAGTCTGAATATATTGAATGAAACATGACGCATCGAAACACAGCGCCATCTTTAGAAAGGATGAGTGAGTCGGCGAGAAACTTGGTTGCTGCAATTGTGAGAAATGAAGAGATGGTGAACACATTGATGAGTGCGTGTCCGGCCCAAAGTGGTGGCACAAGCCGCACTCAGTATCAGACTACGGATGAAGAAATATATTCGCTATTTCACCGCGGAAGACCGGTGTTATGCGCTAAAATGCCCCCCTGCCACGATTGCACCCCTACATAATCTCTATCAAATATTATATTACAACATAAATTCATAGGTTTATTGTTATCAAATATGATATAACTATTATAATTAACCCTTGGCACGTGACAGGTGTCGAGACCATGAATACAAATTCTCATATAATGTTTCTTTTGTGGCACATATATTTTACAGGGATTTGTCATGTAATACAAAAATGCTTGCACTAAATAAATATTTATGATGAAAAATTTAACGAAATGATTTTCATTATTAAATAAGCAATATCAAAAATACATCTTGTATATAAAAAAATAATAATTTATATTTTTTCCCTATACATGTAATTTTTTATAATGCTTATTTTATAATCAAATCCATTTGATCTAATTTGTAATTTCTAAATCATAAACCTATAAATTTCTGTTCTAATATAATATTCGATGGAGATTAAATAGGGGGAGGGGGGGTGCAATCTGTGGCAGGGGGGCATTTTAGCACATAACACCGGTCTTCCGCGGTGAAATAGCGAATAAATTTCTTCATCCGTAGTCTGATACTGAGTGCTGCTTGTGCCACCACTTTGGGCCGGACACGCACTCATCAATGTGTTCACCATCTCTTCATTTCTCACAATTACAGCAACCAAGTTTCTCGCCGACTCACTCATCCTTTCTAAAGATGGCGCTGTGTTTCGATGACGTCATGTTTCATTCCATATATTCAGACTTTTCATTCCATATATTCAGACTTTTCATTCAATATATCAGTTTTCAATCCATATATTCAGAATTCATTCAATATATATATATTTTTCAATCAATATATTCGGAATCCATTCAATATTCTCACAGTTCATTCAATATATTCAGAATCTTCATTCAATATATATAGAGTTTCAATCCATATATTCGAATCCATTCAATATTCTCACGCTTCATTCAATATATTCAGAGTTTTCATTAAGTTCTCTATGAATATTTTCCTAAACTGCATGCCATAATATATATATATATATATATATATATATATATATATATATATATATATATATATATGTATACACACTATACAATATAAGAATATGAATATATAAATATAGTTTTGTATTTTTAGCAAGAAAAATTATATTCTAGCAAACATTTTTAGGTATTCTCTTCATAATAACAATAATAATAATAATAATAATAATAATAATAATAATAATAATTCTTTTGTTATGTGTGATTTATTGATTCATGACTTATAAAATATTTTTATTAGACATCAGAACATTTCTTCTGACATTTTGCTCAAATCTTTTTTTCCTTTCTCTTTTTTTTTTCTTTTCATTCACTTCTGACTGCCGGAGAGGTGAAGAGACTTTCTTCCGTCTTCCTTTTCATTTGAAGGAGTTCTCCAGGAAACGGTTAATGTAATTGGTTTTGCTGAATGTGAATGATCAGTTTATGAGATGTTCTCAGCGAAGACCGTTTTATTTATGACCGAGGATAGAGGACTGAGCATCCCACGCAGTCTTCTGCTTTATTTCCGAACTGATTTAAAAGGCCTGAGCTGCTAACTCAGTAGCATCACATTCTCCGTTCGCGCAGAGTCGCGTCGTTCCATCACGCTTCCGTATCGAGGCTCTCTGGAGCGGATCATGCATAATTTTTTGAAGTGTCTGCAGTTGAGGTTCATGGCTGAACCTGGAGTAATGAATTATTCCTTCCTGAGCCACTCCTTCATGCATATTTTAAAAGAGACAGTGCGACTTCATATATATTTCAGCTCTGACACAGTAAAGTGTAACAGCAGGAAGTGAAGTAGGCTGACCCAGACCGGCGCTCCTCTCCGTCTGCTAGCGTTCCACTTTAATTAGCTTGTCCTCTCTTTCTTTTTCTTTGAATTTTATAGGACACTTGGGAAGTCTTTTGACAGATCATGATCTGGACCCATATACCCCCATTTACATGATATGATCTACACATGGTGTAGCATCAGAATCACCACCATCACCCTATGCATGTTCGTCCACATAATTTATTTCTATATAATTTATGTAAAACATGAACCCCTTCACTAAACCAACCCGTTTTGCCTCATAGGCACATTGTTAAAAATATTCTTCAACATCATAACCAGGCCTATCTGTTATGTAAATTCCATAAGCCTTTATGTCACACTACAGTGTGTTAGTAATTTATTTAATGTGTTAGAAATCCTGGTGAGCTCCACTGCATACCAGTCTACCACAGCATGTATTAATCATGTGCAGTCGTCCCTCGACTCCCGAGTTAATTAACTCCTCGCAATCAAGTAGACCTGACGAGCCTCTCGTTAACCTCCTCCTGCTCAAACAGACACAGGTCTCTACAGTTTTGGATGTGTAATAAGAGATGGTGAGACTTGAATGGCGATGTATTGCGAACGATGCGAACACGTACTCTTTCCGCCCCGTCAATCACGACAACTCGAGCAAATTGTAGCCTTCTGTAAGCCTCCTGTATGCTAAAGAGTGTATTACAGTACACCACCCTGGAATGTAGCCTGAAGAGCAAGTCTAAAATAATCTAATTATTTGGTTGGGTATAATAATAAATAAATAAGTAATAAGTAATTATATTTTATTGAGATATTGCAAATACTTTTAAGGACTATTATAAAGTGCTTGCACTTAAGAACAGCATCTAGGATTTTAACCAATCACTGAACAGACTAAATTCTTGTAACCGATCGTAACACAGAAGGCAGTTTATTTTATTTATTTTTTTTTTTTTTTACAGTTTTGCAACTGTCTTTTTTATCATTTCAATAATAGTTATTTATAAATCACCTACTTATACTTTATAGTGAAATGGAGACTTAATAATTACCAACTATTGTGTTAAATCAGATTGCTGTATAAATAAATACATTTAAGTGCCGTATTTCCGCTGCAGATTTCTTAGATGAGACAGAATCCTTGTAACCGATCACAACGCAAAAGGTGGGATTTCTTGCATAGTTGTGATTTTTATTATTATTATTTTTTGCACATAGATAAACTGTATAGATATGTAGATATATAAGTTGGTGTGTCTGTAAATTGAAGATATTTGTGAAAAAAGAAAACAGACCACATCAAGACGTTTTTTGGAATTTTTGTCTTTGTTTGTCTGTTCGTTTGTGCACACATCACGTAAAAATACTGAACACATTTTAATGGGGTTTTCACACAGGTGTATTCGGCCAAACTAGATGTAACATGTAAGCTTTTTTTCATTACAATCAAGAACATATGCTGCTTTGAATCTTAAAAGGAAAATCATTATACAGTGGAACCTTGGATTACGAGCATAATTCATTCCAGAAATGGGCTCGTATTCCAAAACACTCGTAAACCAAATCAAATCTTCCTATAAGAAATAATGAAAACTCTAATAATTAGTTCCACAGCCCAAAAAAATGAATACAGAAAAATAATTAATCCAATATATAAAGTAAAAATAAAACAAATTAACCTGTACTTTACCTTTAAAAAAAAGTTTAAATAAATCCCAACAGATAAGTGTTTCCGTTTGTGCTTACAGGTGCCATGTATTTGTGTGTGTATGTGTGTGTATGTGTGTGTATGTGTGTGTATGTGTGTGTATGTGTGTGTGTATGTGTGTGTGTATGTGTGTGTGTATGTGTGTGTGTGTGTGTGTGTGTGTGTGTGTGTGTGTGTGGAATTAGCCCCTTCCTTCGCCTCGTCTTACACAGTAGAACTCCTCCTCCCTCCCCCCACCTCGCTTTTTAAGTTTCTCAACAAGCACACACAACGGAAACACTGTTTTACAAGAAAAAAGAAATCTCGGCACTCGTAAACCAAGACATGCTCTTTGTTCAAGTCAAAATTCGTAAACTGAGTTACTTGCAATCCGAGGTTCCACTGTATTTTAGACAAGATTCAATGGATGGAGCTGTACAATTTTTTTAAATGTGCTTATAAGTGTGCAATTAAATTCCACGCAAGTGAAGTCACAGGCACATCTATTATTATTATTATTATTATTATTATTATTATTATTATTATTATTATTATTATTATTATTATGTAGTTTATTTACTTGGTCACTCATCTTATATTAAACCAGAAGTTTATTTATTTATATATGTATTGTAATTTATTTTTTCGTCTTCTGTGTCTCTTATGTGTCTTTTTGTATTTTCTTTCTCCTATGTCCCTTCAGAGGCTCAGTACATAGTAACCCAGTCCATGATTTAAAAACAAACAAATGGATAAATAAATTAGGCCACCCCCATTTTATGTCACAATGATGTACTCTTATTATAATCAAAATATTAATATTTTTATTAAATTAAAATAACACAAATTAAAGTGTTATTTTTTAATTACATTTATATATAATATATATTTTATGTTTTCATAAAAATAAAACAAAAACTTGTTACGGACATTAAATGAGTTGAACTGTATTGATAGGGAATTCTCCAGACAAGACAGGGTGGGTCATTTATATGGATATGCCTTAATAAAATGGGAATGGTTGGTGATATTAACGTCCTGTTTGTGGCACATTAGTATATGTGAGGGGGCAAACTTTTCAAGATGAGTGGTGACCATGGTGGCCATTTGGAAGTCGGCCATCTTGGATCCAACTTTTGTTTCTTCAATAGGAAGAGGGTCATGTGACACATCAAACCTATTGGGAATTTCACAAGAGAAACAATGGTGTGCTTGGTTTTAACGTAACTTTATTCTTTCATGAGTTATTTACAAGTTTCTGACCACTTCTAAAATGTGTTCTTTTAAAAAAAAAAAAAAAGTCTAAGGGGGTCAGATCGGGAGACCTTGGGGGCTATTCAATTGGTCAGACACTAACCCACATTGGATAGATCCCTCCAAGATTGTTGGAACAAAAAAATGTGATGGTATGGTGTGGTATATGGGGTACAAAGATAGTGGGGCCATTCTTCATCAATGGAAACCTCAAGGCCACTGGATGAATGGCCCCCAAGGTCTCCCGATCTGACCCCCTTAGACTTTTATCTTTGGGGTCATCTGAAGGCAATTGTCTATGGTGTGAAGATACGAGATGTGCACCACCTGAAACTACGGATACTGGAAGCCTGTGCTGGCATTTCTCCTGCGGTGTTGCTATCAGTGTGTGAAGAGTGGGAGAAGAGGGTTGCATTGACAATCCATCACAATGGGCAGCACATTGAACACATTTTATAAATGGTCAGAAACTTGTAAATAACTCATGAAAGAATAAAGTTATGTTAAAACCAAGCACACCATTGTTTTTCTTGTGAAATTCCCAATAGGTTTGATGTGTCACATGACCCTCTTCCTATTGAAGAAACAAAAGTTGGATCCAAGATAGCCGACTTCCAAATGGCCACCATGGTCACCACCCATCTTGAAAAGTTTGCCCCCTCAAATATACTAATGTGCCACAAACAGGATGTTAATATCACCAACCATTCCCATTTTATTAAGATGTATCCATATAAATGGCCCACCCTGTATACATCATGATTCATATTGTATGTATAACTTGCCATTGGGAGGTTTTTTGTCATAACATTACCTCATCCGCCCCCCACCGCCACTACCACCCCCTCCCCCACCAACCCCAAACTTATTTGTAATATACGTTACACTATATGAATACATGTTGTGTCACTGAATTAGAAACCTAGCATATGCGCACACGCACACACACACACACACACACACACACACACACACACACACACACACACACACACACACACACACACACACACAACCTGTGATCTACAGTATGAAACATATGACAGATTGGATTTCCACATTTTAAATTCATCATCTCATTTATGAAGCAAAGCGCTCATGGTTTAGCAGAGGCACTGGATTATGTGTTTTTCTTTTTTTTTTTTGATTCTTTGCTTCTGAGGGGGAAAAAAATCCACTTGAACTGAAAATTGAGTCTTGGAGCGTGGGGCACGGCTGTTTCCTATCATGCTGGTTTAGCAGGGAGGCTTTTTTTTCCCTTCGTTTTTCTCTGGATGAACTTTCGTTTCAGATGCATTTCAAATTTCCATTTCAGCAGAAGCAATAAGCAGAGATGAAGTGAAGTGCATTTCCCTGTTATGAAGCACAATAATGACTCTAAGCATGCACAATGATTTATTTAAAAAAAAATAAATAAATAAATAAGAAGTCTGTAACATTACTCAGCAGTCGTGTTCATAGAGCTGAACACCTACACGAGTAGTCTGTGATGCCTGATGAATGTTTATTAAGGTTTTTGAGGTTGGTTATATTACGTTATGTTTGTGCTTTGTATTTATTTCTTTTTCTAGGTTATGTGTTTTTTGGGGTAATGTAGATTATGCTATGTTGGTGAAGACAGATCAGCATGAATAGGTCATGATTTCTTGTTATGTCTGTCTATGTAGCCTTTGTAAAGTTATTGTATGTGAAGTTATGTGTAGGTTAGTTGTGTAGTTTGCTTGTGTGTATACTGTATGTTTTTTGTTTTTGCACTATGTTTAGGTTAAATATGCTATACACACACACACACACACACACACACACATGTATATGTATATATATATAGCACAGACCAAAAGTTTGGACACACCTTCTCATTCAAAGATTTTTCTTTATTGCGTTCTTTAGCCCAAACGCTTCTCTTCTGCTTGTTGCCTGTCCTTAGCAGTGGTTTCTTAGCAGATATTCTACCATGAAGGCCTGATTCACACAGTCTCCTCTTAAAAGGTGTTCTAGAGATGTGTCTGCTGCTAGAACTCTGTGTGCCATTGACCTGCTCTCTGATCTGAGCTGCTGTTAACCTGCGATTTCTGAGGCTGGTGACTCGGATGAACTTATCCTCCGCAGCAGAGGTGACAAAGTGACTCTTGGTCTTCCTTTCCTGGGGCGGTCCGCATGTGAGCCAGTTTCTTTGTAGCGCTTGATGGTTTTTGTGACTGCACTTGGGGACACTTTGAAAGTTTTCCCAATTTTTCGGACGGACTGACTTTCATTTCTTAAAGTAATGATGCCCACTCGTTTTTCTTTACTTAGCTGCTTTTTTCTTGCCATAATACAAATTCTAATTCTTTGAATGAGAAGGTGTGTTCAAACTTTTGGTCTGTACTATTTATTTTTATTTTTTGTGTGTTATGTTATGTTTATTATGTAGAAACATAATAAAATCATCTGAATGTAGCCTATACTGTGTCAGTATATAAAAACATGTGGGCAATACTAAGTACCCCCTACGACTCACTAGCTTGTAGATCCATGTTTAGTAACCCTGCTTCATGCCCTGAGGCCCCTGGTATAGGCTCCAGGCTTCCCATGACCCTGTACAGGATAAGCGGTGTAGAGAATGAATAAGTGAGAGTGGTACAGTAATACGTTCCTATGGTTTTATATTGGTTATTTAATTGCTTGAGTGATTCTGTAGGTGAGGGTATTTTATTTTATATGTTATCTTAATATTGGTTATATTTATTAATGTTTATGCAGGTTATATAGACCATTTAGAAACAGTCATTTAGATTAAAATTCGCCGTTTGAGTTTGAATTGCCTTTCAACGTTTAGACTCACTTTGGTTACAGAGTGCATTAATATATATATATATATATATATATATATATATATATCAAATTCAAATTTCAAATTCAAATTTTATTTGTCACATACACAGTCATACACAGTACGATATGCAGTGAAATGCTTATACGACCGCTCCGTGACCTTAAATATTTTTACTAAAGGAACCTATAAAACAGATTCCAATACTATATATATATGATAGTATGTATATATATCATGCTACAATTTAATTTCAAGCTTTCAGTGTTTGCTAATGAATTCTTTATGCGGTGTTTTATTCATCAATGAGGTGTTTGTGCTTCAGGCATCAAGCGGAAAATCTTTGTTCCCAGATCAGAGCTTAAATGAAACTTTTTACAGCTTCTGTACAAAACCCTAATGATGCCCCTTGTCAAGCCTAGCTGGTTTTATTTTATTTTCAAACTCTTTTTCCCCCTTTCACTATTCTGCTCATTATCACAGTTCTTTTGGCAGTGATTCTTTATGAACTTTATTCAAATTGCTTGTTTCTCAACAAGTTCATTAAACAAGCACTGGAATTTCAGGCACTTAGGGATAACTCAGTAATGTCAAACAAATGCATCAGATTGTTATAAAGTCGCTTTCGGATTGGAATTGATTTCATCATTATCAGTTACTTTCAGGCTGAGGCCGGTAATGAGGCCGCCATCGATTTCCGTGGTTGCTGAATCGATCTTTCTAAACCTGCAGCAGGCAAGTGTGCCACAAACGTTCGGCATGGAAGATATAGAAAACAAATAGAATATCGCCATTTTAATTGGATATCAAGTGTGTCGGATTTGAGCCGGGACCAACTGGACATGCAAAAGTGCAAAGTCGTCTTATCGGGTATTTGCTCAGAAATATGATAATCAGTCTGTCTCAGGGGTCAAACCAGAGGTCGATGTTATTAGCATGCAAGCAGAGGATAAAAACCTGCAAATACAAGAATGCTAGAGCCCAGCTTAATGAGAAAAAAAAAAAAACAGTGACACATGAAACGACTAATGAGACTGCAGCTGCGTCTCAAATCACACTGCACAATTTCATCCAATATGCTTGTATACACTCTATAAATGTATAGTGGACAATCCAACATTATGAACAATGAATACTTATCTAAGTAACAGCATAGAAAAGTCATTAATATGTTTCCCTGTCATAGAAAATGATGAGGATGCGTCATTATTCTTGCATGGAATGTGATGTCATCAGTGTGAACTTCTTACAGAAGTTCTGAAATTCGTCAAACCATTGAGAGGAAAGCCAACATGTAGCTAGAGTTCACTTTGTGTAATTGTAGATAGTCATGTTAAAACAGTTTTGCTGCATCTGATCATTTTTAAGACATTTGTAGTCCGGTTGGTAAGCTAACTCTGTAGCTCTGTAAAAGGTTTTCGACTTGAATTATTCCTAGTCCGTAGTCTAGTGTTTCATTTTTCAAATGTATTTTTGAAACTTAAACTTTTTTTTTTCAGTATTTTAAACAAGTACCGCGGAAAAAAGATCTGATGAAAATCAACTGAAAGAAAAAAAAAGTGGACTGATTTTCATTTTTGCACTTTAAACTCCTATTAAATGTTAAAAATCACTTTCTACCATGAAGGTGTTACCACTTTATACTGATCAAAAAGCATTAAAAGTTTATTAGTAATAATTTAAACAACATTAGCCATTTCGGGTTCCATTTTTACAAAATTAATTAATGCAAATTCTAATAAATAAACAATAAAAATATAATAAAAATAATTGTAATAAATGTATCATTTTCATTTTTACTTAGATTTTTTTTGTTAAAGAAACGGTAATATTCTATGCGATATAGAACACTATAAACTAAAGTAATACTAACTAGCTAACTAACTAAAATGTCCCAAAACAATGAATTGGAAAATGTCATTTTAAGTCACAATTCTGAATTTCTCTAGTTGTAAGTCCCAGCATGAAACTTAACACAAATTAAAACTAATCGAGTCACAGGTGCGAACAATGATCAGTGATTACGGTGGAGGTGAGTCCGGAGCGAGACAGAGCACTAAATGTTCACGACCTGGTGAGCGGCCTAATGTAACGAGCCTACAGTAGTTTTCCCTGACTTTAATATCTTACAGGTTTTATGGAGAACATGGCTGTTTTCCAGGTTGTAATAATTTTCTAATGGAGAAAATATGTGGACTAATCAGTTTGACGTCTCCAGGTAGGTCTGTTTTGACGTGTTTACAGCGAAGAGCTTTAAGCTTCCCCTCCTTATAAATATATCGAATCAGGGATCCAGTATGTCGTTATAGTTATTAGCAAATTAGTCCTCAGTTAGTCTGGCCATAAATACACTTTATTGGAGGTGATTTATCCAAATGGTGAATTCTGGCATTTTTAGTGATCGTTAAACGTTTTACACAGTTATTAATTTAACAGTGAAGTCTGCTGGATGTCGAGGCCTCTGTGCAGCATCAGTCAGATGGATTAGAGCTTTGGCTTTGACTGGAGGGATGCTTAGGGTGACTTGTTGAAGGTAAGGAAAGTGATGCTGAGAAAATCAAAAAATCGTTTGTGATCAGTGTTAAGATACTAAAAATGAAAAATATTTACACTTTTGATGGAAGCATTATTACTTTTGATTCATTTTTTTAATTATAGCAGCAGATGCAAAGTACAGGTTCTTATGTCCTTATGCATTACAAAACAAAAGTCTTGTCCCTCCCCCCATTTTTTCATAGTAGAACAACATCAGCAGCGACCTTATTTCCCCTCTCGTCTGTAGCAACCACACACCATTCAGCATCAGCAGTAAATTAATCACCGGCCTGATCATCTGTCATTATCTGCACCTGGTTCTCACTGGTTCATGCCTTAAGTTGGAAGGGTTTTTTATTATTCTTGAGTGATTCATTTGTGGCTTAACAAACTAAAATCATTCCTTTGAACCTGTTCAGGTACAGGGACTGGACTGAAAATGCGCGCGAGAAAAGTGCTTCACGAAGCCTGGAGAACTATTCCTCAAGGCTTCATTAAAAATACAGTACAAGTCCGTCTGGCTGTCTGGAAGCAAAGCATAGAGAAATGGCGGGAGGGGGGGTCAAGACTTTTGCACAGTACTATACATTGTTGTTTCTATCGTAGCTCATTCAAAGGTACTTGGCAATATTAAACATTAAAAACCTGCATGATATGTAATTAATTAGTTGATGAAGGTTTCCTTAAGGAGTCTCCATCTCAAATAATAAATACATGAATGAATGAATGAATGAATGAATGAATGAATGAATGAATAGTATTATTATTAATAATAATTATAATAAAACAATGCCTGAATAATAAATATGAGAAGAAGAAGAAGAAGAAGAAGAAAAAGTTACTTTATCTAAGAAAGAATATCTATATAGGAAATAAATATTAAAACAAAAGTAAATTTGATAAAGAAAATCCCCTCCCCCAGCTTGTTGCTCAGCACTGCTGTTCTCTGGGGGGCGTGGCTCAGGAGTACCTCATTTACATAGACACTGAAATGCCTTGTTTGGAGGAGGAATGAAACAAAAGTAGGTTGAAGTATAAATAAAAGGCTCATTACCTGAGGAGTATTTTAGCTGGAGCATTAAAACACACACACACACACACACACACTTTGACAGCGCTCTGTGACCTGTGTTCACTTGTTAAAGAAATAGTAAATAGGGGACCTTTTATTCGCACCGCTACATCAAGAGCAAACATTCCTCCCTGGAGCGGTGTGCTGCAGAGGGTATAATCTTTCACTCAGTCTGTATTGTAATGTAATTATGCGTAAAAGGTCCTTGCTTTGGGTCGCTGTTATTTACAGAGGCATATTCCATTACCTTACACACTATTATTCTGACCTCCATACTTCGATGTGTGTGTGTGTGTGTGTGTGTGTGTGTGTGTGTGTGTGTGTGTGTGTGTGTGTGTGTGTGTTGTGGGATTACAGAAACTGTGACAATTACCACTCATGAATTCTATTTTGTTGATCTGATGGGCTGCATTTAACATTTTTAGGCCAGATGCAGGGCAAGATTTTCTAGGAAGAATGGTCTTGTGTGTGGTAGTGATGGGTCATTCATGAATGATTTGTTCTTTTTGAACGAATCTTTAACGTGACCCAAAAGAACGAGTAGTCTCGAAGAGTGATTCGTTCATTGTCTACTGGGCGCGCATGCCCATCAAAATCATCGCAAATCCTCTGTAGGTTATGTACAGGAAACAGAAATGAGACGTTACCTTTTGTTACATGACTCCTGTAGATGCTATGAAGTATAGTAGATTCAAAAGAACGAATGACTCAGACTAGAAGATGTGATGGTGAGCTGCTCATTCTATTTTTCATAATATGTCCTTAGCTGTATTGTAATATTTTCATTACTGGAACTATAGCCAACATTTGTGTATGTAGACGTGTTTGTGGTATGTTTATTGAAAACGTAAAATTTTATTTTATTTCTGATCAAAAGAACGAAATGAACTAAATGACTCAAAAAAAAGATTTGTTCATTTTGTTGAACGAGATTCAAAGAACCAAGTCACTAAAATGATTCAAACTTCCCATCACTAGTGTGTGTGTGTGTTTGTTTGTTTGTGTGTGTGAGTGTTGGCTGGTGCTCTGTGTTATGCATGTTTCCTGATACAGGAAGCACACAGATTCTCTCTGCCCCCTCTGAGCACCATATGCCACTTTGAACAGTACTGTGTGTGTGTGTGTGTGTGTGCGTGTGTGTGTGTGTTTGAGGTGTCTCCTCAATGCCTGTTGTTTCGGGCTTCTTGGAAGGCGTTGTGCATATTTGTCTCATATTTGTTAGTACAAATGATCTAACCAGGATTCTAATTGTTGCAGTGTTTTGCTGAATCAGATTTATAATCAGCCGTGCCAGACACACCCCGGTTTTACACCCCGGCTGTTCCTGAAGCTAGCATGTTGGCGCTAGTAAAGAGATTCCAAAGTAATGGTAGGTTTATGCCAGACGGTCTCATGTAGCTCTTAGGCTGTCATGTAAAAGCTTTGATTAAATATGAGAGTTTTGAAGTTGCGAAAGGTGTGTTTGAAATCGTACATAATAACAGAACATTTCTAAGAGTAAAACCTCCCTTTATTTCTCTATATAATCCCCGGCTACACTAATGCATTTATCCCAGTGTTTCACTAGTGCCTGGACACCATCAAGGTGGAAAGTGTTCTCTGTACTCCAGAGTCGTGATCGGACTTCCTGCTTCACCTCTGAAATGCCGGCCTCCCAGGAACTCTTTTGAACATGTGGGAATGGCTTGAAGTGAGGTCAGGACTGTACGGGAGATGTGGCGATAACTCCCAGCCGAGTTCCTGTAATGTGCAATCGGTGTTGTTGAATGATTGTGTGTGTACAGTTCACGCAGACAGATGCGTCTCTTTTGGAAAATAGTTCTGGAAAGTTCTGGAAAAATTATTCGTTGAATTCCTTACATTGAACGTTGAGGGGAACGACCGCATCCCTTGGCCAGGATCGTCATAGACATCATCGCTTGCATCATGTTTCATCACACAGATGAGAGTCTCATCACCTTTTACACCTTCATTCACCAGACATTTCATCACAAGTCCCAGTTGAACTTGAACACGCCTCATATGAATATTAATGTAGGTTTATGTCATTAATGGTCTATGTAGATCTTGTGTAGCCCTATAGCCACTCATTAAACAGCATCTAAACAGTAATTGGTTATGTCAGCTGTCACAAATGGAATATGTAGGCCTTATGTAGTCCTATTGTATAAGTAAACTATTCATGTTCATGTACTGTAGATTCATAGGTCTTATTAAGCCCCATGAGCTAAATTTCAAATGATACACTTTAGTATTGTAGATAAAGAGCATTTGAGGAAATCTTCGGTCCTTGTGCACACCAGGAAGCATCAACCCTGCGTACCTGTTTCCATGACCGTGTCCTTTGTTTTTAAACTTGAGCCTTGCGGGCTGTTCTGGGAAACACCGAGCCAGCAGTATGTAATCAGTCGGCTAATGGCTTCATTAATGGGATTTTGCTGCATTTTCAGCAAAAGCCAATGGACTTCAGATATAAAGCCAGCTGTTTATCCTGTTAATGCGCCACTTTAAATACATTATGGTCGTCTCCTGGCCCGGTGCCCCTTTAATCCCGTATAGAGGCCGGACGCTGCTTTTATAGATCCACCCGTAAATTAGCGGGGCATTGTTTTCTATAATGATGCTAATTTCTTTGTAGGAGGGATCTGAAAGCAAACAGTGCTATAGTGTGTTATTGCATTAAATTTGTAAGGCGAGACCTGCAGGCTTTACAAGCGTGTAAGGTGCAAGCGGTGATAATGGGATGTAAAACACAGAGGTCACCTTGGTGTTAGATGCAGCGAAGAAAAGAAAAAGTGCCGAATGGAGGCATCAGGCTGTAAAACCCTTTATGGGCGCGTAGAGCTTGTAAAGGATGGTTTAATTACGTGGATGTATATAAAGGCAGGAGGCAAATTAAAAGGGTTTGGCTTTCAAATGTTTAGGCGTGATGTGTGATCCACATCTGACATTTATTTATTTATTTATTTATTTATTCATTTATTTTCAACACTAGTCTGCTAGACAACCGGTCCTGCATATTGTATATAACTTAAATATCAGCTTTTATTTTTAAAATTTGTGTATCAAATAAGAGAAGATAAGAGAAGAAACTTTATTAATTCACCTGTATATACAGCATACACTGTATATACAGCATACACCTGTATATACAGCAGCTCACAGGCAGAGGTAGGAAGTGCAAAGGTGTAAAAGATAAACTATACTAGAGCAAAAATTAAATATAGTTGCAAGCAACAATGAGCGGGCCCAAGCACCTTGCACCTTCGCCCCCTGGGTGCATCACACAACCTGTGTGATTTTTTAGCATGGTAATATGCATTTAAAGGGAACATACCAATACCATTATAACATAATTGAAAAATAGGGGGAATTTTATGCTAAGACCTCCATAAACACGCGGATACTGGAAAAAAAGCACCGCTCAATGTGATATCATTCAATGTAATGTCACACAGAAAGTTGTTAAACACTTTTCAGAAGACATTTAAGGCATTTACTCGTTTGAGATATTAAAAATTCCTCCTCAATTTTGCATCCTCAATGACCTGAGATCAGATAGGCCTGTTTTGATGGCGGTTGTATAAATGCCCTAGGAGGAGTACCGTACAGTTTATCAAATTCCATTGGGTACGTTTTGCAAATGACCCAAAATAAGGGCTTCCTGTCGAGTGGAGCCCTTGACATTCGATGTGAAAGTTGTTTAGCTCAATGAGCTCTAAATATCTAAATGGATTTTGCAGGCATATGTGCAAGTGTGTACCGTATGAGTTATGCAGAAAAATCTTGTGTGAGGGCCCTGTGACACTCCAACTGTGAAATTCCAACTGGTGTGCCAATTCTTAAGAGGAGAACAAGAGGGCCCTTCACACACTATGATGACATTGGGTGCATAGTTGTTGAGCCCTAAAGCGCTTCTCCTATGCAGGGATGTGGGAGGCCTGGATCCTATACCAGTAGAGTACCAGGCCTGAGGCGGGTACACCCTGAACAGGGTGCCAATTCATCACAGGACACACATGAAACACTCATTCACACACTACGGGCAATTTGGAAACCTATTCTTTATGTCTTTAGACTGTGGGAGTAAAGCAGAGAACTTGGTGAAACCAACAATGCATGACATGCAAACTTCACACACACACACAAACACAGACCCCGTGGCAGGATCACAACCCTTGATCCTGGAGGTACGAGGCCACGATGCACAGTTTATAAATTAGTGATGTCATACTGTATGATGTCAGCGTGGTCACAGAATGTGATGGTTTTACTAAACGTCTGTCACTGCAATGAAAGACCTGCAGTAGCACTCCATCCTGCACTGTGGCTGCAACTATCTGCGGCTAAAGGAGCTTCTAAGAGTCTCATTCAAAGGATAGGAAAAGCATTGGCCACGATTGATGCTAGTTTAACCAACATCATCGTCTGAACCACGGCCTCTAACAATGAGATAGCAGAGCCCTGGCCACCACTGTGTCATAAAATTCTTCTTAATAACGGACACGCCAAAGGATCTCCGTCTCCTCAGCAGAGATTGGTCCATCATCTTGATTTCCAGATCCTGGATGTTCAGCGGTGTAGGGGGTTTCCTACAGAAGTCAGAGAAACATGACTTTCACAGAGCTCCCGGTAATCTCTAAGTCAGATAGTTACACCTAAAAAAGATGGCTGAGCATAATCATATATTTGATTGTTCCCAGGAGGAGATCTGTTTTGGGTGCAAGCAAAAATGGTCAGGTTATATTATATAGTGTTTCTTATCAGCGCTTTCCATTCAAGTCTCCTGCCTCCCCAGTCACTGCTGTGCCGGAGTGAACATGTTACATCAGTTTATTTGTAACTGTGGTGCAAGCAAAAAAGGAGACAACCTACTTCTTTTTTTATTCTTTTTTTTTTTTTGGTGGTCTGAGGGTGGACCTGGTGCCAAAACAACTCACGGAAGAGCAGTGGCTGGATATCTCCAAACAAAATTTGAAGCGACACTCTAAGGAAGGTGAAAGTTTCTTAAAGAGAATCATTACTGGTGACGAGACACGGATTCATCACTACGAGCCTGAGCGGATACGGCAAAGTATGGAACAGAAAAATCCTCAAACTCAGACCGAGAAAAAGTTAACTATCAGCTGGAAAATTCATCAACGCACACAGAATCTCAAGGGCCAGAAGTACTGGAACACCATCAGGAAAAAGGTTCAACCATCAACAGTGCTCATTACAGCGAGACGCTTATTAAAGAGCTGAAGCCTAAACATCAGATTAAATGCAGAGGACTGATATCCGAGAGCGTCGTGATCTTGCATGACGATACACGTCTGCTTTGTTCTGCCTAACTGTTTTAACTGAGGCGTTAAAGCATCCTCCATCTATAGTCCTGATCTCGCTCTATCGGACTTTCACATGTTTGGTTCCCTGAAAGCAGCCCTACGAGGACAAAGACTCACTTGTGATGAAGAAGTGGAGACAGCGGTGCAATCGTGGCTCACAGCTCAGCCTAAAACATTTTTCAATTAATGAGGGAATACGAAAGCTTGTTGACGGAAAAGGAAGATGATTATGTCGAAAAAATTATTAATTTGCTTTTCTTAAAAGTTGATTCAAATAAAATTTATTTAAAAACAGTCGATAAATTAACGGATCGTTTTTTGACTCACCCTTGTACAATGTGCACTGTCCATAAACTGTCCATAGAACTATAAATCTTAGTCACAGTATTAAGAATAAAAGCAATAGTCCTGTAAATAGAAAAAAAAAGCAAAACCAGACAATATTAAAAAGTATAAATAACCTTACAGGACGTCCTGATTGCTCTGTCCAGGATATGATGCCGTATAGCTGCATTATTTATTTTGCAGTCTTATCGAAGGAGAAACAGAGGAAAGCTTAAGACTAAGCTTAGTCTTACATTTTAAAGTTCTTTATCTCCTGCCTGATGGTAGCAATTCGTACTCGGAATATAAAATATGTGCTGGGTCCTGTAAAATTCTGTGTGCCAAACTGATTACGGTTGGTTCATATATATATATCTTGTAAGAATAAATCTTTTATAGCTTGGTCTAGAGAGTCGTGGTTTAGAGTGGATAGTACAGTACTATACCATGTCACCATTCCAAATTTGATTAATGCTTTGGAATCCAAATCTACAGTAATAATGCTGCCCATGGTCTTCATCAGCTGGGAGGGTAATAAAGTGGTGGTTCAACTCACTGGAAAGTTTATGTTGATACTGTATATGAAAAAAAAAAAATCGTATGTCAGAACTATATGTACCAGAACAATAAGGAACCTTAAAGTTGGAATATAGGTGTAAAAAAGTTGGGATGATGTTTAAGATGGCTTTGATAAAACGACCCAAACACACCGTTGCAAATACAACCTCAAAACAAGGTAACTGTAACATTTATTTGGGGCGTGGTTCCTTAAGTTTCAAACAGTGTTTGGATCGGAGATCGGCATGGACAAAACGATCATTTCTGTTCGCCAGGTTGTAAAACTTACCATTTTCTGTTGTTCTAATGCTAAAATAATGCAATACTTTTTTTCCCTTCCTTTTTGGAAGATTTTAGTTTGATTCATAGTCTATACATCATAAAGTCTTGTTTATATAGCCCATACTGGATCTTGCCTGGCCACTTTAGCCATAATTTACACTTGATGTGTGTGTGTGAGTGAGTGTGTGCGAACATTGATTGATTCCCACCAGAGGCCATGACGCCACCGTCTCTGACTGATGCTTGAGTAATTGAGGTGAGTGTGTTAGTTTTGGCCACAGGGAGCGAAAAAAGTGAGATGTAATGTTTTAACTGCTGTTGTGTGTATGTGCTTGTGGGCGGTAGGTGAGGTGATGAGTTATGCGACTGAACGAGTACAAAGAGTGCAATGTAATTTCTGTTCCAGCTCAATAAAATGTAGGACATTAAAGTAATATTATAAAAACAATAAACATCATTTCTGCACGTCTAACTCCATCTTATATTTAAATATAATTATTCAAATACATTATTCATGAACTAAAAGATATTAAAATAATCTTTAGGAAACGCTCTTCTTCACACGTCATCCATTTTAGGTTAAAACTGTGCATTAGAGTTCGTTCACTCATCTTCATACCTGGACCTTTAATTTCATTGTCGAACAAACAGTCATTTCGAACTTACAGGAGCTCAAATAAAGGCAGTCTTAGTAAAGTCACGCTCAACGTAAGCAATGTGGCTTTGTACAGTAGGCGCCTAGGTGAATGTCGCGGGTCCACGGGACGATGCTCAGGTGGCGTGATGTCCTCGGTGTCACACTGGGGTGCATGGAGCAGGTGATACACAGTAAGTAGAGATACACAAATAATCTCTACTCACACGGCATTTGTAGGTACAGTATACTATGGTGTGTGTGTAGTGTGTGTGAGTGACACACTTCATTTCTCTCTATAATCCCCTGCTACACTAATGCGCTTCACTAGTGCTTGAATGTCATCTAGGTAGAACGTTTTTCTCATGATCGCTCTGCGTGCTTCAATTCTGAAACACTGGCCCCCCAGGAACTCCTTTAATGGCCACAAACATGTGGAGCGAGGTCAGGACTGTACGGGGGATGTGGCATTAATTCCCAGCTGAGTTCCTGTTATGTGTAAGTGGTGTTGGTGAATGGTCGTGTGTGTACAGTTTCCACAGACAGATGCGTCTCTTCTGCACATTGCTGGCAAGTTATCCATCGATTTTCAAGGATCAAATGTTCACCAGAACCTCTGAGTCCCTTCAACCGGGATCACCATTCACAGACGTACAGCCTTCTTTAAAATGTTCCACTGTCCAAATGTTTTCCAGCAGCTAAAAGGCTCACCATTGTACTTGCTTGAAGTCTTCTGCAAATGTCAATCACTTTTGTGACTTCATTAACCAGACATTTCATCACAAGTCCTGATTTCACACGAACACCACTTGTATTTTGGTCCAGTCAGGAGCTGTAACTGGAGCTTTTGCGGCTGTTTTGAAAGGAGTGCTAAATTTTAATATGGCGTAAAAGCTAGCTATACAACTAGCCATGTAGAAACAGAATTCTTTTTATATATAAAAATATTTTATAAAAAATTTTTGTTTCAAGTTAAATTTTTATTTAAATTTCTTTTAAAAAGAAGAAAACTAACACAATGTTTTCTTTAGTCTTGAGATATTTGTTTTTGTTTACTTTATATAAATACACAGAAATTGAATGAAATTCTGTGTATTTCCTGATACTTTCCAGTATCAGGAAAGATATTATGCCTTAGATTCAATATTGAAAAATTATTTAAAATTTTTTATATACATTTCAAAAAAAAAAAAAAAAAACCTTCAAATGTCAAATGATGAAGGAAAAGAACTGAACTCACCACTAGGATACAGTGCTATAGTTCTGCATTTTCTATAAATGTACAAGATGTGCCAAAACACAAGCGATTATAATGTGACACGCTGCTGGATGATGAAAGCGCTTGGTGTACAAAGCACAATGTGTTCCCACCGCTTCCCGTAAGCTAACGCTAAAGCATCAGGCGTGCGTCAGTACACAGTGATGTGCCACGCACTGCAGCAACTTTGCACTTCAGCTCGTCCTTCGGAGGCCATTAGTGTATGAAATAATAGACATCTGGGGTGGAGACTCACGTCCTGCGCGTGTGGAGGTGCTGCTCGGGTCCCGCATTAGGATGCTGCAAATTTGCAAGTACCAAAAGCTGTTATACAAATCAGAAAATGAAACCAAAATTAGATACATACAGTACATGGAAATGAACATTGGATATGTTTTCATCCAAGTAAGGGCTGCAGAAGTTTATTTGTTGAATGTCTATTTTTTTTTATATTTGACTTCATTTATGTCTTTTCTAAATATTTTGCTTGTTTTTATATGCAAAAATATGATTATAGTCTTGGAAATTGGTAATATTGGTAATATTTTTGGGTAGCTGTAACAGACTATCTGCATTTACATTCTTTCCTAAGGGAAAATGCGTTTTGCAGTACAAACTTTCGCCTTAAGAACTCGCCTCTGGAACAGATTAAATTCATTGCCGATGTACAGCTGTACTAAAATATGTTTAAAAGCCAAATAAACAATATAATATAATGTAATACAATACAATATAATAACTATTTACTTAAGCATTAATGCTTGCTGCCACATGTTGCTGGTGAGAATCCGTCATGCACCTACCTGTTCTTATCTTAATCTCATCTATATGGTTTAATTTTTACAAAACACGCCACACTCACACACCAGCAGATCAATTCTCCTGTTTGATGGACGCTCAAATGCTCCACTTACTGTAGCTAACGAGTTCTCCATGATCTTATGATCCACTCCTTAAGGTCTGTATATTTCCTGAGTTGCATCAAAAGACAGAATGATCTAGTGTAGTCAGATAATTCACGTTGTATGAGTGATGGGAGGAGCTCGATAATTAGCTTGATAATGATGTGGAAGAATTGTGGCCATGTCCTGATGCACAACACCAGTCGAAAGTTTGGACATGCTTTCTAATTCCATGGTCTTTTCCGATTTTTATTTCTTTCTATATTGCAAAAACAATCCAGAATACAGTATGCAATAATCTCCTTTGAACAGTTGATAATGAGATGTATCTGCTACTTCTGCTCTGTAAAGCTTCATAACGGCTCTAATCTGAGGTGCTGGTTGTTAATTGGTGATTTCTGAGGCTGGTGACTCTAAATGAGCTTCTCCTCTGCAGCAGAGCTAACGTTTTTGTCTTGCTTTCCTGGGAAGGTCTTCATGAGAGACAGTTTCATCACGGAGCTTGATGGGTTCATGGTGCTCGACACAATACTGTTCTTGTAAAAAAGTGTTCCAGAACAGCTGACCTCTGTGTCTTAAAATAACAACTCACTGTTGTTTTTGTTACTTAATTATCTTTGTCCTTTTATTATGATTGTAGTTGATCTTGTCTTGTCAACTTGGTCCATCTGTTTGCCTTTTGTATTGGTGCTCCTGTCTGTCTGGATTTGATCTGCATGGGTTGTGCTCCAATCATTTTTGGCATCTCTTCTGCTTCGAAAGCTCAGTGTGCTCTGCTCTGAACAGTTACCACTGGGCATTTTGGCAGAATGCAAGTTGACGTGAGTTTGTTTTGGAGCGAGTTTATCAAAAGCACTGTTGCATGAAAACCTTTGTTAAATAGTATTGTGAGCATCACATTCTCACGCGTTGATCTTAAGATTGTAAGAGTTTTCTGAAATGCTGCTCTGAGACGGGTCTCAGGACTGTCTGACGGACTGATTGAGATTCCTGTGTTTGTGTCATGTGGGTCCATGTCTGCGGTGCTCAGGGCGGTGATGTGTGTTGGCACTGTGTCTGTTTTGGTGAACACAGCAAGCGCATAAAAGGCTTTTGATGGAGTTCTTTGTTTGATCATTGTTTAGTTTTTGCCTTTACGTTCCCTTTCCTAAATGTGCTTTTGAGAAAGGTGTCTCTATATACATTATAACGTTCAGAAAGGAAAAATACACATTTTTGGCATTTTCATATACTTAACCTGCTGAGTCTACAGGAATCCTGCTCTGTCTGAGTTTATTTATTCCCACCGGAACACGAGTTCCCGCTCTCACAGATTTGTCCCTGCTTTGTCATCCTGTTGTACAGTAGCTGCAGCACAGAGGCATATCGCACCCTTCATTCTCCTTTATTCAGCCCCGGCCCCTATAGCAGTGGCAGAATCAGGGTAATACACCATGCTGGAGCTCAGGCCCACTGTGGCCGACAAATTACAGCATTACAATGCAGCGCGGAAAACTCGCCCAGTGATTCTCTGGGAACCTGGAACATTTTTTAATTGTGTGCATTTTAATGAAGTCCTTGCAAACCGAACGCCAGAGATTTCATTTCCAGGTTTAATAAGACATCCGACTGGCATTAACATGTCCTAATATTTAATTTGCGGCATGGTGCACTGAAGCAAGCAGATAATACGCACCTTTTGCTCCGGCTCTGAGAGCTGAAATTGTTCCATTACCTGAGCTTTCATCTTTGTGCTTATTTTCTTTTTCCTTTTTTTTTATTGAGTCTGACGAAGGCAAAGGCAATGCTACCCTTTTCTTTCTTTCATTCTTTTTTTTGAATTGATTTTTTTTTTTGAGCTGCTGTCTCTCTTTATATGCCCTGAACAGTACCGCTACACTCCAAACACTGACCATCTGTGTCATTAGTTCGCAATCATTAAGTAAATCCGTGCTAACATGAAGCGCTCCTTTGCCACATACACGTAATAAACACATTTTGTGATAGAAGTCAGTGCTGCAGGAGAAATGATGGAAGCATTAAATCAGAGTTAGAAGACTAGCATCCTCTGGGGCCGTCGTTTATGGTTTCTCTTACCGTCTAATTACAGAAGCATTCAGGAGCTAGGCTAAGTTATTGAGATGAGGCTATTTATGTAAAGGAAAAAAATGCATAAAGAGCTTTTGATAACTTCATAAATATGTTGATTGGTATTTTTACATCAAGGTGTGATTTATACCGTGACATAATATTATTATTATTATTATTATTATTATTATTATTATTTCTAATAAGAAATACATTTACATAAAAATTGCACCTATAAACAAAATTATTTATTAAAAAAATTTATTATTTTAAAATTATTTTATTTCTTTTTTTAGCTGAAATAACTACATTGTAACTACAATGTAAGAAATTACAAACGTTGTACGAAATACAGTTCCCCAAAATATATATATTTTTAAAAGCACCTGTTTTTCTTTTGTTCTGCCTTTCTTTCCTTTTTCCTTGCTTGATTTTGTTTTGTTTGTCTGGGTGGATACCTATCTATTAATCAGATTTTTTCTTTCATTTTTCTTTTTTTTTTATTTTATTTGTTAGTTTAAACATACAGAAGAAAATTTTATTGCACTGTTATGTTTCATGATGGACAGTAGAAAGTAGCGTAAATAATCAGGGAAAGTAGTAAAAGAAACAAACAAACTGCACAAAATAAATAAACAAATAAGCAAATAAATCAATGAAATGAAACAAGCACCAACATTTTGGTCCCATGTTTTTGGAAGCTGAGAAAATAAATGATAAAAAATAAATAAATTAATTAATTTATTAATAATATTAATATTCAATAAAATTATTGAATATATTCCCCCTCCCCCTCTTTTTTGTAAAGAAATGAACATTGGAAGAATGTTAATTATTAAATATACATTAAATATGCTTTTTGTGATTTAAAAAAAAAAAAACATTATAAAAATTCAGTATGAAATACACGTTTAATTAAAACTTTTTTTTTTTTTTACAATTGAAACTTGAACAGTTTCTATCTATCGATGAACATTAATCCTTTCTTGTCTACAAAGAGAAAGAGAGAGAGAGAGAGAAACATGGCTGGTCAAGAAGTGATTGATTGAGCTGCTATAACATCAGAAATAAGAGGAAATGTCTTGTACTGCAAAAGTTAATTAACTGTAACTATAAATGGATAAAATGTACTATGTTGGGTAATCCACATACTTACTGACAGATATGGTATCAGAGGAAAAAAGTGCATTAGGATGTGCTTTTACAGGAAAATAGAGGAAAAACTCTTATGATGAAGTGTGGCATTGAGTTCTTTAACCTAAAGTTTGACTCTTGGGCTGAAGAGTTCTTTGCGTTCTTTTTGCTGAGCCTTGCAGTAAGCGGTGTCGCTAGGACAGGACAGTCACAGTCGTCTATGTTTAGTCAGCAGCTACGCTCTTAGAACAGCTCTTATCCTTTCTCTCAGGCTTTTGCCCTGATCCCTTTAACTTCACGTGGGAGTACACAGCCGCGCGATGGTGTGAATGATTAAAGGTTGAGGTGGTGACGGGGCGCGAGCTCAGCTCCAGCGTGGGCCGAACGCAGCTTGTTTTTTGCCTGAAGAGCTGCCAGCTTTCATCAGCGTGAGCGAGGAGCACGGACTGTGCGCTTGTTACCCGGCTAGCCACCTGACACCTTTCTCTGACAGGGACACGCGGCGTCATCCGCGTGCCGCGATCACCTCGGAGCAGACGAGCAGAATGATCTCACGATGAGGAGTAACTCCAACAGAGAAGAGTAACATGGAATAAAAAGCTTGGGTATACTCGAGTTATGTTGGGATGGATTGATGAGCAGTCTACTCATCATCTCATCTACTATCATACTTGATTATTATTATTATTATTATTATTATTATTATTATTTTATTTTATTTTTTTACAGAAACTTTTTTTGTTCTGATTATGATGATGTTTATTAATTTTCTATAAGATTATATATATATATATATATATATATATATATATATATATATATATATATATATATATATATATATATATATATATATATATATAATGTATATCAGTGTTCTGATAGTTGAAAAGATTCTCATGTACAGTCGTGGCCAAAAGTTTTGAGAATGACACAAATATTAGTTTTCACAAAGTTTGCTGCATATAATTACAAGCACTTCATATGTTTCAAAGGCTTTTATCGACAATTTCATGACATTTATGCAAAGAGTCAGTATTTGCAGTGTTCGCCCTTCTTTTTCAGGACCTCTGCAATTCGACTGGGCTGCTCTCAATCAACTTCTGGGCCAAATCCTGACTGATAGCAAACCATTCTTTCATAATCACTTCTTGGAGTCTGTCAGAATTAGTGGGTTTTTGTTTGTCCACCTGCCTCTTGAGGATTGATCACAAGTTCTCAATGGGATTAAGATCTGGGGAGTTTCCAGGCCATGGACCCAAAATTTCAACGTTTTGGTCCCCGAGCCACTTAGTTGTCACTTTTGCCTTATGGCACGGTGCTCCATCGTGCTGGAAAATGCATTGTTCTTCACCAAACTGTTGTTGGATTGTTGGAAGAAGTTGGAGGGTGTTTTGGTACCATTCTTTATTCATGGCTGTGTTTTTGGGCAAAATTGTGAGTGAGCCCACTCCCTTGGATGAGAAGCAACCCCACACATGAATGGTCTCAGGATGCTTTACTGTTGGCATGACACAGGACTGATGGTAGCGCTCACCTTTTCTTCTCCAGACAAGCCTTTTTCCAGATGCCCCAAACAATCGGAAAGAGAATATGACTTTGCCCCAGTCCTCAGCAGTCCATTCACCATACTTTTTTGCAGAAGATCAATCTGTCCCTGATGTTTTTTTTTTTTGGAGAGAAGTGGCTTCTTTGCTGCCCTTCTTGACACCAGGCCATCTTCCAAAAGTCTTCGCCTCACTGCGTGCAGATACGCTCACACCTGCCTGCTGCCATTCCTGAGCAGGTCTGCACTGGTGGCACTCCGATCCGGCAGCTGAATCCTCTTTAGGAGACGATCCTGGTGCTTGCTGGACTTTCTTGGACGCCCTGAAGCCTTCTTAACAAGAGTTGAACCTCTTTCCTTGAAGTTCTTGATGATCCTATGAATTGTTGATTTAGGTGCAATCTTAGTAGACACAACATCCTTGCCTGTGAAGTCATTTTTATGTAACGCAATGATGGCTGCACCCGTTTCTTTGCAGGTCACCATGGTTAACAATGAAAGAACAACGATTTCAAGCATCACCCTCCTTTCAACATGTCAAGTCTGCCATTCTAACCCAATCAGCCTGACATGATGATCTCCAGCCTTGTGCTCGTCAACATTCTCACCTGATTTAACGAGACGATTACTGAAACGATCTCACCAGCTCCTTTAAAGACAGCAATGAAATGCAATGGAAATTTTTTTTTTTTCGGGATTAAGTGAATTCTCATGGCAAAGAAGGACTATGCAATTCATCTGATCACTCTTCATAACATTCTGGAGTATATGCAAATTGCTATTATAAAAACTTAAGCAGCAACTTTTCCAATTTCCAATATTTATGTAATTCTCAAAACGTTTGGCCACGACTGTAAATTAGGTGCTTTGTCGTGTACAGTTTGTTTCTTGATCCGGACGTTTGTTGAGGATATTCATTTTGGCCAGGGGTGCCAAAAGATTTTACTTGACTTGAATTTAAATTACCTATTATTATTATTATTATTATTATTATTATTATTATTGTTGTTGGAGAGTTTATGTTATTCTTTACTAAATTAAATTTAGTGTGTGTGTGTGTGTGTGTGTGTGTGTGTGTGTGTGTGTGTGTGTGTGTGTGTGTGTGTGCGGAGTGAGCAATGAGGAGCTCTGGGTCCTGTTGTGTGAAAAACATTAGAGGATACAGATCTTCTCAGCCAGGTGTGATGATGGTGTGCTCAGGGAGAAGCTCTCCTCGACACCGAGCTGCTGTACTTAAGCATCGTGCTGACGAAAGTCTGCTTCAGAGAGCATCTGGTGCAAAAAAAAAACAAAAGAGCACAGGGCAACATCAGACTGCTGATAAAGACTCCAGAGTAGTTCCGTACAGAGTGCGCTGAGCCCTGACCCAAGCCCTGACCCGAACCCTGACCAGGACCCTGACCCGAGCCAAGCGCTCCACTCTCATCAACATCAGCCACAAGCATTTGTCTCCACACAACCGCTCCAATTTTTACTTTCTTTCCACTTTTCACTTTCTTTTTTTTCTTCTTAGTTAGTTATTTGGTTATTTGTGTAGTTGTTCTTTTGAGGCTGATCCGCTCTCTTCAAGTTCCTTTCTTTCATCCTTTCCCACCGTCCTTCCTTCCTTCTTTCTTTCTTTCTTTCTTTTTTCTTTCTTCTTTTATTGTTTATTTGAACTTCTGTTCTCTCTTTCTTTCTTTTTTATTTATCTAGTATAATTCCCTCTTTGTCTTTTTTTTTTACTTACTAGTTATTTATTGAATTACTTTCTTAATTTTATTTTTGTTTGTTTTTTACTTGAGTCACAGTTATTTTAGTGTAATTGTTTATTTATTTTCCCTTCTTTATTAGTTTGTTTGTTTGAACTTGCACTTTCTTTCTTTCTTTCTTTCTTTCTTTCTTTTTCTTTGTTTTCTAACTTGAATGATTCCGTTATACAGTTTGTTTAGTGTAATTGTTGATTTCTTTTGTTTTTTTTTTGTTTTTGTATTTATTAACTATATATTAAATCTCTTTCTTTCTTTCCTTTGTTTTTTTTACTTATGCGTTATTCAGTTATTTGTTTAGTGTAATTCTTCCTTTCTTTCTCTTTCTTAATTACTTTTATTATTATCAAGAATAATTACTTCTTTTGTCTTGTTCTTTTTTTCTCTTTCTTTTTCTTTCTTTATCTCCTTTTTTCTTTTCTTTTTTCTTTTTACATGAGTTATTTAGTTATTTGTTTAGTATAATTCTTTCATTTTCCTTGGTTACTTCGATCCTTTATTTTATTACGTTTGTCTTTCTTTGCCATAAAACATAACTGCCTCTGTTGCAAAGATAAAGAGACTCCTTCCATGGTAAATAAGCTTAAATCTTACAGAGATATTTTAATTTATTTATGTCGAGTTTAATACCCCAAGTCCCTGTGTTGTCTAGCAAAAAAAAAAAAAAAACGTTAAGACCTTCTGACCTGTTATTACTGAAATTGTGTATAAATATCAGTAAACTGTGTTGCAGATAATATATTTTAAATTACATCGTATAATAAACGCTTCAGATCGAGCCCGGGTCAATGGGACAGAACATTGCTAAGTGGTCGATGGCATGCTGATAATGAATTACAAACAGCAGAGACAATGTACCCTCACTAACATCTGGCCGTATGCCCAGGGACATCCGAGTCTCGGCAGGCAGACCAGCTCAGGGGACAGAGAATACCACGGAATATCAAGTTCCTCATCCTTTTACACGCAAGGCATGTAAACAGGAAGATGCTGATGAGACGGTTGAGACAGATGGTTTTGTAAAGGATGTGCACAGTATGAATCTATTAAAGTTAACACAGTATGGATCTACATCATGCTCCCCTTGAGGATGTGATGGAGGACGTGGTGAAGGTGAAATTAATACTGTCTGTTTTCCAATCTCTTGGTGGCATGTCCGAGATTAAGCGCTTAATCCGATCTAAATGCCAGTTTCTACGTACATCAATCTGCCCATCTGTTTATAAGGAGCTACGACACAGGATTAAAGTTATACTCAATTTTCTGAGCTCATGCTTTATTTCTTTTATTCAATCTTGATTACTGTGTCAGTATGAAAAGCTTATGGAAGTCTATTCAGGTTTAAATCATTTCCTGTAATATTCCAAAAGACGAAATGATCTATAGTTCACTATTTTTAACACAAGCTTAATATTCTTACTATGACAAAATACAAAAGCATTAATATGAAATATACAATATATTGCCCTAATGGGCTCAAAAGTAATCGGACAAATAAAAATCATAAATAATAAATTCCAAATTCTAAAATAATTCCAACCCATGAAGTCTAGAACTCCTGGACGTCATCAAATGCTGAGTTTCCTCCGTCACTACAGTAAGTAATAAGCAGCTCAGTTAGGTTGAATTATGGTCCCAGTATTTACTTTTGCCTTGTCTTGCGTGGGTAAGTTTTGGATCATAATGTATCTGTACAAATCGTTGCAGCATTTGACTGAATTTAAAAAGTATATTTTTAATTAAAAGACCTGAGGACTGGTGTGATGTGCTCAGAATTTCTGGTTCTAATCAGAATTCTGGCTGCAGCGTTCTGGATGAGCTGCAGCTGTCTATTACAGACTGTTACAATAATCCACCCTGCTGGTGATAAAGGCATGGACAGGTTTCTCTTGGAAACAAAACACATAATTCTTGCAATATTTTTGAGATGATAGTATGCTGATTTAGTTACTTTGAAACTAAGGTCTGTCTCCAGAATCACCCCAAGATTCTTGACTTGATTCTTATTTGCTTGACCCCTAGAGTGAAGGTATGCATTCACCTTTAGAGCTTCATCTTTATTTCCAAATTAATTTATTATCTTATAACAGCAGTTAGGTTTTACTGAACATGCTGGAGAATATTTCTTTTGGTTCTTTTGGTAACTTCGTCACACTCGCTCCTTTCTATTTTCATGCAAAACCCAGGAGTCTACATTATTGATTTTCTTTTTTTTTCCCATCTGAAAACTAGTCTGTCATGTAATATGTCACTTTCTTTACAGGCATGCAAATATTCCTCTCTAATGTTATTTATTCATTAATTTTAGTGCATCTATGTAGGGAATGGTCTTGGACATAATAGTGCAGAAGTAATAAACTTATATAACAAAATTTGTACTACAGATAAAATGGCGCGTAAGACTTTTGCACAGTACTGTGACCCGGGTTTGAGAGCGTTCCTCAAGACAAGCAAATTTTTTAAATAATTTTTGTCTTGATAAACGAGCGAGTTTTGATAACCAAATAACAAATATCATTAGGCAGTATCATGAGGCATGCATGCACTTCTTGTTTTGACGCCGAGAGTAATGTAATCACAACTGAGCCTCTTTTATTTTGTGTCTGTGTGTGTGTTACTATACTTTTCAAAGGTTAAAAAGTGAAGGTTAATTTGTTTTAATTTAATTTAATTTCAGATTGGCCAGGAAAATGCACTTCCACAAAGGGATGTTCAGGGTCACTTCATTTAAATCTATAAATACGGAAACGGCAAGTTTGGAAAAGGAGTGAAGTAGAAAGAATGCAGCCAGAATGCAGGAGTGTTTGAGCTGAAAACATAATTACACAATTTGGAGAGTCTTATGCAGACTTGTTCAAAATGGAGCATAATTGGTGAGCTCTAAATGATCTTTTCTTGTCATGCTCCTGAGGATCCTATGTAGAACAAAGCAAAACAAAAAACTCTTTGCATACCTAAATAGGAAGGTATATACTGTACTGTAAGAAGGAAGTTTAAGCTGTTGTTTATTTACTATTATTCGTACTTAACAACACATTTTAAAAGAAAGCTTTAGAGAGGAAAAAATGAAACAAGTATCAAAGTCAACCTCTGCTTTCCGACCTCTTTAACAGGTTGCTCTTCAGCTGCGGTGTGTTTTGATAAATGGATTCCTCTCAGGCGTTCATATGTCTCTAAATATAAATCTATAACAGAGATGTTGAGCGATGGAAGTTCGAATCAGCAGATGTGTGTGTGCTCACGCACGTGTGTGTTTCTGTGTGTGTGTGTGTGTGTGTGTGTGTGTGTGTGTGTGTGTGTGTGTGTGTGTGTGTGTGTGTGTGTGTGTGTGTGTGTGTGTGTGAATGAATCATCCAAATAAATGTTTTGCCATCATTTGTAGCAAAGACTGAGGTGTATGTGTTTAATTCGATTTGAGCATGATGACAAAATTCAACATTTTATCAACTATAATAATTATAATAAGTAGTGAAATAGTCATAATTTCAGGTAATATGTTACAGTGGTTTATCTGAAAATAAATTTGTTTAATTAACTTTAATTAACTTATGTTCAATTATGCTGTCCATATATCATATTTTTTTGTTTCATCTCATTTTGGATCGTAAAACAATAATATGTACGGTACAGTGTGTTTATTCCATCTCAACTATTAATTGCTATTCAAGCATTAAATTGACATTCGGACAGTTGGCAGAAGCTCTTATCCAGAGTGACTTACAAAAGTACTTTGAAGTTTCTGCTATTGGAAAGATCCTTACACTGGTTACTAGGCTACTAAGTAAGTATTTTAAATTTCCCTTTTTTGGAAATAAAAAAACACTGTTCTCATGATAGATAGATAGATAGATAGATAGATAGATAGATAGATAGATAGATAGATAGATAGTTAGATAGATAGATAGATAGATAGATAGATAGATAGATAGATAGATAGATAGATAGATAGATAGATAGATAGGAAAGCTTAAAGAAAGAAAGAAGCAGCGTTAGACAAGTACATGACAAAAAAATGGGTTAAAAGAATTAAATAAAAAATAAACATTTTAGGAAAAAAATAATTTTAAGGATACTTTAAGAAAGAAAGAATGAAAGAAAGACTTAGTTAAAAGAAAGAACATTGAAAAATAATCATTTTTAGAAAGAAAGAAAGAAAAAAGAATGAGCAAAACAGTAAACATTAAGAAAGCAAGAATGAATGAAAGTTATGATTACAAATTATGATTTAAAAATAAAGAAAAATGAAAGAACTACATTACCTTAACTTAAAAAAAAAAATTAAGTAAACATCAAGAAATAAGGACAGAAAAATAGAAAAATGAAAGAACAAAAACAGAGAGAAAATATAAATATCAATCTTTAAACACATTGATTAATCCTGAACACTTTTCTATGTTTCTAAGTACTGTATAACTCTGACTCACTCGTTGCTTTTAATTAAATACAACTTTATAACACCTTTTTAGTTGAAGTATAATATTTCTGTGCATTTCAACCATTATGTCGAATTAAGGCATTGTGTTGGGGGTTGGGTGGAGGACAGAGAGAGAGAGAGAGGGAGAGAGAAGGGGGTATTTTCATATTCATGTTGATACATGTGCTGTCATTTACCGTGAAGTACAAAATAATCCGAATAAAAAACAGACATCGTATTTATTGCTTAACAGTGCGGTGCGAGATGCCCAGAACACGACTTCCAGGGACAGAGGAACAAATAAGATCATACCGCAGAGGCAGCAGAGCAAACCTGAGCAAATCTCCAGTAGGAAAAGTCAGGATTGGATTAAATATGAACTATTGCCGAGACACTAAATCCCGTCGGTAAAGAGAGCGCTCCTGGACGTTTATAAAGTTAAAGGCCGTGCTTACAGAGTTCAGACTCTCATTCAATTCCTCTTATTGCACCACTTGTGCTACTTTACTTTAGATGCCTTGTGTACAATCGTGGCCAAAAGTTTTGATAATGACACAAATATTAGTTTTCACAAAGTTTGCTGCTAAACTGCCTTTAGATCTTTGTTTCAGTTGTTTCTGTGATGTAATGAAATATAATTACAAGCACTTCATACGTTTCAGTATGAAGTCAGAGTTTGTCAGAATTAGTGGGTTTTTGTTTGTCCACCCGCCTCTTGAGGATTGACCACAAGTTCTCAATGGGATTAACATCTGGGGAGTTTCCAGGCCATGGACCCACAATTTCAAAAGTTTTGGTCCCCGAGCCACTTAGTTATCACTTTTTCCTTATGGCACGGTGCTCCATCGTGCTGGAAAATGCATTGTTCTTCACCAAACTGTTGTTGGATTGTTGGAAGAAGTTGCTGTTGGAGGGTGTTTTGGTACCATTCTTTATTCATGGCTGTGTTTTTGGGCAAAATTGTGAGTGAGCCCACTTCCTTGGATCAGAAGCAACCCCACACATGAATGGTCTCAGGATGCTTTACTGTTGGCATGACACAGGACTGATGGTAGCGCTCACCTTTTCTTCTCCAGACAAGCCTTTTTCCAGATGCCCCAAACAATCGGAAAGAGGCTTCATCCGAGAATATGACTTTGCCCCAGTCCTCAGCAGTCCATTCGCCATACTTTTTGCAGAAGATCAATCTGTCCCTGATGTTTGTTTTGGAGAGAAGTGGCTTCTTTGCTGCCCTTCTTGACACCAGGCCATCTTCCAAAAGTCTTCACCTCACTGTGCGTGCAGATGAGCTCACACCTGCCTGCTGCCATTCCTGAGCAAGCTCTGCACTGGTGGCACTCCGATCCCGCAGCTGAATCCTCTTTAGGAGACGATCCTGGTGCTTGCTGGACTTTCTTGGATGCCCTGAAGCCTTCTGAACAAGAATTGAACCTCTTTCCTTGAAGTTCTTGATGATCCTATAAATTGTTGATTTAGGTGTTGATCTTAGTAGCCACAATATCCTTGCCTGTGAAGCCATTTTTATGCAACGCAATGATGGCTGCACGAGTTTCTTTGCAGGTCACCATGGTTAACAATGAAAGAACAATGATTTCAAGCATCACCCTCCTTTTAACATGTCAAGTCTGCCATTCTAACCCAATCAGCCTGACATAATGATCTCCAGCCTTGTGCTTGTCAACATTCTCACCTGAGTTAAGACGATTACTGAAATGATCTCAGCAGGTCCTTTAATGACAGCAATGAAATGCAGTGGAAAGTTTTTTTTTAGGATTAAGTTAATTTTCATGGCAAAGAAGGACTATGCAATTCATCTGATCACTCTTCAGAACATTCTGGAGTATATGCAAATTGTTATTAGAAACTTAAGCAGAAACTTTTCCAATTTCCAATATTTATGTAATTCTCAAAACTTTTGGCCACGACTGTACACTAGAATACATATACTGTAGTTACATTTGGTAAAAAACTGCTTCAACACTGTAATTACTCTATATAATAGAAACTGTAGTTCCTTAAGTTCCTACCAATTATTATGATTAGTTTTTTTAACATTACATTCTGAAGTGTTTGTTCATCTAGACCATAGCAATTTGCCTGTTATTACAATATATTATTTCAATAAGCGGCACATGATGCTTTTATTCTTTTAATAGTTACAAAGACACATTACGGGAAATTTGGAAAAGTTGATTAGTCTAATCTGAATGTCTTTCAACCTGGAGGAAACCCAGGACCCTAGTCAGGAATCGAACCCTGGAGCTGAGAGAGAGCAGTGCTAACCACTACACCATCATGCTGCCCCATAATGATATTTATCACTCACATTAAGAACTGATCGGTCAGAACTGTGGTTATATGAAAATTTACCTACTGTAACTAATCAGATTGAAGAATTCAGCAGCACTGTGATGTAGAGCTAAATAGATAAAACATCTACTGCCTGAAATTAAGGTGCTAACATTTTCAAGGACATAATGGGATGCATGCATGAGTACTGAGCTACACTGTCCTGTAGGCTTCCACACAATGAAAGTATTCACTTCAATTTATTTTAGAATGTAGTTTCCAGGCAGCAAGCCAAAACTACGAAGGCGTTTCAGATAAAATTAGGATGAATCTCAGCTCTGGCACAAAGTTAAATTCATCAGAATAAATCACATAAACCAGGGCTGGGTTAAAACATAACTGCAATGAGATTGCTCATAAGTTTCAATTAGCTAATTTACAAGCTTTATTTAAGTCTATCATCTAAACACCCACCAAAGATTTAATTACGTTTAGCCTAAAGAAAATAAGCATGAGAAAAATCAGAGCTGGTATGTCTTACTGGATTCACAAAACAAACAAAAAAAAAAGCCTTTACAGTAAAGGAAAGAAAGAAACTGCATTTAGGTTTTTCTACAATCTTGGGGAAAATCTTGCATAGTTAAAAAAAAGCAACCAATCAAAATGTAAGTTTACTGGTCCCTCCCATTAATCCATCAAATCTATCGATTCATGATTGGACAAACAAATTATGAGCTAGTCCACAAGAATCTGTGTTATAGCATTTACCAGATCATTATATTTAATTATGAAGAGAACCATAGCACACTGTAAATAGGCTGTAAGTGCATTTATGAATTGTTAACATAATGTGTAATAAGTCCAGTAAGCAGAAATGTGGTTTGATTACAATATGTGTCAGGAGCACTGCGTAGAATGCACCATGTTAACAGTTTTTAGAGCATAACAATAAAACAACTATAAAGAATAATGCATTTTCATAAACACTGATTAAAATGTGTATGTAGAAGCATTTAGAAGGCATAAGTTAGGAGATGCTTTAAAGTGCATTATGAATATTGAATTCATATTGAAGTGTATGTGGCAACATTGTAGATAATAATAAATGCAAATACTGTGTACAGTCAGGTCTATAAATATTTTTATTATTTTTTTCCCTATGTGAATGAAGTAATAAAAATGTGTTAACTTTGACGGTCTTTTTTTAAACACTTAAAAGTAATTGGACAAGACTAAGAAACAACTTGAAGCCCTGTTTCTTAATTTCCTCTTGACAAATGAAGGAGATTAAAGAGCTCGAGTTGATTCCAAGTGCTGAAACTGCAGTCAGTAACTGTAGCTACATAGGAACTCTCAATAAACTTTAGGAGTGGTTCGGTAAACAATTTACGTTCTTTAACCGAAGGAATTGATTGGTGAGCTCAGTGACTCCAAAAGGCCTGGGAAACCACAGATGACATCTAATGAGAAGGTGATCCCAATTATTTCCTTGGTGAAGAACACACCTGTGAGGAGGCAGGATTATACAGTAATTGTTAAAGTTTAGAATCGAGAAATCTCTTCAAAAATGTACAGTAAATTAGGTTAAAGGAGAAAAATGGTGTGGGGTGCATGTAGACAGAATAGAGATCCATGTGACTGTACAAAATGTCTATTTCCACTTTAATAACCTTAGATTCAATATTGTAAGTATTTAGATGAAATCTTATGTCTATTACCCAAAGTCTTAGATTGAGTATTCCCTTTATTCTAACCATTAAAGTTTTTTGTAGAATTTTATAGCTATGGGTTTAAGCACAAGCCTTAAGTCTCTAACAAACTCTTGAAGAATCATTGGAAAGCTCGTTAATCTTAAGAATTTATTAATCAACCTAATTTGTTAATCTGTAACTGTAACAAATATTAGACTATTCATTAGATAGTAAAACAGCTCTATGTGGAATCCTTTATTTTATGGTTTCCCCAATAATGGTGTTCCATGTAGAACCCTTGCCTCTCTGAAGGCCCTTTCAAGAGCATCTGGTAGTGTCTTTTGTTTAGGACTTTATAATCTTTGTAACTTCAGAAATTCCTCTCCGATGTTTAAAAGTTCTGGCTTTCTAACTGGTACATTTTCTGGAAAGGAAGCCATTTGATTCTAAAAAGAAACTTTAAAGGACCTATAAAGGAGACAAACCAATTAATCAAGATTTCCCGATAGACTTTTTACCTATGAGAGTAGTATTATGTGATAGTCCAGTCTTACTGGCATTCTATTTCGAATCCTAGAACTTAGGACAACTTTATTAAAATATCCAGGGGAAACTTTTAAAGAAGGAAAAAAAATGTTGTAGGATTTTAAAGAGAAATATTAAAGGTTTCCCCAAGATGCAAAACCAAATAATTTAGTAACCAAAGTACTTAAAGGACATCTTGCTTCAGTATAGTTAGTTCATTTTCTTTTAGAAAAATAAGGGGATTATCTAGCACCATGAAGGATTCCTGGGTTTCTACTGATACAAAATCACTTCTATTTTTTTGCCCTCTTAAGCAGCTCACTTTCACTCCCCTATCTCTGAAACTATCACAGCCACATTTCCCAAAGGTCATGGTAACTCAGCTGGATGGTTGGTTCGATCAGAGAACAGTGCTGTGTCCTCGATAACCATCTTCCCACCCTTTTATCTGCGCTCCCTGCGAGTCTGATCATGTGCACTTTGTTCCCGGCCTTCAAGGTCCTTCTCCCTCAAGCCCTCTTAACGCAGATTTACTTGCACAACCTTTTTGCCGATTCCTGATGTGAAACTAGCACTGCCAAAGACGGAGTTCTCAGCAATGCACTAATAGGTTTTATGGAGTGATTTGTTGAGCTTACTGAACTCAGCATCTTTTGTGCATGGATAATGATAATGAACCACATTTGATGGGTCATGGTAACGTTGGCTATGTGCATTGCTTCTTTGTATTGATTTGACTGATTTATGTCATTGTTTGCTGCTTGCTGGCGATGGACTCTTTGACAATAAAGAAGCCACTGATGTAATTAAGTCTGTTTACACAGTTTGAGCTTTATTGTTGAAACTCCACTTTAACTCGATTTGTGGTGAGCAAGCAAGTAATGTGCTTTCAGTTCATTTGTGATCCATCCTGATGCTGCACTTCTAAGAGGTTTCTGGTGGTGTGCATGCATCCACATGGTACACTGAAGATTTGCGAATCTCATGGTGAATGATCTTAGAGTATTTGAATATTGAAAATTCATACCTAAAACTTCAATCATGAAAACTATTTTTCATCTTAAGATCATTTGGTATGAAGATTTCACTGAAAGGGCATCTATTTGAGACTAGATCCCACTGATACAGTGATCTGGTGATACACACAAACATACACACCTACAAGAGTGGTAGCAGTTTGATGCTTGCCAAGCACCAAAAACAAAGACCAAGATAAGGCAGAACCAAAACATACTAACTTCCTGGACAGAGTAGCGGTGGCTTCTTCTAGTGGTTTGTATCCAGTTTGTTTATATTTTGAGAAATATTGTAGACAAGTACAAACTGATATACTATCAATATATACACCAACCATCCATGATATTAAAACCACTTTTTGGGGGGTTTTGGGTTCTTCTTGTGTGGCAGCTTTGGCCCCTCTGGGTATGGCTGTGGTGCCGTTGGCTGCGGATCCATTGGGGGTTGTAGGGTGGGACCTCTGTGTATTGGGCTTGTTCGTCTGGTGCATGTCATGGACTGAGCCCTGGGGAGTTACGAGGCCAAGTTGGTGGCCATTGAGTCATTTGCATGCTGGCCCATGTGTATGGTAAGCTGTGGTGCACTAGGTGTTCTGGTGGCCAGCATTGACTTTTATCACTAACTTGGGTTGTATTGGCTTTTTTGTAGGATCAGACCAGATGGGATGATTTTGGTCCTCATGGGATTAGGTGAGCCTGTGAGTCTGGCACTAATTTAATGGTATATACTTGATAACCATTCTTATTCAAATTCCCTGGTGGTGCTCTTAACCCTATAACTGATTGGTGTGCACTGAACCTCTGTCTAGTGTGCTCACCAGTGCAAGATTGATGGAGGCCACTGGGTGCAAGAAAGTGGCAAGAAAGTTGAAAAACAAAAGGAAACACCATGCTGGGTCTGAGTGGCACCCTGGCGTACATGGTGGCATTTATGCTGATAGGGTACAATTTTATTAAACTGTAAATCTTAAGCACATTTTTGTTTTAAAAAGGTTAGGAAATGTTATTATTATGACAAAAGCTCTGAATAAAACACAGGCATATTATTAGTTATTATTGTTATTAGTCTTTGGAAGTATTTGCTGGTTCTTAAAACATGGACTTCAAGCACAACAAGAAAGCTGGCAAACAAACCAACGTCAACAAAACACTGTGCTCTTAACAACAGCTCCTTGGCTCGTCCTTCTGCATATCCCTTAATCATTCATTTACAAAACCCTGCAACAGGGGATCTCTTCCAAGAGTGTCCATAACATGTATTTAATAATCCCACAATCTGGTATCTCCCAGAAGGTGATGGGTTTCTTCTGGTTCCTGCATCATCCTAGAGAGTTTTTCCTCAGCTTTTCCACTTAGTACAGATGTAAATCAAAACACAGATTCCTCTTAATCCGCTTTGGATGAAAATCTGTCCTTAAAAACTCTATAGAAATTAAATCGGATTGAACAGGATTAAATATATGTCTGCCATTTCATTTACAGTATTTGCTGCCAGTGCAATTTCAAAGCTCGTTTAACAGTGTCACCTTGGAGTTAATGCAATATTAAGAGGACGTTTTTTGCAAAACGCATTCACCAGCTAATAGATCTTTGATTGACTATTGATTTGGCAACCAAAGTTATGAATGTCTCAAGTTCCTCCCCTCAGCACGGACATGCGAATCATATCACTTGCGCACAGTATGTACTGTATGTCTCAAAAGGTTTGCAAACTGCATAATAAACATGCGCTAAAGCGTCTGACTTGAAAGAAGAATGAAAATTGAATGCTTAGATTTGAGAACAGATCTGTGTTTTCAGCGTTCGAAATGATGAGTGACAAGCTTTCCACTGCTAATCTGTTCGCCGCTGCGAGAAAACCACTACACTTATTAATCAGTCGCAACATTATTGAAATCAAATTCATTTCAGATCATTAACAGCAACGCCTTGTGGAGCTTACACTTGCTTTTTTGCTATGTCTGCCCATACAGAAATGTCGGGGACAGGTGCCGATATCTCCCAAGTGCACTGGAAGCAGCAGTGGCTGGAGAACGGGACGCTCTTTTTCCATGTGTCTATGAGCAGTTTGGAGCAGCTGTTTCAGGCCACGCAGCCCACCGCTCGAGAGCCGTCACAGGGCCTGCACGAACACGTACACCTGCTTCACATCTCTGTCATGGTAAGTGCTCTCAGCTGCTGTGCGTCCTGGCCAAGGCTAACTAATTTGCTAAAATGGTAAGCTAAACATCAGCTTCTAGTGTGTTTCAAAACAAAGCAGGTGAAAACCAAGTGTGCCCCAAAAGTTATATGCTTATAGACAAGAAAAGATTCAGAAAAGGTTCCTACCATCTAGAACAATTTTTGTCTTCTGAATCTGGCCTAAGGTTGTTTCAAAAGTTCTGTGGTAGTGATTGTTCATGAATGATTCGTTCTTTTTGAATGAGTCTTTAACGTGACTCAGAAGTACGAGTAGTCTCAGAGAGTGATTCAATCATCATTTTCTACTGGCCGCATGCGCAAAGCCTCGCAAAAACTTCCTAGGTTATGTACAGGAAATAAATGAGTAGAAACCCTTAAGTCTTCTAGTCCTAATCGTTCGTTCTTTTGTCACATGACTCCCATAGACTCTATGCAGTGCAATAGATTCAAAAGAACGACTCGGACTAAAAGACTTATGAGAAGAACCATTCCATTCTGTTTCCTGTGTAATGCATTGCATAGAGTCTATTTAGACTAATTAGAGTCAATTTAGACTAATAGTTATGACACGTAAGCTACTCATTCTGTTTATCATAATATGTCCTTAGCTGCATTGTAATATTTTCATTACTGCAGCTATAGGTTACACTATGTGTTGGGGGCCTGTTTATTGAAAATGTAACATTTATTTCTGATTAAAAGAACGAAATGAACTAAATGACTCAAAAAAAAAAGATTTGTTCATTATGATGAACGAGATTCAAAGAACCGAGTCACTGAAATTATCCAAACTTTCTATCACTATTTTGTGGATAGATAAGGATTCTTAGGTTAAAAGTGTTTTACCTGAAATGCTCTCTTAAAGGGAAATCCTCTACTTGGAACCTTTTAGGGATTAGAAAACGCTTTTGGGTGATAATTTATAGATTGTTACACTAACACTACATGCAATCTGTGTTTCCTCTGATGGTCAAGCCAAATAACCTTTTGGTCCCCTAAATACAAACTTATTGTCTAATTATTTATGAGCAATATAAGAGTCTAGGAATGTACATCAAAGGATTTTAGTTGGGTTTTTCTGTGCACTTCCAATAGAGCCCTATTTGGAACATGTCTTAAAAGGTAAAATCTTCTACATTGAATCATTAAGAGTTCTACCGGAGGAACAAACTTAAGAATTCTTTGGGATGCTACTGTAAATGGAGTTCTGTAATAAATACAGTACTGTATATGAGTGTTCCTTAAAGCTTTATTGATTAGGAAGGTTTTGCTTGGAACTCTGTTTGAAAGAAAATTTCATTACAGGGAATGCTCACAGTACTTGAAAGAACATTTTTTGAATGTAGCTAATGGATTTTCAGAGAAATCACTCAAGCCCAATATTCACAATGATTACATATAAACATATATAGTATATACTCTTAGTGAACATTGGGCTTTAAATGATTTTTTTTTTAATAGTAATTTCTTTGAACGTCCATTAGTTAATATATAGTCATTATAAATATTGGGCTTTTAGTGCTTTCTTTAAACCAGTCTTTTTCTGGGAAAGAATGATTAGACATGAATCTTTTTTTTTTTTAAGAAGGTAAATAATTTTCTCCACAGCATTTTAATTAATTTTGTGTTCTAAATTATTGGGTAATTTATTCTACTAGGGATTAGGGATGCTTGCTCTTCCCCAGAAAAAGACGAACTCCAAATAATAACTAAAAGCCCAATATTTTCACAACTGTGGAATCTTTACGTTTTACATAAAACTCTACATCAGATTGTCTGTATCATAGCAATTTCCATTAAAACATTTTCTGGAGAAACTGTAAACTTTAATTTTTAAGATCATGCACAGTCAAATGGGTAATATACAGTATTGTCCTCTTAGAAATCCTCAGCAGTTCTTTGGATACTAAATCACACTACCTGTTTAATGAGTTCATGCTGAACCGTTGAAATCTTGTGGACTTTACATACTGTAACTCTCTCCTGAGGTTTCATACCACTCGTGCCCTGTACATTTTTGTGACACACACACACGCCTTGGTGTCTTTGATGCGATATTTTGCTATTTGCTTCATTTATTAATTAATTTTGGTGGAAAATGTTTGTCATATTTTTACACTGTATGACATAAAAAAACAACCTAGCCCGGTACAATATACACTTTCTGTTCAGTACCTTAAATATCTCTTATAATTACTTTTTTTTTTTTTTTTTTTTCAAAGCCAAAGCTCAACACTTTTAAACCCAAATAGGAACTGTTAACATGCCTCGAAATGACCACATCATCTCCAGTAGGCTATTAACCAGGCTAAGACATTGCACCCACTTGGCACATACATCCGCTCTGGATATCCCCTGATTGACACCTGGGCTGTAAAAATGATGGCCAATTGGGTAAGTGGCAATGGGCAAATGAGGAAGAGGCCCATCAGGTGCATGTCTTTGTGTGTGTGTCAGAGAGGCCTGAGACGTGCTCTGGCGTTTCGAATGAGCATCATTAACTGTAATACTGTCAGCTCAGTGACAGATACGAGGTTCGTGCTTTCTATTCTTCCATCAGTGAGTTGTCGCTCATTCCCCTCCTCCTTCTAGTTCACGATCTGCAGCTTGATAATCGACACTCAGGAGCAGAGCTGCTGTCTCAAATATGCATCTGTGTGTGATGTGCTGCTGCATGAGAGCAAAAGGGTTTTAGCTTCTAAACAACAAATTAAGCATCGTCTTAGGTGATGTAAAAAGTGATTGCAGAGTTAAATATGTTTCTCCATCCAGGAACCTGTAATTCAGCTGATTACTATTATATTTATGCCCATTTTTACAACTGTGAAAGGACCTCCAGGCAACATTTACACATACATTCACACACTATGGGCAATTTGATAACGCCAATTAGCCTAATCTGCATGTCTTGGGACTGTGGGAGGAAACCCCCAAGCACAAGGAGAACATACAAACTCCATGCATACAGACCTAGTGGCGGGAATTTGAACCTGAAACCACTACGTAAGCCACCATGCCACCAATATGTTAATACTTACTTCATATACTTGATATTTTGTTTTACATTTAGTACACTTATTTTTCTAAGTATTAGAACAGCTCTTCACATATAACACAATTGATTGCTTTTGATATACAGTATTAACATGATTTTTTCCACCCGAATTTGTAACCTTGCTTCATAACATTAGACTTCCAGGTCTCTAGATCACATTTACTGTATACATGCTAAAGGTCTTCAATAAAAGCTAACTATAGTAGCTATGATTCCAATGAGTCCACTTGACAGGATTTAACACAAGCAGGTTAGTCAAAGCTATTTGACAAAGATTTTGAATATACATTCACAAATGTACTAATTGCTTCTTTTTTTCAGCTAACACAACCCAGTTAGCTTGTGCTAACCTGAGAGAAATTCTGACTTGAATTATATCCATGCTCTAAATGTTAAAAGTCTGTTTAAAGATAGCTAACTACCATGAGCCACCATTAGATGATTAAACAATGGCCAGATTATATGTTAAATGTAATTGTATATTCACATTTGTAAACAATCATGACTGCTAATTCAAGACTCTTAGCAAACATGGGCTAGCCAGACTTCATTGCTAGCCAGTTAGCTAACATGGGCCTACTTGACAGGATTACCACTAGGCAGCTAATGAAGGCAAACTGACCTGATTTACAAGATGATTTAGGTGGATATGCATACAGTGCCCTTAATAATTATTGGCACCCCTGGTTAAAATGTGTTGTTTAGCTTCTAAAAAAAAATCAGTTTTGTTTTAAATAACATAGGACCACAATGGAAAAAAAAGAGGAAATTCCAACCTTTAATTCAAGTGCATTTATTCAGTGGAAAAAAAAATCCCACATTAAGAAATAATTATTTTACATCAAATCATGGGTGCCACAATTATTAGCACCCCTGATGTTTAATACTTTGTACACCCCCCTTTTGCCAACAAAGCAGCACCTAATCTTCTCCTATAAAGTTTCAAAGGTTAGAGAACAGAGAAAGAGGGATCTTCGACCATTCCTCTTTGCACTCCTCTCCTCTGCACTCTCCTCTCCAGTTCACTCCACAGGTTTTCAATGGAGTTGAGGTCTGGGGACTGAGATGGCCATGGGAGGAGCATGATTCTGTGTGTGGTGAACCATTTCTGTGTAGATTTGGCCACATGTTTTGGGTCATTATCTTGCTGAAAGACACAGTGACGACCCATCTTCAGCTTTTGGGCAGAGGCCACCAGATTTTGCTTTACAATGTCCTGGTATTTCAAAGCATTCATGATGCCATGCACCCTAACAAGGTTCCCAGGTCCTCTGGAAGAGAAACAGCCCCACAGCATCACTGATCCTCCCCCATACTGCACAGTGGGCATCAGGTGCTTTTCTGCATACTCATCTTTTGTGTTCCACTTAGAGTGTTTGTTGCCAAAAAGCTCTATCTTGGTCTCATCTAAGACTTTTGGAGACTTTGTGACCCCAAGATGATATCATTTGTTATTTAACTAACTAGCTATCAGTTCTTTAACAGTGAGATTTGGAGAATTTTTTATTTCTTTTACCATCCTCCTCACTGTGCGTGGAGGCAAAATAAACGTGCGTCCTCGCCCAGGCTTGATTACTACTGTTCCAGTTTTTTTAATCTTCTTAATGATTCCTCTCACAGTAGATTTGGGCAGCTGCAGGCGGGTGGCTATTTTCTTGTACCCATTGCCTGACTTGTGAAGATCGACACACATCTGCCTTAATTAAATGTTCCTAGATACTCTGACCAACTTGTAAACTACTGTAGAAATGACAAAAATATTTCAATTACATTTATTTTCTAGGAATGCTTAGGGGTGCCAATAATTGTCGAACAGGTTATTTTATGAAAAATTTTGTTAGTCAGGGATTTTTATTTCCCCTTAAAATTCACTTCATATTCACGTTATATTTTTCTACAATTTTCAGTGTGACAATATGCTTCTGCAATAAAAACTCAATTTATTTTAAGGCTTTTAACACATCTTAACAAGGGGTGCCAATAATTATGGAGGGCACTGTATATATACATAATCTTTACTAATATGATATTTTTTGGCACATTAAATCTAGTATGTATCTAGTAACTCTGTATGTCAGTGACTGCCAAAAAGCCCATGAGTCCAAGACCTTTCAAAATAAACTATTAACCTGTACTTGCCGATAGTTTGCCTTGAAAAGTTTCATCAAAATTTTTATGAGTGTAATGTTTTTTAGTAAGTTATTAATTAAGTCCATCCATCTAGGAACCTCTGTAGTTCTAGGGCCCATGGAGGCCAATGGTGATTGTTGTATTTATTCCCATATTTATAACCATGATAGGACTATTAATTTAATAGTCAATCAATATTTGTCATTTACTGTATTTGAGGACTGAAACTATACATAGAGCTTTAGTTTGTGACTTTGGAACTTCTTTATTGCTTGTATTTGTTTGCACTTCCTTTATTGATCCTGCATTAACCCAGGGTGATTCACACGCAGCCACTTGTTCCCCTCATCAGAACCATATAAAAGGGAGAATTTAAGACCCCAGGGAGAACAGTTACTTTACAATAGATCTCCGCCTGATTGGCCCCCGCTGTAGTCTCCCAGGCAACAAGGCCTTCTGGTTTTATTCATGTGCACATTAGGAATATGAAGTGTTTATTGCTTGGGTACATCTCGGGTATGCTGCAGGTAGAATGTCATCTTTACAGTGCATTGAGAATGTATTTGAGAATCTCAGCCTAGCTATATTTTATATTACACACTCGTTAAGGCTCTGGATGAGAAGATTGATTTGCCTTTTGGTAATCTGGGCGATCCGTCTTAAAGGCACTATGATTCCAAACATGGATGCATGAATTGTGCAGAACTTTAAAACCAAGTACTAGACCACTTTGAATTTAACTGCTACACTAAATAGTGAAATATTGTATATCTGAATATTCATTCAAAACAAGTACATTTTAAAATATGCTGTGCTTTGTCTAGGTGTGTTAATTTGAGTATTAAATCTGGCATTCAGTGGCATTTTTATGACTAGTCGTATTTATAAATACCCAATTCATCATCAATAAGGACAAGCTATCTATTCATGTAGGAATAAATGAATAAATCAGTCCATATCAATCAGTTAAAAGCATTTAAGACAGTTTAAAACAATATGAAAATGATGATAATTTAATATTTGTTAAAGAATGACAAATGCTTTTTATTTGTTTACAGTTACAGATAATTTTGTGCAATCCAAACAAAACTGGATTTCTTTCGTTTTACTATTTTCTTTTTTTTTAATTAAAGTTTTTAAAGACTGTAATTAACAATTATGCTTATTTTGGCATGAACGGGCATCCTAAAATGACAAATTGTTCATTTTATTCTTTGCATTTTGTTTTTTTTCTTGTTAAAATACAAGTCATTCAGTATGCAATAAAATGTATAAAATGGTAATTTGCATAATCTGGATGAAGATTCATATGGTTTAGTTTGCCAAGTACGTTGACACACCCAGGGAATTTCATTACTGAGGTCTGTGGCTCTCAAAAGACAGACCAATATAAAACACTTCAGAAATGTATATATATAGTTTATGAATTGGCAAGTTGTTTTAATGTTCAATAGTAACAAAGGAGAAAAATGCTACTGAACATGCAAGAGAAAGTTGTTGCTACATAAAATAATATAAGCCAATCATGATGCAATATGCAAATTCAAGCCACTCAATGTTAGTTTACCACGGGTGGGTAATTTGTAGTTATTATTTACACATTCTGACAATCTTGATTTCTTAATATAGTATTTTGTGGAATTAAGCTTTAAGCATATTAAATCAAATCTGAACTAATCTCCTGCAACACTAATACACTTATCCCAGTGTTTTACCACTGCATGAATACCATCCAGGTAGAAAGTTCTCTCAGTACGCCAGAGCCATAACTAAATGCCCCGTCTGAAACATTGGCCTCCCAGGAACTCCTGTAATGGCCCAAACATGTGGAAATGTCTTGGAGCGAGGTCAGAACTGTTCGGAGGATGTTGCAATAATTCCCAGATGAATTCCTTTAATGTGCAAGTGGTGCAAAGCTTTTATTTTTTTGGTCATAAATGCTGTGTTTAGTTACATTCCAGTGTGTCCACTCTAACCACGACTAGAAGAACTTTAAACAACCTATTTATGTATTTATTACATGCCTCTTCTGTAAGTACCTCAAACCAGAATTTATTAATGGCAGCAATTCAATCTGATTTTGTAGTCGGTTTTGCTTCTTTTCGAATATAGTCTTTCAGAGCATGCCACACCATTTCAATGGGATTCATGTCAGAAGATTCAGCGGGAGTCTTCACCCAGTTAATTCCCTCTTCTGCGATCACTTTTCTTGCAGCGGTGTGCTTCGGGCATTGTCCTGGAAAAACGGTGATCAATACCGAAAATTTCCTTAATGTATGGGGCAGCGGTTCCTTTTATAATCGCCTCTTCGAAGAAAGACCTGTCCATTAGTTCTTCAAAGATGGGAATAGGTCCTGGTCCAAGTCTAGAAATGGTTCCCCAAACATGAATTTTCACAGGATGTTTCGGCCTTGGTTTGAACACTTGTCTCCCAGTTTTACAAACTGACATTGTGGCAAAGCGATCCAAAGCCACCGTAGTTTCATCAGTGAAAATGACGTCGTGAAATTTTTCCTCTTCATTGATCCATGTTTGAGCTTGTTGGAGCTGTATCTCTTTATTTTTGTCGCGGATCATGGGGCAGTGCAAAGTTTTCCTATATCTCCAACCAAGTCTTTGCCTGATTCTCTAAATTGATCTCTCACTGATGTCCACTCTACTGTCACGCCACAGTTGTTTTTTTCACTGAGCTTGAAACCATTTCGTCGTTTTGCCTAGTGATGGTTTCTATGGCTGCGACAACTGCTCTGTAAAATAAGAGAATAACATTAATTTAAATATTTGACAATTACAATAACAAACACATGACAGTGTATAAATTGTGATAGTGGTATAAGGGAGAGCTACTTACCGATTAATTTTGTGAGGATTGCGTTTGCGTGATATTCGTTCTTTATAATGTCTTCTGATGGTGCTCAGTGTTACGTCTACACCAACAGATTTCAGATGGCGGTGTATTTCACAACTGGAACTTCCAGCAGAATTCATTGTCCTGATGTCTTCAGAATGAAGCTTAGAGATCTTGGTCATTTTGAAATGCCTCTACTGTACGTGTGGATGGGCTGTATTTATCCAGGCTACGAATGTCATGGTGACGTGAAAAATGATAATGGGTTGTGGATAATCTAGATTCCTCCATTCATCATAATGTTATTCTACTCTGCAGTACTATAGTATTTACTAATGTTGTTGATAAATACTTTAAATTATAATTAAATAAATAGCTGTCCATTTTTTTGTGTTTCTCTTTTCGGTTTTTATACACCTCTGCACCACTTAAACAATTTAAAATGGTAGGAAAGGTACAATAGCAAGAGAGAAAAAAATATATATGGTGTTTATGCTTTAATTTGTGGCATTTTATTGCATTTGCTAGTTATCAAGTTGATATACAGGTCAATCTGCATTTGAAAATGATTGAAAATTAGTAAACTCAAACAGAATCTCTCAAAGTAAGAATAATAATAAATAATGAATAATCATAGTGTTACCCCATGGGTGAACATGACAAAATTACTGCATAACCACCGCAACACGAGGATTTAAGAATTTAATAAAACACGAAATCCTTAATGTGTTAAAATGTTGGATTTTAATTAATTTAAAAGCCATGTATTCAAATCCAACATTTTAATGGTTAGTGATCGGTGCATGGGCGTCAACTCGCTCAGTCATGTTGCCGCGGTTTTAAAGCCCTTTACTAAAGCATTCGCTAGTCATCAAGTTGATATACAGGTCAATCTGCATTTGAAATCAAACATAATCTCTCTGTGAGTAAGCAAGTAAAAGATAAATGAATATAAATAGATTTAACACTAGATTTACTACCCCTGCGGAAATTTGCGTAAATTCCCTGGACCTGACACCGATTAGCACCCCTGTCGCTCCATTGTTCTTCTGCTTTTGTTGTGCAAACACAAAACACACCCATACCTGTCCCACACAGAGGTTTGGCCTGCCTTGGATCTGAGCTACTCTGAGTAAACTAATGCAATTGTGCCAGACCTCACAGGTAAAGGGTGGTTTGCACAACAAAAGCAGGAGGAGAAACAAGCTGAAGAACTGTGAAAATCAGAGGTGAATAACACCTCGGGACTTGAAAAAAAAAAAGGCAGTAATTCTAGTTAAATGGTACTTCAGCGTAGTGAAAGTACCATAGCAAGAGTATACATACATAAACTTTTACAAATTTACACGTTTTATTCAGTCAATGTTAATTATTTTAAATAAATAGAATGAATCAATGTTACATTATGACAAAATAGTACTGTGACAATAAATAACTCTTGATTGCACATTTATTAAGATCTTTAATTAAAGGAATTAACATGGCCATACATAAACAAGATCAGTGCTTAATATGTAAACAGCTCAAGCAGCAGTAAAGTGCAATGACATTTTTGATTATAAAACTTTTGCTTATTCAAGCCATCTTAACTTACATATCTATACAAAAACTGGACAGAATCTTAACTAGAGCAAGTATTAGACCAAATATTAACGGACTGCTTTTACAAATAAATCTGTCTTTCAAGTAAATTCAGCACGTCCATGGCCAAGTGCTCTGTAGCAAAGATAATACAGCTGATAGCATCCACATAAGAAATATATTCTGCAATATAGAAAACATAAAAAAGTAGTAACTAGTAATCTGCAAAAGACCACTCACAAATACATTCACTGCTTTCACTCATCTAATGATGAAACAAACAAGGCTAAACATAAGAATCTGTTGTTTTACACTATATTTTGAAGAAAAGGATTTTGATAAGGTTAACATGGGGGCATTCTCTCTCTCTCATATATCTCAACTGAGTCACTGGTTCAGTCTGTCTGCATTGCATCGGGATATGGGGCGAATAGTTGTGAGGACACGACATTCTCGTTTAAAAAATCATTAAAAGTAGTTTTCCTTAACGTATTGCATTCAAGTCGGATGACGGAGATTAAAGATCACCACCTCGAGTTTCCAAATGTGCAGAAAATATACAGAATTAAGTGATGACAACTCAATTACCAAATACACTCCAAGATATTATGCATTTTCAACTATTACTTACCTGTCGAAGAAAATGGAGAAGCACTTTTGAGAAGGTGATCCTCGCGGGTGAGCTTTTTTGCGCATGCGCAGATTACCTAGACTCACCTTAAATTCTGCTTGATTTTCTAGAGGTATATAAGTACTCTATTCATTCGTTTAGATTTGTCAAAGAACCATAAGTAACATTTACTTGACTGCTGAATGTTTGCAAGTCTAAATTAAGTATTGTAACGGGTTCGACCCAAAGTTGCACGGGCGGCACCATGAAACACAGACACGAGGCGAGATCTTAAAGGAAAAGGGTAATTTATTAGGAATAAATAAGGGAAGGAAAGGGAAAAAGGAGGGAGGACGGAAAGAAAGGGAAGGAATGAAGTGTGCACGTGCATGGTCCGAGGCAGTGCCCAGCTGGCATGCGGGCACGCGAGGCAGCGCTCCTGCACGCTCCCTCTCGGGTCCTCCCCGCTGTCGATGGCCGGTCTGGTCCCTCCCAGCTCTCTGTGGGCGCGGCCTCAGGCGGGAGTCTCGCTCGGACGTCCGTCGGCTGGGCGGCTTTCCCGGCTGGGGTCGGCGGCCTTAACGCTGTCCTCCTCGCGGCCTTTTCCTCTTCGGCGGCGAGGACGCAAAGGCAGGCTCGACGCGGGAACGTAGGATGAAGTGGGAGCTCGTGCAGCTCTTTCCTGCGCTGTCCTCAGGGCGGAGATAAAAGGGGCGGAAATCCATTGTCCTTTTTAAGTCTCTGGGGCACGTTCCATTTCCCCACTCCCATGCCACTCTCGAGCTCCACCGCGTTACGCTCTTCTCGGAACTGGGGACTAAACTCCGCGCCTTGCTTTTATAATGCGGAGCAAGCCCGAGATCCCATTAACGTTAATCACTGCCAGGCGGCCCCGTCCCTTTGCACACCTGCAGAAGGGGTGCCGCCTACTTAGGGAGCCTACGAAGTGAGCGAGGGGCGATAATAGATTTAGGCGCACGCCCATCACAGGCGCACGCCGTGACAGTATATATATATATATATATATATATATATAGATTTTACTTAATACTCTAAAGTTTTCAGTTTAACAAAATTATTATTTGTAAAAAATACACTTTTTAAATTTAATTTACAAAGCCTTACAATCATATTTTTACAGTGTACGATGAAGTACCATTTAAAGCTATTTGGATAGCTTTTTGGATACAGTGGGGTAAACCAAATTACTGCATAAACACATCCTGGTCTTTATGTTGTAGTTTGGTCATGGGTATAGATTTGTGGCATTTTAATTCAAATCCAACATTTTAATGGTTAGTGATCGGTGCAGACATTCACACTATTTTTTTTTTTTTTTTTTGGGGGGAGGGTCCTAAGCTATAAAAGAAAGTGAACGAAACCACTGTAGGCATTTGCAGTTCCTAGTAGCAGCCGACATGGAGGCAAAGTCATTTTATTCTACGAAGAATGGTGCCGTATGTGCGGGCAAAAAACAAAGGGTAAGAAAGAGAAAAAAAGAGAACAAGTTGCCTCAAAGCACCAAAAAACCTGTAAATACCCGGCTCGTAAAAAAGAAAACGGTATGTATTTTTCTTGCAACACCATTAAACAATCTGTACATGTCAGTGGTGTGCTAAAGGTATTAAATGTTTTTTATGTTGGCTTTTACAGGCTACACTGATTCAACGGCTCCCCGCTGTAACCAGCAGATCAAAAGCGCAATCATCAGCTATCACATGTAGGCTCCTGAGTTTAGAGGCCAGGGTTGGTTGGTTGGAGGCACGTCTGAAGGAGAAGATATCGTCACATCCGCCAACAGTAGGTCAGTCTACGTCCACAGACAGTCTGGTTGATGTTCACAACACTGATGGAGACCATTCTACGTCAACCATCGGACGGTTGGATGACGTCGATTTTGGCTTTCAGTCCTCGACTTTCCCAGTTGACCAGTTCTGGAACATTCAGTGTCTTCTCGGCCCAACGCCTTACAAGAACATTCAGAAGTTTCATCATTCTGTTTGAGATTGCCTGAAACACCGAGAAACGCTTTGCATTCTCACCATCCTGTTCGCCGGTCTCTCATACATGGAGTGATCATACCCGATGTGACTTTAAATCACGTGACCATCGAGGATGAGAAACAAATATATCTGGATTCAGCAAAATCAGATGGCAGACCAAGGGCAGATCGGTTTGCTGTTACTTTGTTTAAAAGGTTGATTCAGCTCAACGTTTACCAGACCTGGGCAGGTTCGGTGAACTATGATGGTTCCAGGGGGAAAAACGCACTGCCCTCCAATATGTTGCTCGGAAATTCCACCCCACAGCCCGCAACAAAAAGCAAATAAGTTACCATTTGCCATATACCTGTCTGATATATTCTATATTTAATAAAACTGTATTGAAACAAATTTGTGTATTTTCCTTATTTAATATTTACTAACACTTCCGGAACATTGTTGTCTATACGTTTTATGTATATTGAAAACAGTGAAACCTAAACACAAACAGAAAGAACGAATGAAAGAATGTACAAAACATTAAAACCTTTAAAATGAAGAGTTACTGCATGTTTCAAGACATCGTTAATTTACATTTTTCTCCATTTTTATATGTCCACAAATCCTTTGACACCATCAATTTATCAGCAATTATCAAGAATTGCATTTCATATGAACGTCACATATGAGACGCGCGCACAAACACACACAAACTCTCCATGCAGGGAACAACTAAACAACAGGTCTTCATAGTTGGAGTTGATACTTTTTTTATCGATAAATCGTACGAAAACTCTGCCTTTTTGTAAAGTGAAAGTTTACAGACAAATCGGTGTTCACGCATGCCGATGAACAGCTTTATTTCAGTCATAAATTCACAACCACATTCCAGCTATTATTTCAAGCCATGGATGAAATACTGGACACAAACAGCAAAAAAACATGTTTATTATTATAAAAAGCCCGAAGCACTTCATGTGCATATAAGAATATTTACAAAAAATGTATAGATTTTTTCTTCATTCATATCTTCTGATGGTGCTCAATGTCAACACATTTTTACGTTTTAACGAAGATATGTTGGTATATTCACGAATCAGGACATTCGAGTATGTCTGCACCTTTTATAAAGTGAAAGTAAGAGCCGCTAGTTCACGCACGCCAATAAACAGCTTTATTTCAATCATAAATCCACAATTACATTCCAGCTATTATTTCCAGTCGTGGTCAAATAATGGGTGAAATAATTATTCAATGCTGGACACAAACAGCAAAAAAGCCAGATGATTATTTTTATAAAAAGCACTTCATGTTTATATTTGTTCATTCATGTCTTCTGATGGTGCGCGACACATTTTTACATTCGCATAATTACTGTATATGTGCGTGCATCTCACAGGTGTGTGTGCGCGGAGAGTTTGTGTATATGTGCGCGCTTCTCATAGGTGTCTGTGTGCGCACATTTCATATGTAGTTGTGTGAGCAGTTAGTAGTATATATAGATGTGTGACTGTTTCATATATGTGTATTCAAGTGTTTCACTTGTGTGTGCATGAGTGAAGCTTGATTTAAGCCCTATACGCCGCCTCACAGTTTAGGGCATCTCTTTTCATCATTATGAACATAATATGAAGCAGATATACGCACATTCATCATAAAATATTATTATTGTAAAACAAAATAAAATTCATGTTTGCTTCAGCATTGGAAACAATATTGTTTTAGGATAACTAATTATACACAATTCTTCGTTGTAGTTGGTCTGGCTTTTAGATAAAGTCCCTCCATGCGCCATCTGGCGGATATTCAGATTTCCACATTTATTTAAATTCCCGAATGTTGCTTGAGGGATTTCGCGGCATGTCGCAAGCCAAATTGCGGGATCTCGCGGGAAAAAGCACGCATTCTTAATGGCGAGATCTGTATGAAGAAATTGTATAATCATGAGTACTGGCTGTCACAGCCCGTGTAGCGTGGAGGATAAACCAAAACGCGGAAGCAGCGCGAGCAGGCAGGATAACCACATGATTTATTCTTAGAACTCTCTCACTCAGAGCAAGAGTTTACACAATTAAACCCGCGTTCTAACAACACACACTCAATCAGTAAAATGGCACAAAATGGTGAGTACTCACGAAATTGGAGAGATGGCGTCGGAGACGGCATTGGAAAACTCAATGACTGAGTGATGTGCGGCGCCACTTTGTTTCCTTTTATACTTCCTGAGTCGCGACCATACTACTTCCAGGTCCTAGTGCCGGTCGCGGTGAGTGCGCATGACACTGGTTACTTTATGCAAAGTTTCTAGGCTAAATGTCTTAAAGAGAATTAAACAGCAAACAGAATTAAATGTTGAAAATGTGTCTACTTTTGAAGCAATCAATTTCCACACAGCAGTTGCTATATTTAAGTTTTTATATTTATTTACTGTACTGATTTTATTACTTGTAATCCATTTTAGATTGATGGGAGCAAAATGTCTCAGCTTTTACAATGTACATCATTATAGGACAGTCTGTTTAATTTGTACTTTTGTATGGTATGTAGTCAACAATAAAAGAGAGATGGAAGGAAGTAAAACAACAAGAAAACTAAACTGGACAGAAGAGCAGGGTTTTACTTTTAGCTTTACGTTCAGTGTTGGGAGAATATTTCTTCATTCTGCCATTTTGTCCTCTGCTAGAGAAACTCTTAAGCCTCTTAAAAGTCCTCCTCTCTACTCTTAACAAATTTTATCTTAGGATCTGTTTTTAGGGCTAAGATCCTAAATTTAAGGAGAAATTCTAAGAAAATGCCTAGATTTTTCTTAGAATTTCGTCACTAGGAGCAACTTTTAGGCTTAAGAAGCTTTGTGAATATGGGCCCAGGTGTTCCACCCGCTGAATGTGCACGGGAACAAATGCTGCTCTCTCCGAGCCACCTCGGCTGGGATCGTCATTTATAGACGTTTGGCCTTATTTAAATGTTTGCACTATTTAAATTACTGCGGGTAAGAGTCTCATCACTTTGTTGATGTAAAAGCGATTGACATTTACAGAAAACTTCAAGCAATTTGATTACAAGTCCCTGTTTGACTTGAACACCACCTCATATTATTCAAAATACATGAAGAAAATACGCACTTTTTTCTAAAGGATTATTATTATTTTTTAAATATATATATATATATATATATATATATATATATATATATATATATATATATATATATAATTTTTTGCATTTATCATTCATCACATAAAGGTGCAAAATCTTAATTTTAATGCATTTAAAATTATGTATAAGAATAATACTGTATTTAGTACAGAATAGCAAATATTAGCAATGTGTGAATGAAAATTTTGCAGGAAATGTTGCAGGCAATGCTTTGCATAACAAGCTTGTAGGACTGCATTACGCATCATTACATGGGGAGAACAAAACAGAGGGTGGTTCGAATTATTCCGCTTTAATTGGCACACTTGCCAGTCATGCTGTGCAAACACTAGCCTAGCGGGATAATGATGACTCCATAGGTTGCAATTTTGCCCCCACTGTTTCTTGGAGGAGCGTCCGGCCCGACGATGATGACCGCCGGATCAGATAATGAGTTTTAAAGCTGTGAGTCGTTCGACTCGCACGTAGTGAAAAAATAAAAATTATTGAAATGCGTAGCGGGAGGGAGGATGAGGAAAATGAGCCAAGTTGGGCTACGAGCTCGAGCTCTCTCAGCGCTGTGTTTATTCCAGCGGGGATTTCTAACAGTTTGGAAAGTAAATATATGGAGTGGTACGCACAGAAAGATGATGAGGGCACACATAAGAGTTCAAAGCATCAAGATTACATCTGGTGGAGCTTGAACACAGCTAGAGGAAAAAGTTATGGCTTTTTATTTAGCGAAAACTTGCACAAGCGGGCACGATACTTGGCATGTATCTCCATCTACTGTATACTGTAATAGCATGACATGACATGATATGACATTGCTTTTTAGTTAGTTAATTTGGAAGTTTATATTTTCATATTAAAAAAAAAAGATACAGTTTCAAATATTGTTAACAGCGTATTAAGTTAAACAGTCCATAATACCTTATGTCGCTTAATTTTGTGTTATGTCATCTTGACTTCAACACAAGCCATAAAAATCTGAGTCTATGATTGATGATGCTTGGTGAAATTAACCTCTTTCCAACAGCTTGGTTTATCTAAATGTACAGAAATGTTTATAAAGCTTCATTACACTGGCATTATCTGTAATAAAGCCTGATGTTCACATAATTTGACATAAGACAGGAATAACCACTTGCTGACATACATTATAGTCTAGTTTAAGTTTTATATTAGCACTTGTCATAATTGATGACACTTTATGTCATTTAATGTGGGTGTTATGTCAACTTTTTCAAGAATTTGAGAAATCATAGCGACAAAATCCACCTTAATGAGAGACTTTTGGTGTAATAAATAAGAATGTTTCTGTATGTTTTGTTTTTTAACCAGTACACAATGGAAAGGTTTTGCAAGTCTCATGTACAGTAGGTGTTATGTCACCTTATGAACACTAAAGAGTTCTAGAATGGAGACTAATGGAATACTAATGCTAGAAAGAGTTTCATTTATTTCATTTAAAAGTCATATGAGGAATTGTTAAGTTGATCATTACCTTGTGAGCGTCAGAGAAACATAACGAAGGTTCTTAGAAAAATACATAAAAATTTGGTGAAATATGTAAATCTGTTAAAAATGATAGGTATCTTAGGCTTCGGGCTGCTTGTTTATGATGACTGGTCCGACACATCCAGGCCCCGAGGCGCTTTACAGCACGACTTTTGCCTGCTCGTCTTTGCATAATCGTTCCGCGCAAAGCTTGCATTCCGTGCGTGTGATGCTCTGTCTGTTTTTGCATCGTTGCCTCCGGGGTCTCGGCATGCGCCATTGATTCGGCGTCTCATCTTCACTCGCTGGATATCAAACACCGTTTTCAGAGGCTGCATAAGAGAGAGAGACTCTCTGAAACTTACACAGTTTGTAGATCTGATGCTCTATTTACACTTAGCTCAGCGCATGTCGTGGGGGGGAGATAGGGGAGAAAAAAAGACAGAAATGGAAATCAATTCTTGGAGCAGCAGCATGCTGGGTAAGTGACCTATGTTAATTAAGCAGCAGGTTGCAGAATCGAAGTGTAATATTTACTGTGGTGTTCATGCACCGGGAAATGAGTTAATGCAGTGTTACTGGGTGAAATAGTTGCCTGAGGAAGCACATTCTGTTCATCCATCGGCTATAATTGATGTGGTACAGGACCCATACTTTATTAAAGTAGACGGTGAAAATCTGATGTCATACAGTATAATATATAATTGACTCATTGTATAGATGTCGAAGCTGTAGTAGGGACAACATGCATACTGTATGGACTAATGGGGCATAAAAAAAAAAAAACGATTAGTAGGGTGGAATATTCTTTTAAACAAACGCCATTTAGCATTTGAAAATGAAAAAGAAAAAGAGTGGAGAAAAAGAAGCTAATTATGTAACATGGATATGAAGATATCTGCTGGAATGTAAGTGATAATGGAACCTTTGGAGTTGTGTACTGTAGCAGACGTTAACAAGTAAATGTAACGAACACACAATTCACCATCAGCATCATATCCAGGTGCAGATTCAATCTGTATTGTGATTCTGTCACACTTAACATTGTAGCCGTGCACCATTCCTGCCTATTATATGTGTGTGTTGAGTTTGCACGTTCGTCTCTTGGTGGGTGGGTATCCTCCGGGTACGTCAGTTTCCTCCTAAAAGTCCAAAGACATATTCATGAAGCTGACTAGCATTCCCAAATTCCCCAAATTGTGTGTGTGTGTGTGTGTGTGTGTGTGTGTGTGTGTGTGTGTGTGTGTGCTTCTGTGCCCTGTGATGGATTGGAACCCAGTCCAAAATCTCACTCATCTCATACTGCACTGTAAGCCCTAATGCGCAAAGTAATGAAACATATGGAGTACTGTTTTGACTTAAACCATTACAATTGGTTCAAATTAATAGACCTTGATGAGTATTTAGAACTTTTTGGTATTTATGAGTTTGTAGAAATGACACTTTTCAAGTTAGCTGAACAAGTTTGATATTTTAAACCAGAGTAACTGTCTCCTTAAAGTTCCACCAACTTAAAAACTTTCAGCCTGGCGATTTTGTGTCTGACATCATCAATGCACATGTAAACTGCCCACATTGACCTAAAGTAAAATAATACTAAAATAAAATAATTAGGTCAATAGAAGCTAATAATAATCTGCTGATCTTTAATGTGATCAGTGATGTTATTATTATTTCAGGTTGAAATAACAATATCACTGATTACATTAAAGATCAGCATGAAATAAGGTTGTCTGTTTGCCTGTCTGTACAGCAGTAATCTCTAACTTATTAATACAAAGAAATCACATTTTGAGTATCTTACACCTTCTTTACGCTAAGTTGTACTTCTTTCATCATCAGCCAAATAAATACACTGTATTCCTGTTCTGTAATCGGAGAATGAATTACAGATGAGAAATCGAAAAAGTAGATCGGATAAAGATGAAGTTTTGTCTTAAAACGACTCCAGAGCGTTTCAATTCTCTTATACCACTTCAGTGCTGTTTTATCTCATAGTGGCGCCTCACATTACTGTTCTTTTTTTTTTTTTTTAGCGCCTTGGTTTCAGAACATACGAGACTAAGAAACTACTTTACTCTTTTAAACACCTCTTTAGGATTTAGGAAACAAAGATATAATTGAAATAGCAAGTTTTGATCAATGTACAGACAAAAACTTTATTTTATTTACATAGACAGCACCACTATACCACCTTAACTGCAATATACATATATAAGATAATAATAATAATAATTCAAATTTTTTGAAAAAAAGTTTTGAAATTAGGGCGATGCATGAATTGCCACACAAATGTGTCATGATACAGTATGCAACTAAATAATTTCCCCTAATCTCTAATAGAAACCGATAAATAAATAAATTAGTTAATTAAGTTAATGTGAGTTATATTGGATGTTAATTTTATTTCATTTTTTTCTTTTAAACTTTTTATTCCCATCTTTATCCTCTGCATGTTTAATCCATCATTCATTGAAATGTCATTTTGCATTATATAGAAAATAAACTGCAATTATTATTATTATTATTATTATTATTATTATTATTATTATTATTATTATTATTATTATTATTATTATTATTTTGATATAATTTCTATTCCTTCTGTCACTATAAATCTTGTATAGCAACTGTTTCTTATTATTCAGGAAAAAAATATATATAATATATTTTTCAATATGTCCTATTTCTCTGCTGCTGTTAAATGAAGTCTTTTTCTAATCTGTTACTATTAATATTACTATTACTGTGCCAAAACAAACAGTATTATATTTATACATCTGACCAATCTACTTGAATCTACCTCTGAAATACCTCCAGTACACCGCGGCAGCGGGACAGCGCTCAGAGTGAGAGGGTCTCACGCAGGAATAACGCCGCCTCTAACTATTCAGCCCTTCAGCACGGATCCTATCAGTTCTTGGATTTAAGACTCGGATCCCTGAGACAACCAAATACGTACACCGTGTATGTGGTAGGAGAGAGAAATCTGCTCAGAACCTGTGCTGTGTTTCTTAGAGACAGCCTACAAGTGGAACACGAGCATGTTGTGAATACCAAGTCTTTAGACGATATTCAAGGCAAGCACAGCGAGTTTATAAACCGAGATGACAGGGTTACCAGGAAAAGGTTTATCAAACAAGGGGACAGGACAGGACAGAACAGATAGGGTTCCTAACATGAGACCCGAGCCCCTCACCTGACAGTCTGCTGAGAAATGTAACTCGCAGAATCTTCCTTTATTCGCAAAGACGCTGCTTTGCATATCTTAAGTGCTTCTCTGCAGAAGACTAATCGTGATGAGACTAAGATACTGAAAATTAGGAATTAATTAGCACCAACCGATTCTTCTGCCTCTTGATGATTCTTTTCAGAGTAGTGTCACACAGGCTGCTCGAGCATAATGGGAGCTTGACAGTATCTGTCAGCTGGAATGAAGTTTTATCATAATGATGGACTGACTGGTGTGAACAGTCTGGATGTGTGCTAAAAAATTCTGTTTAAAAAGTTCCTTTTTTTTTCTTTTTAACTTTTCCCCCCCATCTTTATCCTCATTGAAACGTCATTTTGCATTATATAGAAAGTAAACTGCAAACAATATGATTTGATCTGGCAATTTTTTTTTTTTTTTTCACGCTGGATGGTCTTTCTGTCACAACTCTCCCATTTCCTAACCAGACTTAATACTGACACTGCAAGCACTGTATGTGTTGTGTGGGGCGTAGGGTTAAGGTTCTTGTCCAATGACCTACTGTAACAGTGGCGACCCAGCAGTGTTTGGGATCAAAGCCCTGACCTTCTGATCAGCACCCCAGAGCTTCAACTGCCTGAGCCACTACTGCGTAAGCTGAGATAAACCATTATCAAGTCTTATTGACAAAGGCATAATGTAACATACAGTCTGAATTTCTAAGTAGTACAATGTCACAGTTGAGCCAAAATGTTTTTATATTATTATTATTCCTGTTTTTAAGATTTCTGAGAATTCACTTACATTACAAGCCTGCATAAACTTGTATAAAGACTGATTCCAACAGGTGTAAACTGGCATACATATTACGATATAGATATATTTCTATCTTTTTAGTAATTTTGTAATGTCAAGCCTACACAAACATTTAACACTTTTTTTTTTTTTGCTTTTTTCCAAAAGGTACAGTATAAGCTGACATGCAGATATTGTCAGCAAGAACACTTACATCAAGTGCACTTGATCAAGACATAAATCCTGCTTATAAGCTTTGTATGAATCCCTATGTCCATGCAGTGACACTGTTGTCTCTATTGCTTAGTTTTATTTTTAACAGATTATTGTTATGTACTTCGACATATCATAAAGTCATAACTTTTAAAAGTTATAAATCCTGATAAGTGTCATAGCACAACCTTACTGTATGTATCTGTCATAACAGCTGGCTGAAGCTGTCTTAGAGATGTCTAGTTTATGGTTTATGGTACAGCATGTAGGTTTATTGTTGCAGTTCTTTAAGGCTTATGTAGGTGTTGTGACCACTTGTGTTAGGTAAAGTCTATTATACAACATGTATGATTCAAGCAGATTAGTCTTACCTAATAATGTTTTTTTTTTTTTTTGCTCATACTGTAAGAGAGGCACACCTTTATACATCTTGTTGCTAAATCAGCCCGACGGTTATCTTTAAGACTTTATGTAAAGCTGATTGTCATAGAGCTACATAGCTCCTGCTTTACATATTCTCCTTTTATGATAACAGACTCAAACCTGTAGAAAAATCATATAAGGACTAAAAGGTATTTCATTAGGTGTCATTTATCATAATGGCCGTTCCAGTTATGTTTAGTGGTGACATAACACCCCAAACAAGTGGCGTTAACATATGAATGTAACATAAGGTTTTGTGCAACTTTTCAAAATTTATAAGTAATGAAGGCTGACTGTAATAAGTATTCGCATCAAATTTCAAAACTATTAAAATTGTCAAAAGCAGCTGCTGAAATACTAAACACCAGACTGTATAAAGTATGATGGTTTTGGTTCATGTCTGATCAGTTATTAAGTGTCTATGTACAGTACAGTAGCCCTATGAGCACTGGTGCTAAATAAAATTTTGTCAAACATCCATGCTGATTTAGTTAAATGATCTCTGAAGGACTGCGCTTTTCAAACTGAGCAAATATCCCTAATGGGCAAGACAAATTCATTTAAAGGTTAATTAATTACATAACATCATCACAGTAATAAATCGCTTTAATATTTTGACTGTTCAAAATGTTTGTTAAAACAGTGTGTGGTTATATAGTTGTTTTTTTTTTCCTCCCCTGTTAGAGATTGTCATGTAATGTTGAATGACCGTACCAGTCCTCGGTTTGCACAGTTTTTTAGAGAGCGCGAGAAGGAGTTTCGCCAGCCCATGAATCACTCACAGCACGTTCTTCACACACTTTCCAAATGGCTTCGAATCACTCTGCCAAGTTTGCTGCGTCTCCATCACTGCCCTGATTCTCGGTTTCAGAAAATAACCCAAAATGACACCATATGATGACTGCCTTGTAAAAAAAAAAAAATAAATGACTGCAGCTCCATCTAAAAGAGTCATTTGGCACTTTTCATTACAGATACTCCACACAGTGCACTGTGTGTGTGTGTGTGTGTGTGTGTGTGTGTGTGTGTGTGTGTGTGTGTGTGTGTGTGTGTGTGTGTGTGTGTGTGTGTTTTCTAAAGTAAACTAGAATAGTGAAAATTTATTTATCTGTTTCTTCTAAAGGTCTAAGGAACAAATGTTTAAAAGAAATTTTAAAACCATGAGCATTCACGAGTGCTGGCAAACACGTTTTTAATTTGTTTTACTTTGCACAGCCACACGTCCTCCATCACTAACAGGAAGTTGACAGACATTGGGCTCGGCAAATTAAAAGACAATTCAGAACTTCAGTAATCCTGAATATATTCTATGTTGATTATATATTTTTGACCCTTTCATTTTGAGCCAAACATAATTAAATCCTCACCCACTCACTCATACTTTATACCACTTATCCTGTACAGAGTTGCCGGAATCCTGGAGCGTATTCCAGGGGCCTCGGGGCACGAGGCGGGGTCCAGCCTGAGCGGGGTGCCAATCCATCACAGGGAACAAGCACACTACAAGCAATTTGGAAATTAGCCCACACTGCATGTCTTCAGACAGTGGGAAGAAACCCACTAAGCATGGAAGGAACACACAAACACAGACACGAGGTGGGAAACGAACCCTCGACCCTACACCACTGTGTGGTGCCCTGGTAATTAAACTAGGGCTGAAACGATTCCTCGAGTAACAAGAGTAATTCGATTACAAAAAATGATTGGGCCGCCAGTAAACACAGACGAAGAAGAAGCGCTTACGTCACCCACAAACTTTGTGACAAAGCGGAAGGAGACGCAAACAGTTAGCTGTTGCGGGCTGCAAAATGGAAGGGAGCAATAAAATGATATTCAAATTAATTTTAAAGTGTGCCTTAGTTTTTTTGATACTAAAAGTCATTTGAAATACCTTTTTTTTTTGTTTTTGCATCTGAGAAAAGGCTTTAAAATAAGAATGTATGACACTGAGATGCACTTAATTCATCTCAGTCAACTTTAAGCTATTCCTAATGACATTGTTTATTTTTTTGATAAAATGCTGTGTGCATTTAAAAAATAAAAGGTGATTTTTCTATAAAGAAAACCAATTAATCTTTGCTTCTCTTATATGTTTTACATTGCTGTTTAATTAAGCAAAAGTATCTTTTATCCGATTACTCGATTAATTGATAAAATGTTTGGTAGAATACTCGATTACTAAAAGATTCGATAGCTACAGCCCTAAATTAAACCTTGTACTGCAAATTCTTAAGTGTGTTTTGTTCCGTTAAAAGTTCGCAATCATTCTGCCCCAGTAAAAGAAGTCCAATATTCCCACGGCACTCGTGATCATGACGAGCGTATCTCAACATCTGACTGGAACTGTAACGGATAGCACATGCTTTATTCTCTATTAATAGGGATTAAATATTAGGAACATTGTTAATGCTATTGTGTAAAAATAATAGTAAAAATCCATCACCAGGCTGTTGAATATTCCTGCTATGTCATCAGTGAGGCCGTGTTCGCTCTCTGATTGAGTTATCGCTGGGAGTGTTTACATTCTGCTCGCGCTCGATCACACGTCTTGGCTTGGTGTTGACACAAACGAGAGGTGGGTGATTGAAGGAGCATGCGGTTGCCAAAGCACACAGAATCAAACTGGATTTTGTAGCTGCTGGAAAATGTTTCGACGAGCCCTCATACCATAAAGTTTATAACAGTAGCATTGAGCTCAGTGTGATATAATATTTACTGCATTGGAGAATGAGGAGCCAAGAAAGACTACACTGCTCATTTTTTTGAGCGTCTGATTGATCGAGCCGATGTGCTGATTTATGTCTTGTGTCGTCTTAACAAGTCCGATGTGAAGTGGGCTTTAAAACAAATCAGCGGTACAGGCAGAATGGTGAAGTGAGGATTCCTGAGAGGAATATCTGTTTAGATCATGTGATCTTGGGGGTATTAACACCACCTTTGTCTCTAGGCTCATCTTTCATCAAATCTTCAAATATTCTACTTAGAATATCTCATACTAATTAATAAGGAAACAGATACAGGAATAAAGAGGGTACTTTAGGGTTTAAGTGATCGTTTGAGTCTAATTTTAAATTATACAACCTCGACATAGAGTCGAGTAGAGCTTCAGTGTTCCTTGGCATCATTTCACCAATTCACCAACGATCATGGCTATAGTCAAGATTCTTGAAGTTCTTGAGGGTTGAGTCAGAATCATTTGAAAGTGACACTATATTGCCAAACGTTTGTGGACACCTGGTTACCACGCCCACATGTGAACATCTCAGGTTCATTCCCTCACAAGCTGTTGTAATAAATAAGACAAAAGCTATGTTCATTCAGTTCAGCTCCAACAGCAGTAGTGAGCTCAGATTCTGATGGTGGGGGGTCAAGGAAGCTCCAGTTTCAGTTCATCCCAGAGGTGATGGTTCAGTGGGGTTGAGTTCAGTCAGGGCTCTATGCAGGACCCAACTTTAATTCAGCACAGCATGTCTTAATGGAACTGGGTTGTATGGACAACACAGGGGTATCGTCATGCTGGATAAGGGTTTGGGTTCTCTTAGTTCCAGTGAAGGGGAAACTGTAATGCTGCACCGTACGGAGACACTCTAAACACTTGTATACTTTCAACTTTCAACAATGGGCACATACTTTTGTCGATAAAGTTATGACCAATACAAGGTTAAGACTGTTTTCCTTGGAAAGAAATAATCGGAAATGGTCTTCTTTGAAAGGCTGCTTGTCCATTGTGCTCTGAAATGATTTGAATTTGCTTAGGTGACTTTAGGTGATACTTTGCTCATCACTAGACAACCCCAAACGTTCATGGATCACCTTTTCTAACCAAAGCTTGCTGAGAAAATTTCAGTGATAAAGATATCTGTGAAACATTTTAAAGAGAAGAACTTCAATCGAAATTCTCATAGTCAGACTAGCGCACCAAAATAATGCGGTCCTGAATCGAGCTACTCCTACATTTATACCTCAATTGGACTCCTAGATGCTTTGCACATGCGCGACAGTTCCAGTCTTGAGATTTGACCTGGAATTGGCGCAAATGCGTAACAATAGGATAATCTGCTAACAATACCGCGGTGCTGTCTGCCTTCGGATAACACCACATTCACGAGGGATAGCGTGCATCTTAATTGTACAAAAAGTGAACCATTCAGCATGTATTAAATTTCCTGCACTTTAAACATGCCCATGTTTTCGATACTAGACATGCTGCTCGCTAACTTGTTTGCTAATTTTTTGGTTGATACCCAATACGTCAAATTAGAAAACAGTACTAACAAGCTGAAAGGCTGCATATCGCCATCTGTTGTACCGGAGTCGCACATACCTGTCTGTTAAATTCCCCTGCCGTGATTGTACAATAATCCAATCAAATGGCCTAGTAGAGCTCTGGTCATACCTGCATATGTTAAACATACCGAGTGTTATTAAGAAAGAAACTTTCCTTGATTTAACACATCCAGTGAAAAGCAATTACACGCCAAAGAAAACTTGAGTCTTGGATGTAAAGATAAAGACAGAGCATACTATTCCAATGTATTTCCCCTGCTTTGTGCCTTGTGTGCGTGTGAGCTTGAAGAATTTCTGTCTGTCTGTCCATAGATTAAACTCTGTCCCAGGCTGAAAGCCATTCTTTTTCTCAAATCCTTTAAGACATCCTTCAGATTTAATTGGAGTGTGGAAAACTGACCCTCTGCATTCGACAGCCATCAACAGGAGCTCTAGAAAGTTCTACAAGTTCTAGAAAACTTGATAAAAGTCCAAAAAGATGAATTAGACTCCTGCAGGGTTACCGGCATTTTGTTTAGTTATTTGCCATCTTTGGCATCTTTAAAATCCTACTTCTTGGTAGTGTGTGAAAGTAGGTGTCTTCTCTGCAGCGATGGAACAGGTGTAACGGTCTAATTAAACATAATTAGCGCCAGCTCGGAGACTGGGGGATTTAGATTTTTCCCCCAGAAGCTAATCTTTTTCACACACTAATTCAGCCATATGTATTGCTCTGGGCTCTGAGTGCAATATGACATGAAGTCAAATAACATTTATGCTAATATGACTATTCTAATCTGTTTTTTTTTTTTTTTTTACTTTTACTTCCTGCCGTGTTATACTCATCTATACACACTCTGGCACTTAAATTGGGTACAGAGATTCATCAGATTGTGCCATTTGACCTGGTTAAATTTTTCATTTGTTAAATACTGGCACCCCTATAAAATAGAATAATATATACATTTTGACGATAGTGACGATTCAGCAAGATTTTACAATAATACTTTTTTTTAAGTAATATTTTTTTACAAACAAACAAACAAAGCCAATGACCAAGTCATATCCTCATGGCAGAGGCAATCAGGTTTATAAAATGAATATCCTCAGTAAGATTCCGTGGTTATCATGTCTTTTATTTATTTAAACAATTTATTATTATTATTATTATTATTATTATTATTATTATTATTATTATTATTATTAGCAATAATAGTAGTAGTAGTGTTTTTGTTAGTTAACATCTCCAATAAATCTATATTTAATTTTTTAAAAGAAAGGTTTATCCCTGTATTTATTTATTTATCTTTCGAGATACTGGTCAATCTTATTGCCTTTTTTTTTTACAGAGCTTTGAGGTTTTTTTAATATCTTTTTTCTTTTCATGAGTTAATTTATTTAATTAACTTCATATACTTTAAAAACGCACAAGGCATGATGTTGGGTCACAAGGGTCACAAGAAATTGCTATTATTTTCATATTGCAAGTGCAATGCAATCTAGTTGCATCGTATTTGGTGGCTGTAGAGCTCAGAGCTACATGGAACTTGTCCATTTTTGAATGGTCTCTTTGTGTGTTTGTTTGTTTGTTGGTTGGTTTGTTTACTTATTTGGCTTTAATCCAGAGTAAAATTGTTCTACTCCCTGCCTGTCACTCAGTAGCTCGGTCCACAGCACCTTTTCTTTAATTTAATCTAATTGCATGTGTGTGTGTGTATATATATCACTCTTTGGCCTTAAGTAGGAGTAAAAGTTAGATTTGTTTCAGAGCAGGAGTTGGAAGTGCATCTTGCTCAAGGTGCTTCTGGGAAATGAGTCCCCTGCTATTCGTTTAATTTTTAATGGACTTCTTCTTAATGCACAACTATTTATTTTCTCTCTCCCTCTCTCTCTCTCTCTCTCTCTCTCTCATTCTCTCTCTCTCTGGCGTCGTCCCTTGCAGGGATTGTGTGAATATCTAAACCGGAGTGATTATATGTGAAATAACCGTGGGGCAAATTAATATTTAACAGGATTTACACCTAATTATTGAGGTATAAAAAATTCAAATCAGGCTCGAGGACAGGAGCTCGGCACTGTTTCAGTACAGCACGATAAAGAATCTAATTATAATCCAGACTTCAACTTTCATAACTGCTCATAAAGTAGCCTTAAAATAAATAAATAAATAAATAAATAAATAAAATCTGGACGCTTCCCGTCACAGATGAATGTTTCATGACTCCTGATTACTGGAAGTGTGAAGTGAATGTGAGAAGAGGGAAGATGTCAGGAATGCCGGAGTGTCGCTAATGGGCTCTCTCTGGGGTTTGTGACCCAAAATTCTTTTTTATGATGACACTAAATTAAACCAGGTTTTGACTTTCTGTTGCATTAAGTAATATATTGTATCTTTAAACTAAATTGAATACTGTCACTTTGTAATATTAGTAAAAAGAAATACTTCTCACACCTTCTCACAGTATTTTCTCATAAAGTAAATATATAACCATTTCATTCATTCAATTTATTTCTTTATGTTTCTGTTTATTCTTCCCTTTCCTTTTTTGTGCTTCAGTTATTCCTTTTTTTCTTAATTTGTTTTCTTTGTGGTTTTTGTGTCTTTCTTTTTGTATGTTTATTTATTTCCCTCTTTGCTTCCTTCAATTGATTTAGTTCTTTACTTTTTTGTATGCACATTTTTGTCTTAATTTCTTATGTATTTCTTCAGGTGTGATGCGTTTTTCTCCCCTTTTTAATTTCTATATATATATATATATATATATATATATATATATATATATATATATTTTTTTTTTTTTTTTTTGATGTTGCTTTCTTTCCATTTTGCCTTTTAAAGTTTTCAATCAACTTTCTTTTCTGTTTATTTAGCCTCTGATTTGAGAGATTAACCAATAGGTTATGTTTCTTTTTGTATTAGTGCTTAAAAAAGAAAAAGTACAGAATACTAAAGCAGCTTAAATGTATTTTCAGTTTCTGAGGTTTTATACTTATAATTAAATAAAGATTGTCACATTGTTTTTTTACAATATGTTTCCTTTTAAACAGGTCTTGGACTATAAATATTTAAACAAATCTATCTATCTATCTATCTATCTATCTATCTATCTATCTATCTAATTGTGTACACAGTACACAGAGAAGAGTTATGGCTTTTTATTTAGTAAAAATGTACACAGGTAGTGATGATACAGTTTACTGTATAATAGCATGGGCAGTACGTTGGCGTAGTGGTTAGCACTGTCACCTTGCACCGCCAGGGTCCGGGTTCGATCCCCAGCCAAGGCTCGATTCCCATCTCTGTGTGCATGGAGTTTGCATTTTCTCCCCGTGCTTGGTGGATTTCCTCCGGGTACTCCAGTTTCCTCCCACAGTCCAAAGACATGTAGGTTAGGCTAGTTCCCAAATGTGTGAGTGTGTTAGGCTCGTAATGTGTGAATGAGTGAGTGTATGTGTGTGTGTGTCTGTGCCCTGCGATCGATTGGCACCCTGTTCAGTGTGTACCCTGCCATGTGCCCCAAGTCTCCTGGGATAGGCTCCAGGCCCCCGTGACCCTGAATACAGGATTAAGCGAGTGAGTATAATAGCATGACATGCCAGGAAGCGGAATTGCTTGTTAGTCACTTATTTGAGAGGATTATATATACCTAATATATATATATATATATATATATATATATATATATATATATATATATATATATATATATATATACCTAATTAAAACCTCTGTCAAATTATACAATTTCAAATAATTCTTACAGTATAAACAGGTTATGGCACTGTATGTCATTTAATGTCAGCGGTATGTTAACTTTTCCTCAACATATACCAAGAAAATAAGCTTAGTAAAAATAAGCATGTCCTGGCAACTTGGTAATTACACACACAGAATTGTTTATAGGATTATCTGTTAATTAAGCCTGATGCTGACATACAGTAGAGTGCTGTATTGTTTGGAAACAAGTTTGGATTTATTATCTACATTCTAGAAAAATATATATTTTTTCAAAATAATGAAGTAACACACAGCATTAGGTAATTAAAATAACAGTCAGTTGTTATTCTAAGACATGCAGGTCGGCTGTTCTGGAACAGTTTCTGCAGGAACAGTATTGTGTCGAGTGTGTTTGTAAAACCCATCAAGCTCAATAATGAAACTGTCTCTCATGAAGACCTTCCCAGGAGATCAAGACCAAAACTTACAGTCGCTCTGCTGCAGAGGAGAAGTTCATTCAGAGACACCCGCCTCAGAAAACATTGATTAACAACCAGCACCTCAGATTAGAGCCGTTATGAAGCTTTACAGAGCAGAAGTAGCAGATACATCTCACTATCAACTGTTCAGAGGAAATTATTGTGTAGTTTTGGATTATTTTACAATGTAGAAAGAAATACAAATCAGGAACGACCATCGAATCAGAAAGTGCATCCCAACTTTTGACTGGTAGTGTGTAGGTACAGTTGAGGATGTTGAGGATAGTAGCGCCTCCTATTTTCAGGAAGGTCGTCCTCTAAACGTCAGAACTGAGAGGAAACGTGTGTAACAGCGGAGTTCACTCAGCCCTTTAAAGCACTCATGTCTAAAGAAGCGACACTGCGAGCTGCATTTGCTGCGCCTCTGAGTGTCTTTTTAAAGGCCAGACTTGAGCTGTTTTGGTCACACACACATACACAGACATTGAGACACACACACACACAGACACACATACATAACAGACCTCAGGGCTTTCACACTGCCTCCTGGAAAGTAGAAAGAGAATGGAAAGGTGAAAAAGGAGAATTTGATATCAGTGAGAAGAGCTGAGCGAAGAAAAGTGGTGCACTCCATTGAGACGCTGGTCAGTTAGTTTGTGTGTATGTGAGTGTGTGGTTGTACATTTCATGCTTTCTGTTGATCTGCTGTCCCTCACACACAACAAAAAGGAAGGGGGGAAAAGGCATGGATAATACTACAATAGGATAGTTCAGCCCTCTGCATTAAAGCTCAAACAAGGAAGTACCAGCAACACACATCGAGACCTTTTCCTGTTTAGACAGAAGCATTGTATATTACTGATTCTTAATTCATCTATGATTACATTTGACTGTTATACAGTACTGACATTGGAGACTCCTTACTGTACATACAAAGTACATCTCCTTATAGAAATGTCATCATGTAAACAGTTACACAAAGTCTTAGTTTTTCCTTGTAATAAATATACAGTGTCTGGCATATAAAAAGGGTCATACTGTACACAATTGGTGGTGGCCAATTCATCGGTCACATTGGTTCCCAGATCTCCCAGGAAAAAATCTGGTCATTCAGTATATTCAGGTGATCAGCTGACTTGACCTGAGCGACTGAAGCAACCCCAGATCATAACACTATCTCCAGAGGCTTGTACAGTGGACACTATGCATAGTGGGTGCATTGCTTCATGAGCTTCCCTTCTTACCCTGACACGCCCCTCACTCTGGAATAGTCTCAATCTGGACTCATCAGGTCACATGACCTTTTTCCATCTCTCCCAAGTGCAAACTTTATGCTACCTAGCAAACTGACTCTTCTTTCTGATGAATCTCACTAACAAGTGGTTTTCTCATCACGTGTGTATGTGTGTGTGTGTGTGTGTGTGTGTGTGTGTGTGTGTGTGTGTGTGTGTGTGCGCGTGCGTGCGTGTGGAAGTGCTCTTATATTCACTATTAAACTCTGGTTCTTACCGGACATTTTAAATGCATGGAACTTTACCAAGGATTTAACTGATCTCTTTTTTTATTATTACATTTCTTCCCTGAAGTCAACAGTTCAGCACTATCCTTCTTAATAATGTGTTGGACAGCTCTGAACTCAGTTCCAGCCATTTCAGCTTTATCTCCTTAGTTGTTTTCATTGCTTGACGCGGGCCCTCCTAAAACAGCGTGTTTCTTGTTTTTGTTTGTTTCTTTCTTTCTTCCTTGATGCTGCAGGTGTTCTTCACTACAGTTACACGCTGTACTGAATGATCTATAGTTATCCTGCTGCAAATGCAGCTGTGTACATTATTTGAATTTTTTTTATTTAACACCTTTCTGTCAGGAAAGTATAAAACTTGTTATAAAGGACTGCATTTTTTTATGCCGTGCCTGCTCTCATCTCCAAGCGGTATTGAGTAGCGAACAGCCTCGCTGCTGGGAGTGGACCTCTGCGTTTCCCTCCTGCATGAACATGTGACAGATGAGTGATCGAGGGAACGCATACGAGCAGCACAGCACAGGACACTGTCATTTCCTCTGACTCATCCAGCTGGCCTGCTGTACTATACTCTCTCACACACACACACACACACACACACACACACACACACACACACACACACACACACACACACACACACACACACACACACACACATGCATACATACATGCACAGACTGAGATGGCAGCAGCAGTTCCGCTTTTTAACATTTATTTTAGACAGACTATTATTATTATTATGTATTTTTAATAGAGTTGAAAAAGAATGCAAGCAGCATTCAGGATCACACATCACTCTCACTGCTGCACTTTCTTTTTTTCACACTCTCCTCTCCTTCTTTCTTACTTTCTTTTTAATTTTTGCTTCCTCTTTTTTCTCCCTTTCTCCCTTTTCTCTTCTATCTTTGTCTTTTTCATATACTTTTTTATAATTTTTCCTTCCTCCTTTTTTCTCAATTTTTTCCCTTTCCTCTTCTTTCTTTCTTTACTTTTTATTTATCCTTCCTCCTTTTTCTCCCCTTTCCTTTCTTTTTTCCATTTATGCTTCCTCCCTTTTCTTCCTTTCTTATTTTCTTTCTATCTTTCTTTTTTTTCATTTATGTTTTCTCCTTTCTTTTTTTTCTTTCTATCTTTTTCATTTTTTATTTTCTTCACTTCCTTCCTTCCTTTCTTTTTTCTTTTTTCTTTCTCATTTACTTCCTTTATTTTTTCCTTCCTTCCTTCCTTCCTTCCTTCCTTCCACTTCAGTTTTTTTAGTTGACTTAGTCCCGTTTCTTTCTTTATTTCGTCTTTTCTTCCTTCTCTTTTCTTCACTTGTTTCTAATTCACAATTTCACCATTGCTTCACACAGATATAAAGAAACATTATTTGTGTGTATGTGTGTGTGTGTGTGTGTGTGTGTGTGTGTGTTGTGTGCACTAAACTTCCTGCTTCCCTGCACACCTTTTTGGACGTGGCTCGGTTTCTACAGCAACGGTTACCGCGGGCGACAGGGAGTCCAGGCTCAGGGGACATGGAGATTATTGAGCGTGAGGACGTTACAGTAAACAATACTACAGAGTACAAAGAATAGCTGAGAACGTTTAATTTATAAAATACAATTTTTAACCCTACAAAAATCCCTGTTTTATGCCTACTAAAAGAAAACAAAAAAGATAAATAAAGTGGTGAGGAAAAAAAAAAAAGAAAAACAAAAAAATATAGATTTTTAACTGTTTTGTTCATGTTTCTTTCTTTCATTTTGTTTTATTTCCTCCTATGTAGAAGTGGCATTAAGTGTCAAAAGAGATATAATGATAATAAGTCTTACTGTTCTCACATGGTGATGGGTTAAAAAAGGGAAAAAAAGAAGTAAAAAAAAAGAAAGTGCCAAATGAATGTGTAAATTAGGTCCATGACAGATATAACAGCTTTTTTTCTTTTTCTTTAAAGAAGGTGTTAACTTTATTCATTGTGAAGAATAACAGCTCCTGACGCTTGCAAAATCCTCACGATCATGTTTTAAAATGGTGAATAATGACGGTTCTCCTCCGGTTCTTCAGTGCTCCTGCAGCATAGAGGCCCATTGAATTAAAGGACATTGTTTCTGTTGTCTGAGTTTAGCTGTTAGCAAGAGCAGATCAATCATGCCTGAAAAACCCGTTGGATTTGGACATTGTGATGGTGGAGACCTTTAAGAACTATCAACCATAGTGCTGCAAATGTTCTTGAGGACCTACATTACGTGTGCAGCTCTGCCCCAATTTCCAGCTGGACGATAAACAGCACAATACTATTACTACTAATGTCCTCATTGTTCTCATCGATTTTAGATAAGATCTAGTGCTTCGTTCACAGTTTAATCTGCTGCAAAGAAAGATCCACTTTGCATTTTTTTTCCTTTTCCTGACATTATTATTTTTTATTTTTTTTTCCTTTTCATCCTTCTCCTCGTCCTGCATCATAATTTACGGCCAGGTCAGCGAACAGAGCCAGCAATCTGCTCCCAGCTCCCTTCCACAGATTAAAATGTGACAAAAGGGAACAGTGGGAGCATTGATCATGGGGACAGGGATACGGAGCCGGCCAGGTGACTCCGTGCAGCTCAGCAGTGCATGATGGATGAAGAAGGCCATCGGGTGGCAGTCAGGGGTGCGAGACGTGACACACGAGAGGAAACGCCATGCCCGGGTCTGGGTGGCACCTTTTCCTACACACTGACTAAGAAGAGACGGCGTGTGTGTGTGTGTGTGTGTAGGACATGAACATCTTTTCTTCCAAGTCAGCAAAATCCGGGTTATGATGAATGTTCAGTAGAAAACGCTTGAATAGTTGAGTTTGATGTATTTTCTGAGTCTGTAATTTTAAAATCTATTTCTTGGCTTGTCTTTAAATCCATTAAAAATTCCATTATAAAATATTACACAGGAAGGTTTGCCCACGGACTGTATGAAAGATTTTTCATTCATGTGATCCAGAAGAGGATAAGTTCCCTTTACGAGTCTTAAGGTTTCTTCTTTGTTTTACTGTACGTCAGACGGGTTCATCTCATCACTGTCCGCAGTGATGTGTCCTTTAGGCTTTGGTTACATTACAGGCCGCATTGTTCAATAAAAAGTCAGGGCAGATTTGCATGTCATGACTGTTCAATATCATAATTAACTGATTTATATCTGACTCTAATGGGGACATGTCTGTCCCCTGAAATGGTGTGCACATTGTGTGCACATTGGCTTGTCTTTGCTTGGCGACATCTCAAACACTGATGTGTTTCTGTAGGTTGCCTCTATGTATTGCTTGGACAGACTTCTTGCCCCAAATATCTACTAATCCACCTGGTTTCACTTTCATTCAATGATTGCTTTCTCTACTGTCCTCCATTGTTAAAGTGACATGCTTGGACTCCCGGTGCTGAGTGATGACATCAGCGCAAGTCACATGATTTCCGATCTGACAGCTCCCTTTCAAATCATATGATGATGTACATCAAATTGGATATGTATTTGATCCAGAACAACATACAAAAGTGACTCAGATCTGATCTGAACAAAATCAAATCTTTGTGTTCAGACAGCCTTAAAAAAATCACATCTCTTTCACATTAGGATAAAAAAAAAAAGAAAAAAAGATTTAGGTCACTTGAGGCTGGTAATGTGAACACAGCTTTAAAGAAATAAATCTACTTTTGGATTTCGGCAAACGAGGGTGTACTGGAGCTCATCAGTGCTGGTTATTTTGATCCCCCCCCCCCCCTTAAGAAATTATGTAGAACCCAAGAACAGAGTTGTCTGATTGGAAATGGTTTCAAGCAGGACTATTTCTGGAAGCTAAGTGGAAGCTAGTTTCTCAGTTATGGATTCCTGAGTTGTTCCTCTTGGGGAAACACCTAAGCTCTACCTAAGGGGAACCAGACTGTTTTGGGACTTTGTATACTCTTAGAAAAAAACAGCTCTTTATGGAACTGTTATGGTTTCTTTTGGTTGTCCCTCTGGGGTCTGCGTAAAGTTTGTCCTGATATTTGGTACACTCTTGGGGAGAATAAAATATAATGAATGCATATATATTCTTGAGTTGTTGACCTTGGGGAACTCTTTTCTACTGTATGTAGAAACTTAAAACAAGACTGTTTTTCCAAGTACAGCCCTAGGTAGAAGCTAAAAACCCCTTGTTCACTTTGAAGATGTATGGTGTTCACTTGGTAGCTAGACATGCATGCATGTTTTGTTGTTGTTGTTGTTTTCTCCACATATCCCAGTTAGGAAACTAGAGTCAGAGTGCAGGGTCAGCCAGAATACAGATATCGTTAAAAGCCTTGCTCATACCTCAACAGTGGCAGCTTGATGGTGCAGGGACTAGAACTTCCAACCTTCCAATCAGTAAGCCAGAGCCTGTAACAGACAGCAGATAGAAAAATGCAGTAGCATGAGTTACATCACCCAGTACCCCATCACCATCTTTTTTTAAAAAAAGAAATCCAGAATGACTTTGACTTAAATGACATAAATGATCATCAATAACTTCCTTCAATAAATTGCTGTGATTCTCTGATTATCCTGATTGCACAAATCCAGCTAATTGGAGTTGGGTGTCAAAAGCAATGACAGTGTTGGAGCAAAGGGATTTAGTCAGTCAATAGAAGCAATCAATTTCTTACGTGATTAAGTGAAATGGGAGAGAAAAAGAAAAAGAAAAAAACATAATTAAACCCAGGATCAGGTCTTCATCTTCTGAACCTCAGTTTGGATTTTGCAACTGAAAAGCATCAGGATTAAATAAATAAATAAATAAATAAATAAATGAATGAATAGCAGTAACTTTGTAAGCAGTAATTTCATGTGCATTTATAATACATTTTGTACATTATCATACACTCATGGACAAAAGAAACTTTTCACATATCAATTTCTTACTAAATGTATTTCTATCAAATAAACAAGTTCAATTATGTACTAAATTCATCATCCACCAGGACCAGAAAACCTTGAGAAGGATGTAGAGTCAAAAATGGACTATGATACTGTATGGCCTCCTTGAATGGTCAGTAACTCCAGCTGAAGCCAAACATACTAGGATTTTGCAAGAGTACTATTTATTTATTTATTTATAATAGTGCAATGATTCTTTTTCACATTGTTATAATTACTTATACAATTAAAGCAATGGTTGCAATATTACAACTAATATACTATATATTACAATATAATATACGACAGAATTGTAACTCAGAATGCATTTGTAGGATCACAGGGGGCCTGGAACCTATCCTATGGTGGGATACACTCTGGAGGAGAGTGCCAAGTCATTACATGGCACAAGCACATACACTACAGGCAATTTGGAAACACCAACCAGTTTACAATGCATGTCTTTGGCATATAGGAGGAAACCCACCAAGCACAGTGAGAACAAGCCAACTCCACACACACACACACAAGGCAAACCCTAAACCCAGGAGGTGTGAGGAGGCAGTGCTAACCACTGATCCACATTGCTGTTACTGCTTTGTTTACAAACAAATCACGTTTTTTTTTTTATCCATTTCTAATTGGATATATTAGTTATGTAGCTAGAGTAAGCGCATTAATATTAACCTGTGATTAGTACGGTAACTGCACTATGGTTAGAGATGCTGTTATTGAAAACGAATCAGAACCTTCTGATCAAGAAGATTTGAAAATTCAAAAGAACTGTGGAACAGATCTTTTTTTTTTTTTTCTTTGATCTGTAAAAACTTAGTGATGGTGAAGGTCAGGATGAAACAGTTTCTTAATAACATTAGTGAGTCATTAAAAATGGCCTTTGCTTTGATATGTGCAGCAGTGGGTGGTGTGGACAGAGTGAAAAATCTAACCTGGCACAATCCAGTGTCCTTTTACCATCGTTCAGCACACAGACATGTGAGCATTGGACTGGCTATTTAGAGGACATCCAAGTGTTCCTCAACAAAAATCCATATTTTCAGTGCAGCAGGAGGAGAAATGCCGCGGAGCATGATTAAACATCAACACATGGACAAACACATGGACGGTGGGTTTAGACTGTGGCGCATCCCACTGTGACATGACAAAAGCTCCGGTGGTTTGGCTCAGTCCTTGTAGGAGTTACATGTGATGGCAAAGTAAGGCCACCCACACAGTAATTAACTGCAGCAAGTCATGATTTGTGGATGTCGTGGATGGAATCTGTGTGGTTGCAAGTTTTTGATGGCTAATGCTCAAAAAGTTGCATATTCTTACAAAAAAAAGCCAAAATAATGAATGCTTTGTATGGCAAAACAACTCCATCATGTCACCACAAACCATAACTACAATGGCTATCACTGATTGGTCTTTTGGAACAGTGATGAGCAGTGGTAATTTTTTTTGGGGAAAAAAAATCATGATCAGTGATTATTGGGAACGATGATGAGCTAAATGTTGAGAACAAGAGCACCAGTGATTTGTCATTGGAAAAGATAATGATCAGTGATTGGTTATTTTTAAACAATAGTGAGCATTGGTTAGTCGTTGGAATTGTCTAATGGATGAAAACAAGGGACAACAATGATTGGAATTTGGGAACAAAATCATGAATGGTGATTGGCTCAGGGGTTCAGTTCGGAAGGTCCCAGGTTCAAACACCACGACTTGCTAAGTTACTTAGCGTCTGCCAAATGCCTAAATGTAAACGATTGGTTGTTGAAAACAATGGCAATTGATAATTAGGAAGATAATGATTGGTGATTGGTTGTTGAGTCTAGTGGTTTTTAGTGAAGATTAATGATTGCCTATTGGGAACAATGGTGATGGGATAATGGTGATTGTTTTTGATAACAGCTGTTGGAAAAAATTGTGATTGCTGATTGTTTTTTTTTTTTGGGGGGGGGGGGGTTGGCTGGACATCAGTGACTGGTTATTAGAAACACAGTTTAATCACCGTTAATCATATGTAATTAATTATTGGAAAAAAATATACAGTATGTTTAGTGATTAGTTATTGGGACTATAAACTCATACACATAAAAACTGAATTATGCTTTACACATGGGATGTATGACCATGCAGCTTTAATGTACATATATATATATATATATATATATATATATATATATATATATATATATATATATATATATATAACATAAAAAAATAACTCAGTTGTTTTTTGAAGTGTGCTCACGTAAGGGCCCTGAAGCAGTGCCGAAACTAGTAATAAATTCACCAAAGTGGAAACAATGGATAGGATCTGACACTTTTCCCAGCCTGTTAAGTGATTCCATCAAATGGTAGTAATTGTGTATAACCTCTTGGTGGATTGTTCTCCATGCATGCTATTAAATCATTGACTTGTCTCACTTCTTAATTACCAAGCATTACCTGATGGAAAATGTTTGTCCCTTAATCCCAAACATTTTGCATAATTGCAACTCTACACAGATTAAACTGGAAAGCTTCCATCTCTAATTAACTTTGATGCCCCTGAGATACGTTGCACCAACCAATTTGACCCTGTATTCTCATCAACAAACTCTTATCCTCCGGGATGCCATGTTTTTTTTTTTTTTTTTTTTTTTTCCTGAACAAATAGTTTCCCATTGGTTTGATTCACCAAATTTTAATGGACCACATATTAACATGTCTACAGATGGCAGTCAAAGAGTGTCTTGTTACCCCTCTGTTGATCTAACAATGGCAGATGGGGATGCTGGTTTGCATTAATGACTCTAGCGTCTATTGACAACTGCACACACACACACACACACACACACACACTGGGCTTGACTGTTTGGATTCTCCAGACGCCGGGATTATACCAAAGCGATTAGCCTCACTTTGGCTTTCCCAGGCCTTTTCTTAATTGCTGCCGGAGTTTGCACTTGCCAGACCACTTATAGGACAATCACAGATATATCAGGGATGCAGGTGGAAAGGAAGGAAGCATGCCAGGGTATTATTTTGATGAGAAATCCGAGATGGTAAGTTATTAGATATAATGAGTTGTTATGGAAATGGCAATAGTACACGGCTCCGGATCAACTCTCCAGATGGTACATGGCTAGTTTGCTTATAATAAGCAATTCACATACAACATTTTTGTTTAGACTGCTTGGCAAATTTACAGGAATTCAGGCACGTTGGACAATTACATGCATAATGAACAAGCCAGAGCTGACAGCGTGTGATGAAAACCTTCCTGAGAATCCAGGTTTATGCAATTAGGCTGGATTCCTGGTTGTCTGATTGCCATTAATCATTTAAAAGGGATGTAATTATCTAGCTTTGAATGGTATAATTAATTCATTTTACTGATAAACTGAAACAACTGCAGTGCTAAACCAGGGTAACATTTATTGATTATTTATTTGTGTCAGTAGAACTGTCCCAACTAAATGTGGAGCACTTCAGGATACAGTGCGTTTTAATTAATTTTATTTGTCTAGCAGTTTTAACAACAAACAAATAATGAGCGGAAGAACCCTTACGAGGAAAAGGGTCTTGAAACGGACATTGAAGAAACCTGTGGTCATCAGGAGGCCCCAGAAAGTCAGATTATAAGTATTTCATTAATTACTGTATATACCTCTGTGGTGTATTTATAGTCAAAACGCGCAACTGTTAACCAGGGAATCCGTTATGGTTTTAACAGTGGGTAGTGGGCAGTGATGGCTTTGGGTTATTGATCGGAAGGTCGAGGGTTCAAGCCCCAGCACCAGCCAAGATGCCAGTGTTGAGCCCTTGAGCAAGGCACTTAATCTTATCTCCTCAAAGGTTGCTGTATCCTGGATGACCCAGTTCTCTGACCCCAACTGGGATATGTGAAAAAATATTTTAATGTACTGTAAATTACATGTGGCAAATAACTGAATTTTAATCCTCATAGCGTGAAGTTAATTTTGTTAAAGTTATCCGCTGATGGAGACTTGAGTACAAAGCTGCAGTCCCAGAGCTATTATGGCAAATGTGGTCTTGAGCCATTATAGCAAAACTGTAACCATTTACAGCCCAAAGTCATCACCATTGTTTATAAGTGTATCTTTACACTGTCCATCTCAGTAGCATTGAGTGGTCTTCATGTGAAGAAAACTCCAACTAGAAGATTAGCAGAAGAATGGGAGACCAGACAGGTCTGGAAAGCCGAACGGGCCGAGATAACTGGTACCTCATGAGTAGCATCCTCACAATGAAATCTTGAGTTTGAGTTACAATTTAGTTCAGTATGTTCTATCTATACTAATCTGGGTTTGCTCCAGAGGAAAAATAGCTGGGCTTATCCAGTTTCCTCTCGCATTTCAGAAACATGCCAGAAGTTGGACAGGGGACTCCAGGTACATAACGTCGTCCTATCCAGGGTTTAATTCCCACCTTTCCTTTGATCCGGATCTACCACCATAATGATCAAGACGAAGCAGATCATGCGTCATCGCAGCTCCCGCTGATACTCAACAGTCACTTAGGAAACTACCTAAATAATGCAGAGGAGAAGAAGAAACAGGACTCGTTTTCAGCTGTGTAAGACTTCTCAGTGCCAATTTGCCCAGTGCGATCCTGTCGTGTTCAATTACCTGGAGCACAATTTTTCCAACCATCACATCTCAAATTGTTAGACGGCCTCGTCTCGCTTGTTACCAGCCCACACCAGATTGCTCAGACCTTGGCTGCTTGTATACTAACGAAGTGCCAGAGCACATAGATCGGTGTAGCTTGAAAGGGTTTGAGGTCATTTATGTATGAGCCATGATCAAGGTTTTCACAGATACACACACAACCTGCACAATCGAGATCACAAGAATGATTCTAACCAGCAGCTACTGTTGAGTGATGATGAGAGTTTCTTGACGTGGGTTGGATGATTTATTAATTAATTAATTAATTTATTTATTTATTTCGGTTTTACCAGAAATGATAAATGGTACGTTCTAAACTTGAGTCTGTATTTAATATAAACTGCCTTATACAGTATGTGTACATTATCGTACGAGATTCGGACAAAAGCAGCAGTTTTAATATCCCTGGAACTTCAAAGCTGTTGTGTGTTGCATTACTTTCACCACCTGCCTCTATCTCTCCGTATTTCTCGATCAGTAATCATGTCTGGGTTGAACGTCAGCTTGATAGTGAAAAATCTGCCTGTTCCGGGTGGGCATTGCTGTCAGATGGGCAAAGAGCCTGGGGACGAATCATTCAGCATTAAGCCTTCAGCTGCTCTTCTGGAACAAAAGACAAGGCAATAGAGGATCAGATGGTGACGGTGACGGCGTCTACCGCTGTCTGAACCACAGGAGAGGCCCGAGTGATGCAGTGCTGCTGAGAGGAGATGGCGTTTTGCACTCCAGGTTCCTCGCTGGCTGACAGCACTGCTCAGGATAACAGCAGCAGTATCAGACAGGTGCAGCCGCAATCAGATGCGTTCCTGCTCAGCCAGATGGACAAAATTTAAACGAGTGCTGAAAGCTACATTGAGAAGACTCAGACACATGTGGCGCACGCAAACAAGACATACATTTCCGTATTCTAGTCTAACTTTACAAGCAGTGGATGTTCAAGTTCCTGTAACTTTCTCGAACATTCTTTATTTGAACAAGAAATGGATAGAAACCGCAATCTGACACCATATGGCAGAGTTGCTAACAAATAAAGGGGCAAGACATATACATGTTGTCTTTACGATTACAAAATAGTGGATGATGTATGAAAATTAAAAAAACTTCTTAAATCTATTTTTCCTCTAGTGCTGTAAATGGAGTATAAATTCAAAGCCAATAACCATTTTCATGCACACAGGAAACACTCAAGGAAACTAGGATTGTATTTAACCTTAATGTCAGAAAATCCTGAGTTTGTAGTCATTATCGCGGCACAGTTCTTCTGAACTGTGACCTAAATTAACGAGAATTTGCTGAATTCACATTTTGCACTCTGAGTAAAGGAGGTTATTGCTGCGGGCTATTCACCTGCTTCATGCGCTTGCTTCTGCACTCAGATTGTTGACCTGGCATAGCAGGCAGCCATTTAGCACAAGGTAAAGCAGGTACGTAGAGCGAAGGTGGTTTCAATGTGCCCTTGCTAAGATTAGCTTGCTCCTACCTCAGGCTAATAAAGCTGTGCTGCCTACCTGCATCAATTTCTAATTCACTCCATTTCTGACAGAGGAAACAGAAATTTACTTATTTGTTTTTTACAGATTCACCTCATTTAATTCAGTGATCCAGGCGAGGGAGATGTGTCCTCTGTATGTGTATTGTTACTGAGAGAGACGTGTCCTCTGTATGTGTAGTGTTACTGAGAGAGACGTGTCCTCTGTATGTGTAGTGTTACTGAGAGAGACGTGTCCTCTATATGTGTAGTGTTACTGAGAGAGACGTGTCCTCTATATGTGTAGTGTTACTGAGAGGGGCGTGTCCTCTATATGTGTAGTGTTACTGAGAGGGGCGTGTCCTCTGTAGCTACAGGGTTTTTTCGTGGAGGTGTGGCCTCAGTTTGTAAACTGATTGCCTTTGCCAGTCATCATAAAGAAGGTGTGGCCTATGTGTCTGTAAATCCTACTAAAGAAGTCATGGCAATCGTATCTGCAATCTCAGTGAAGGGGTGTGGCTATTTTGGCAATTAATTTCAGTTTAAGGTTAATTTTGCCATGCCTGTCAATGGTACTAAAGGAGGCGTAGCCTATCTGCTCTTCATTCTCAATAGAAGGAGTTTGGCCTTTGTTCATGTCTGTCATAGAAAAGGTGTGTATTTGCACATACTTTGTACAATGTGAGCAGTTAAATTCCTACGTGCACAAGTATTTATTAGTTTAAAATAAATAAATAAAAAAGCCAGAAGGTGCCGAGAGAGGATTATAACTTCAACCAACATGCTGTAATGAGCACACCACTATGCATGATTATCAGGCAATTATATTTGGTTACCATGCAAACAAGGAGCATCATGGGATGTCATTAAAGCAGGGGGAAGAAAACACACACACATGCACGAGCATCTTATTACAATCTGAGAATGAGAAAAGAGGCCTGATTTTCCAATTGGCAACCATTAACGCAGAGGTAGAGCACACTTTTCCCTCTAGCACACATTAAAATTTCCGTTTGTTCTTGCTGAATATTTTATTGCCTGACAAATTGCGTCTCAATTGGTCTTGCAGTCATATATGAATTATGATTACAATCAGAGACAAAGAGACAAATTGTTTGTTTCTAGCTGTAGAGTTCACTCGGGGAGTGCAGTGGAGGAGAAATGTGGACTGATAGTAGGAGATGAAAAGGAAGTGCTATTTGCAAAATAATAATAAATTAATAATAATAATAATATAATAATAATAATTTAAAAGAAATACAGAAATGAGTTCAGTAAGTTTGATATAGGTTGAGTCATATCCCTACGGGGAAAAACGTGAAAAATATATATATATATTTGAATTTAAACCCAGACTGGACATGATCTAAACTAGACAAAATGTCAATAGTGCATTGATGTTTAAATCAAGGCTTTAGAAGTTCCTGAGCTACATCAATTTAGTTCATAATTGGTCTCAACTGCACACATGCTTAGTTGTTTCTTAGTTAGGTTTTTTTTTTTTTTTTTTACAATTGTGCAGTTGTACCTAAACTACGAGTCAAAAGTTTGGACACACCTTCAAATCCCATGGTCTCTCTTAATTTGTATTTCTTTCTACACAATACACAAAATACACAATATGCAATACGTAATAGTTACTTAATTACTTACTGTCATAAATGTCATTTCATAGTTCTGGTTATATTCCAAACTACAAACATGTTACTAGTTCAAGTTTAAGTGCTGTAACCCTGACCAGGCAGTTACTAAGGATGAATGAATGAAACTTGTACCTTATTCTCTATACTGCTTATCCAGTTCAGGTTTGTGGGAGTTTGGAGTCCATCCCAGAGGACACGGTACATGAGATCGGGTAGGGACATGAGATCCATCGTAGGGCACAAGCACACACGTTCACACACTCACACACACATACTGTACTACAGGTAATTTGGAAACCCTTTTTAGTCTAATCTGCATGTCTTTGAACTGTGAGTGGGAAACTGGAGTACCCGGAAGGAGACTCATCAAGCATAGGGAGCACATGCAAACGCCATGCACACAGACCCGAGATGGGATTCAAACCCTCTGCCCTGGATGTGCGAGGCCAGAATTGCACAGCACTAGTCGCAGTGTCACCCACGTTTCATATCTACAGTATATCTATCTATCTTTCTTGATCAGACCTCATGTGAGTTTTGTATTGCACCCTGATGGATCCTGGTCCTGATGTACTGTATACCTTTATAACCAATTGTCCTGTGAAAGCATCAGTCCTTTTTATATTTGTATCTCCTTAAAATACATGTGTTCACATGTGATTCATATTAGGCTACTATAAAACATTCATAACTTTGTAGTCATGAGAGGGCGAATTTGTGCATCGGGAAGCACATTAATAATTCATAATGGCACAGTATGATTTACTCTGGTCAGCGTGTTCCAGCGTTGTGGGTATTTTCCCTAATGCATGGCAGATGAGGGTACAGCTGAAAGCCCAGCTGGTGCCCAATCCCTGATCCAGTCTGCTGTCTAGTATCTCGACATCCATCCTAATTCCAAGCCAAGCTACTGTAGGCTAGTTACGCTAGACACTTCATATAACCAGCACCTTGTGTGACGCAAATACTGCTGAATATGCAGAGGTACAGTACATTTACTACAGGTGCAGCGTAACCTAATTTTGTTGCATGTGTGTACAATGAGGTCAGGCTTGCTGGAAATATTTCTGCAACAGCCAGGATTTATCGTCACATCAAACAGGGCTCCTCAAATTCCTAATGAATTTTTGCATTATGTTTCTAGCGTTATGCACAATGATTAAAAACATGTTACATATTTGTTTTATGTATCTATTTAGTCTTATCATTATAAATCGTCTCATTCTGAAACGCTTTCTATGGCATTGCATGCATAAAGACTTAAATAAAAAAGCATTCATTCATTACGGTATGTTATAATGCATTTATAAGTTATTATACACAAAGTTATATTAACAAAGGCATTACAGCTTGGCGAGTGAGGTTCTCAGATATACTGAATGATGTTCAGTACAGTACTTACAGTATACTGTAGCATGTTGTCTCATTTCTCTTTTCTAATCCTTATTATTATTATTTTTGTCACCTTTCAATATGGCTGATAGAGAAAGAGGAATGAGACATGAGGATGCCATGGTTTCACATATCCATATAAAAATATTAGTAGATAACTAACAAGCTATAAAGAAGTAAAAAAAAAAAAAAAATCAGCGGACTTTCTTTTCTTTTATTTGTCTTTTCAAAGCTCAGTGTTAACTCTCAGCTATAACTTCCTCAGACAGACCAAGGCCACAACCACATATCCACACACATCCTCAGGGTCAAGAGGAGTTCGGACAGAGAGAGAGATGGATGGAAAGACGTTAGGACGAGTGGACACACCACACAGATTCAGATAGTAATCTGTCCTGATATTCACAGTTTAAATGCAATCAGCTGAAGATGATTGAGGTGGGATCACTAAAAGACCCTGACTTGTTTCCATACGAATTTGAGATTTAATATATTTTCATAAATTTATTTCTGGCGTGAATATTGCTGAGAATTCTGGTTTGAATTTGGTGAAAAATAAGCTCGTGAGCAGGATCGTGTGCTTTAAATGTAGTAATTAAAGTGTGATAAGGTGAAGAAATAACTTTGTTTTTTCAAGTCTGCTTTTTGTGCTTCTTTAAAACTTAACAGCTTGAAGGCTAAGCTACATGCTGCATGCAGAGAAACAATACATATTTTAAAGCTCTACACTGCTCTCTTTTTTTCTTCACATTTCTCCAGGTTATGCATTAATAACATGCAGTGGAGGTCAGCCTTTTTTTTCTTTCTCCTTCTTTGGCTTTTCTTCACCCCGAGGCCATAACAGTGGATCAGGGTTAGGCATCATAGGTCAGTATAATCTGAAAGGCTTGCTTTTGTGTCTGCATTTCATGACTGCAGTTGGTTGCAAGGCATAAAGCATCAAATATAATACTTCTATTACGTGATCAGAAATACATGTTCTCTTTTGGTTCACTTTTTTCTTTCATCTCCTGGAAAATGAACCTTGCAAGGTTCTGAAATCTGAATGGCCTCAATGTGACCACATTTCAGAGCAAAACCCGACATGTCCATAAATAGTCAACTGCGTTAATCAATTTCTCTTGATCTTTTTCAGTCTTCATAAAAAAAGGTTCTGTGTGCAAAAAAACGCAGAAACAAGGAATTGCATATTGCTAAAAAACACAACTGCAGGCCGACTTTTTCAATTGCAACAAAACTATGTGGAGAATGGATTTATAGTGTTTTGCAAAATAATATGCAATTCAGACAGATACTGTACACCCCACACAATGTAATGTTTTGGTATTTGTGTGTTTTTTTTAATGTACATCCTTGTGACTCAAAACAAACAAAGAAAATGCAAGAAAATATTCTTGCTTCTTGTTTTTCTCAAAACTGCCAGAATGGATTTATCTCATTTTGCAGTAAAAACCCATCATATTAAAAATCTATATTAAAACATACTGTATGAATTGCTTGTCGTGTTCTTCTTCTTCACATGGTTTATTAGTCGGTTGCCAAGCAACTGTACTGTCACATATTGTACATTAGACAGTTTATAGGAAATAAGAGAACTGATTAGTGTCTGCCTCTCACCATCACCACTTAACTACATGTGTTATTCTCTTCTTCTTCTACTTTTTATTATTATTACTATGATTAGATTTGGACATGGACTTTCTTTCTACATACTTAGAACTGAAAATAAAAGAGAGAGAGTATGAACATATTGTTATCTGAGAAAGACAATTACATTAACAGAACTAGAGAGGCTGGGAGAAAATAAAAAACATAAATTGTAAAAAAAAAATAAAAAAAAGTAACCATATTAACATGCTGCTAAATTCTCACATCAGATTGGTTAGAAGTTGTTTCATTTTCTAGTACAGCAGCACTGACAGTAATACTGTACCTGTGTGGAGGTGAATTATATTAAATAGCTTGTTCTCATTCTAATACAGTATGTTATTGTTTCCATAGTAACAGCTCAATTACACTGATCTGTATGGTGGATACTGCATGTCTGTAATGCACATCTGCGTGTAAAGGTTTGGTAATCCTTGCTCCACGTGGTCTTTATTTGCTTGTTCATGTCATACAATTTTTTAAAAAAATCCATTAAAAAGTCACTTATATCTCTGCAACTCCATCGTTAAGGACATTTTACACTCGCACAACCCGTCACAGTGTTTAAAAATGAATGCAGTTATGAGTCTGATGATTCCCATAAGCTCTGTGCCAAACTATTTTAGAAATTCAAGATGTGTTTTCTGTCATTACCGCTGTCTGTGGTTTGTTGTTCTCTGTCATGGCATCCCTTCAAACCCATCACTGCTCAGCCAGATGGTCTCTGAAGTCCACCCTCGTTAGTCTGCTTGTTTATTTTTAATTAAGTCTTAAATGTTGAGTGAAACATTGCGCTGTGTCTCTTTTTAGCTCAATGCTTGGCCAGACCAGCAGTTGAGTGATGAGAAAAATGTCAGCTAAATAATAAAAACATATACACACACAACACATACAGTACTGAAATCCCCCCCCCCCCACACTCATTTCTTCATTAATTCATTCATTCTTCATATTCTATACCGCTTATCTAGTAGAGGAGTGGCAGGGGCAAGGGGCCTATAGGAGACTTACACCCTAGATAGGGTGCCAACCCATCACAGGCCACACACAACACAGAACACAGACCTGCCAGATGGCAATCGAATCCTTGGACCTGGAGATGCTACTGTAGGCCACAGTGCTAACCACTTCACCACTACGCTGCCGCATTTCTTCATATTAAATTAAAACAAATTTTACTGTGACATGCTGTGATGTGGCTAAAGAAACAATTTAAAGATTGGTTGTTTATGTAACAACCTCAGCAGCGACCTCATTTCCCTTCTCATCTGTTCCAACCACTCAGCATTCAGCATCAGCAGTAAACTAATCACCAGCCTGATCATCTGTCATCATCTGCACCTGTTTCTCACTGGTTCATGCCTTAAGTTAAATCTTTTTTTGTTTTTTTATGCTTGAATTATTCATACTGTAGATCACTGCATGGCTTAACAAGCAAAAAACATTCCTCTGAAACTGCTCAGGTACAATGAAGCCTAGCATAGAGCACTATTCCTCATGACTACATTAAAATACTGTAGAAGAAGGTCTAGCAAAACGAAATTTGTTTAAAAGAAATTTGCTGATGTTATGCCTATTCGAGAGGTTCAAATTAATCCAGAATGCTGACGGTTTCTGAATACACAAAATCAATCAGGTTCATCCTGCATAACATCTATAAAGAATTTCACATCATGCTTCACTCGCAGCCTGTTTCATTTATTTACATATATCAGTGTCATTTCCAAACAGCGTCGCTCCGAAGCGCGGCGCGTCCCACACCGTGACCTCCGCGACCCTCAGGAGTGATGACTCTTCCTGCTCTCATTCCTCTGCATTTGACTCAGAGGAAAGTAGATTTTTAGCATGTGTGCCGCTGCGGGGTGAGATTAATGAGCGCGTTCAGTCAGGGTGAGGCGCGCCCGTCCACCAGCCTGTGATTTATGAACAGCCGCCAGTGCGTGAGCTGTAATCCGAGAAGGGTTTGTTTTTGCTCATGAAGATGGAATTTTGAAATTCTTTGATTGATTATCTTACTCTGGCCCGTTTCTTTATCATGCAACGGAAAAGGAAAAGTGGGAAAGAAAGAAAGCACACCAGTCACTGGTAAACTGTTTTATGCTTAGATCACTGCTGAGAGAATTAATAAATATTAGAATAAATAAAGTTAAATAATTAATCAGTGCCAGCAGTGGTCTTAAAAAGGGGATTTGTAATGATGTGTTTAAGGACTTATCACAGAGCATTTTTGCCTCCTGTCTTCTTTTGTCTATTTTATGGTCTTCAGGTACAGTACAGTCAGAAGGACGTTAATTAATTTTCTTTAAGAAAGAAGAAGAGAAGACATATTTGTTTATCCTTTAAAGGAGTTTTCCATAACATGAGTCTTTAAATTTCTTTTTTTTTTTATTACAATTTTTGTCATTGTTGTCTTGGTACAGTACGTTCTAGAAAATAACAGAATAATAGTTTGTAGTTGTTGTAACATCCTTATGTAATAACAGGAAAACAACTTTCCACAAATTAAATGTATGGATTAATTATTTAATAATTTTTATATATCCTGTTTTTATATAAATAAATAAAATAAATAAATAAAAATGAATTCTTGTTCATTGTAATCATGGGTGCCAATAATTTTGGAGTTAATTGAATACTGGGTCCAAGTGTTTGTTTGTTTTTTTCCCCAGGTAAAGAGTTTTTACTTTTTATTATGTGTTTAAGGTGTTTTTATTCATGAAGGTAAATATTTAATATATATATATATATATATATATATATATATATATATATATATATATATATATATATAACATTTTTACATATTTGCAATATGCATCATTCTTCTGACTCTTTTGCCTATTATTCTTTTATTGTACTCTTCATTTAAGAAATTGTCTTACTACTTCAGTCTTTTGTGGAAGGAGTCTTGATTTGCCCACATAATTTTTAAACCATGGTTAAAATCTGCTCTCTTCTGCATCTGCTATCTTCTTCCTCACCTGTAAAGGCTGTTTGTTTGATGCCCCTGATCTAGGGGACTCCCAGGGCCCACAGGCTTGAGGAAAGCAACTACTTTCTGATGGATTAAATAGAAACAAATTAAAGCCTTTCCTGACTACTGTAGCTCAATAGCATAGTTTCAATCTACTGTATCTGATTCTTTCTGATTTTCTAATGAGTGGCACATATTATGCCAAACATCCAAGACTGATTTTCGTCTGACGTTTTGATCTCATTCCTGCAAATTTCTGTCTGTTATTAAAATCCAAATGGACCAAAACATTTTTAAAGCATTTGCTCTCCCTGAAGCAAAGAAGATTTTCCTGTTTTTTCAATGAGAAGAGATTGAGATATTGTCATAAAATGTCCTAAATGTGTTATTCTGTTATTTCCTTATCTCTCAGGGTGGCTTGATCGCTCTCCTCCTCCTCATCCTCCTCTTCACCCTGGTCTTGTATACTCGGCAGCGTTGGTGTCGTCGTCGCCGCGCACCCCAAAAAAGCGCCAGCACCGAAGCCACCCATGAGATCCACTACATCCCTTCGGTGCTGCTGGGACCACCCCAGTCCAGAGACGGGTTCCGGACACCTCGCGCCCACCAGCACGGCTCGGTCATCGGCATGGCCATCCGTGAGACGCCCATCCTGGACGACTGTGATTGCGAAGATGACGACCAGCCCGTCCAGCTGCTGGATGGGAAGGTTCAGCTTGACGATGACTTCTGCAGCCAGGGCACTTGCAGCATGGACAGTCTGGGGAAAGGAGGATGTGATGTGAATCATAAACACAGCCTGGATAACAGAGGTGAGGTGCAGCCAGTTGGTCTTGGCACTGTAGGTTTTGGATCTTAGTACACTTTTCTTATGAAGTTTTGTTGGTACATTCATTGCAGCACAAATATCGAGGTGTCCTCCGAGTAAGATGATCTCAGCTTTGTTTTGAGCTTTGATTTACTCAGCTGTGTTTATTGACTGGACAAAGTAATAATCGGCTCAGGTACAGTACTAAGATGACTAGACTGAAGCCATGACTGCTTTAGCCTTAACCAACCTTAAGTGTTGAATTAAACATGTATAATAGGTAAAAAAAGAGAAAAAAAGTGATATTGAGAGCTTTTCATGCACCAACGTATTTATGCGCTAATGTATTATTAGCAAGAACATGACCTTAAGCATGTGCTTAACCCACATTTGAATGCGTGTAAGATTTCCTGTGTAAATATTGGCCTTTTTAAGTAGCCAACTCTGAATATGGAGAACTAATCACAGCAATTCTGGACACCTTTCAAGGCCACACAGTCGGTATTTCAATCTGTCTATTCTGTCACAATTATTTACACCCATAATTACCTAAAAACTTAAAATTGGAAACCCAAGCAAGCAATTTTACAAGCGCTACAACACTGTCCTCTATCATCCTCATCCCCATCCTGACACATAACTAAAGCTAATGATGGTGGGAACACTGGCATTTAAAGTGACATGTGGCATATTCGAGTGTATCTTGGGAGTTGGATTTGAAGTCACCTGCCAAACGGAGGCTAATTATAGCTGTTGACCCGAATCTGAAGTGAGACGCAGGCAGAGTGGAGAGCTAGCGAGAGCAGCCCATTGACATGCTGCTGATGAGCTGGTTTCAGTGGTTCCCAATGGAGGACTGTGAAGGCCAGAGAGTCGATTATAAGGACTTTGGGATAACGGCTCAATATTGATAGAAAAGCTTTTTTTTCTTTCTTTTTTTTTAGGTTTATATGCACAGCAGTCAAGAGGTTTGTGATCAGTCTCTTTAGACTACTACAGTACTACTACAGCTTTTTATTGTTTTATTGTTTTGTTTGTTTGTTTGTCTGGCATTTCCAGCCTTGGTCATTCGGTAATAATAATTATTATAATTATTATAATAGTAATATTAATATTATGCACATACAGTACAATGCCAAAGACAACAACTAAGAAGATCAAGGTGAAATTACTAGAATTTGGTTAAGAACTTTAATAATGTGTCCAACACATTATTAAAACATGGAACGATAGTGCTAATGAATAGTTAGTGAAGATAGCGAAGATAACTTCATAAATGAAATGTGGTCAGATATACACAAATAAACAAGTCATGAATCAGCATCATTACTTACTGTAAATGCTTGGTGAAGCTGTATGGTAAAAAAAAATTGAGCGTTGAAATTAAGAGCATTTCCAAACATACAATTTGACGAGAACTCATGGGATTTGGATGAAGTAGCTTTGTCCATAAGAAAATTTTGAAAAGAATTTGAAATAATGCGAGAAGGTCCAGAGTCCAGATCGAACCTATTTCAGGGTGATGTGTGATACAACCGTCATGCATAGTGGACACTAGATCCTTAATGCTCCAACATTTATTGAAAGATTTATTCAAATAATAAGAAAGCTGAACCAGTTACCTAAGGTGGTCTACAGCTTGACCAGCTCATCTGGTGCTTTATGGTCAATTTGCAATAAAGCCACAGGGGGTGTAATGAGCAGGGTTGAAAATAACAAGTTTTAGGGTATATGTAATTAGACTTTACTGCAGTTTTTATCTAAACTTTGTTAATGACCAGGTTTATGAGCCCATGGTGCAAATGTTTATACAATGATGCCACGAAACAAAGCATTTACCAACAGAGCAGCCGGTACCCCTGATGAGGACTACTTACAACTATAGAGAGATCAGCAGTCCTAAAATCATCAGACTGTGAAGGAATCCCAGAGAGTATTAGCTATTAATGAACAGTGTTTAAACAGTCAAATTGCACCTCAGATACAGTAACTCTACCAGCTCTTCTGGTGATCTTTTGCTTGAAGAGTTTAATGAAGAAAATTCTTGCTAAGTTATCTGATTTGTGAGAGCGCTTGATCTTGAAATACGCCTGGGCACACGTTAAACACTCCACTCTGTCATGGCTGCACCGCGCTGACCCTGGCATTTATAATTCCGCAAAAGCAATTTGGCCGTCACATCCTAGGTGACTCCATGCGTCATCTCGAATGGAGATGTGAGAGCGAGATGGAAAGGCAAGCTGGCATATCAGTGAAAGTTGGTTAATTGGTTTGTGTTTGCTTTGGTCAGGATTGACCCTGTTTGAAACTCTTTTGAATTATTTATGCTTCATCTTTTTTTAATGCACAAATGTCCTGATTTTTCAACTCTTTCAGATATCCATTAAAGCCTGAAAATGTGTGTGAAAATTGTGGACACATTATGTTGTCATGACACCAAGTGCATGCTATGAAAAGATTCTCGAGCTTTTATATATATTTTTTTATACATGTCTGTATACATTTTCACTCATTCATTACACTAATTTATCTACAGAAGATGTCAGGAACTGATATGGAGCATACAACCACACAGAACTGGACAGCTTCCTGATTTGACTTGCCATTGATGTTTGTGGAATTGTACTTGAGTAATAGACACTGCTCTTCCAAAAGATCATCCTTGTTTGGTGTTTTGATAAAGTGATAGAGAACGCTGTCCACACCTATTGGACAGTGGTTTTCAACCTTTGTCCTGGAGCACGTCTTGATGCGGTAAATCAGTCGAGAAAACACTAAGACTGGGGTCATCCAGGACGTGAGGGGTTCAGCACAGAGTACCGGGGTGCGGTCATCATGGATGAGACAAAGTCCATCTGAATTTTTCATTAAAATGTTTCATGATAGAATGAAAGTAATTCAGAACTTTGGATTCAGTTGCACTGACAGTTTTGTCCAAAAGGACAAGTGGCAAAGCCATCCTGTCAAGTAAAGTCAAATAGGCTTTTCTTATCACTTCAATCACGGTGAAACAAAACAACGTTCCTCCAGGACCACGGTGCTACATGCAACATAAATTAACAACATAAATTAACAGAAACTAACTAGCTAACTAATAAACGGAATTAGCCAGCTAGATGGGACAAGACAGATTAACATTTTAACTTAACAAGGAACCATCTACATTTTTTTTTTTTTTTTTTTTACAAAAAAGACACCATAAAGTGAACGTGCAAATGTGCAAACAAGAGCGACAAAGTGTCTTGCCATTAAGGTGTACCTGAAATGATTATAATTTTTATCATTACCTTGTTCTATGTTTTAGCTTTTCCAAACATTTTCTTCACTACACACTCTTCCAAAACCTCAGTGTGGTAACTCAAAGCAAGCAGACTAAAAAGAAAAGCCCTTGTTTGCTCGCATTATGTACGGCTCAGAGTTTAACCAGCAGTTTGTTGAAATCTGGAGACTGCTGTGATAATATCGGCTTTTTTTTTTTTTTTTTCCTGTGGATGAAGGATGAAGATCCCTTTAAGTGATGTGGACAAACAGTCGGGCTATGGCCTTGAATAAATCATTAAGCGGATTCTCTTGGCATTGCGCCTGCTCTTCAGTGCACTCAGAGCCGGGCCGTTGCGCATTCATTATTGCTCCAATTAATTCACATCACAGAATATTTGGATCGTGACCTTGTCTTGTGTCTTATCTTCTAAACTGGAAAAGTAACCGGATCACAGATTCATAAAAGATTTAAAATAATGATGAAAAGTTTTTTTTTTCTTTTTTTGAAACTATCTGCTTTGCTTGCCTTTTTAAATTTAATAGCAAAGATTAAAAAAGCAACAGTGCAACAAAATTAGTCAAATTAAAATTCTTAGCAAGGCAGTGTTCTCCAAGTCCTGGTCATCGTATTGCTGAGAGTAAGGCTGGAGGTTATTTAATTTAGACAGGCATGCTTGAACAAAACCGTACTCTTGCTAATTGCTAGCCGTCTACTAACCAACAATGAATGTCTGGAAAAGTTTACTAGTGAGCTGTCTGCTGTAGAAGAAGTCACTTTGCGACCCTGTTTGATCTCACACTCTGGCCTTACAGTGATTTATTTATTTATCCGTTTCATCCTGAATGATATGAGATCAGAGGTTTGGTGCAAACATTTCTCCGTTTGAAAAAGCTTCGTAGCTGAAACTTGAGTTTCCCAGTAAAACTTTGTGAAGAAGTTTATTTCATCAATGTTTTAAAATGTCGTATCCTATTCAATTTGGAATAGATGTTTGATTCTGGGATTTTTTGAGAGAGAGAAAAAATGTGGCTGGAGAAAAAGCACTTAAAAGAAGTTATTCAGAGAAGAGAGTTTGACTTGATGGAGAACAGCGATGGTGTACAAAGATGAATTTATGTTCTCGCTCAGGACACCATGGCTCAGTATGACCTTGTAATTTCCCCTTCCAGATATATACTGTACAATATATATATTTTTTTTTTCCCCTCAACCAAAAATCCTTGAAAAGAGCATTTTATACAGGGGCATGCATGGTGAAAAACACACTGAACACTAGAGATGTGGGGAAAATTGATTCAGGTATGTATTGCAATTCTTTATTCTTTTGTGTGGCAATTCATATATTCCAGATATCCAGCAGCAATAGAGAAAGTAACACAAAGACAGTTTGTAGATGTGATTACACACTGTATACTGTATAGTCAGTATACACAGAATAATATGAGAACTGACCAGAAACTACTAGAGCAATGCTAAGAACAAAAAACTAAAAAAATATATAAAAAGCATATACATTTTTTAATAAATTCAAAAAGTAGAACTAATAAGAGAAATGAAGTTAATTGCAGTGCAGTCTTGATGTGCAAATTCATGTGTGGCAAAGTGGCAACAGTTTCAAATAGCATTAACAACATAATTTATTAAAAACTTGGGAATAAGGGAAAAAAATGAAAAACAAGCAATAGAGCAATAGTAAAAAAAGTGCCACTTGCAGTAATTCCTTCTTGCCCGCTGGTTCTCGTTACTGGTCCGGTAGGACCGTCCGCCCTGCACGATTATGTTGTTTTCTTGACCAAGCTTAAACAAAAGCTGTTAATTATCTTATTAGTTAAATCAGGTATGCTAGCAGTAGTAAAAATATTAAAATGTGCATGGACCCAAGAGTTAAGAACAATTGTTCTCTTGGTCAATATTCCACTTTTCAGGCTGGGAGGTCCAGTTCCCTTTTCTGAGACTACTGTATAAAGATGCATTTCTAGTAGATCTGACTTCAGCATGAAGAGTTACACCATGTCAGCAGGGAAAATCTGGTCACTGGCATCTATACAGTACATGACCCTATCACCAGCATGTTTCAGAGATAAGGTGTATGCTGCAGCTCTTTCCACATGGCTCATCTTGACAATATGACATCCCAGACACTTTATATGGATATCCTGACCTGAGGGCTTCTGCTTGTCCTCTTGTCCTCGTATCTGAAAATCGCTTAAGCAGAATAGGAAAAAAGTCAGCTGATCACTTTTTGCCATATGGAGATGAAATTGGTCTCTCTTTGATTTCTCGAGGAATGGAGCACGCAGCTGTGCAGATTGCTAGCTATACCGTGTATACTGTATATGAAGCACTTAAATAATCGAGGGAAATAATCAATTGATTATTGGGATTTTGTTTTTGCCCTTATTATTTGACTCATATAATTTTTATTATTTATTTATTTATTATTTTTTTCAATGTTTTTTGTATGTGCTCATGAGCTAACTCAGACTTAGTACAGTAAGTGTGTATACATCGGAAAATCATTCATACTTTGTGTATATCCTGTCCAACAAGACTGGCATAAACCTAATTAGAAAGTAATCATGAATTTATTTCCCCATGGCTTTAACAGATTGCCAAGCACTAGTGTTCATAAATGTACTCGGAGACTGTATTATTGCGTCGATATCGCAGAGAGGCAATTGTTGCCAATAGAAAGCTGAACGATATTGAATCAGGGTTTAATTTGAACTTCACTGGCCACTACTTTTAATGCAATGAAAAAGAAGGGGGTAAAAATCAATGAGCTCTTTCAGTTTATTTCTCTTCCTATTTAATCAGGCACATAGTAAACATGCAGCAAACCGACACGCTGTGTTTCAAACTCTTTTAAACAGGACAATAAATGATGCCTGGATCTTTGGCCGAGAAAAGGAGATGAATGAAGTGTCGGAGAACGAGGTGGTAGGGTGCCAATTACTCCGGACGTTAGGAGGAAAAGACCGCAATTAGCTTTCAATCATGTTTGTTATTCACGAGGAGAGAGGGGGAGGAAGAGATGTGGTAGTTTTCTTCAGCCTTCCTTACAACATTTACACATTTATTAAAAAAAAAAAAAAAGTATAATCAACAAGGGCAGGGCAGGTCACTGGTGTCTCAATCGGTTAAGGCTGCGGGTTGCTGGGATGCTGATCTGAAGGTTGGGGGTTCAAGCCCCAGGACCAGCAAGTTGCCACTGTTGAACTCTTGAGCAAGCCCCTTAACTATATCTGTTCCAGGAGCGCTGTATTCTGGCTGACCCTGCGCTCTGACCCTGGCTTCCTGTCTGATGTTGATTTGAAAAAAAAAAAATCTCTGTTCTGTAACGTACATGTGACTAATAATATTAATTATTATTATTATTATTATTATTATTATTATTATTATTATTATTATTATTATTAAGTAAATGTACAGAAGGAATATTTCAGTCCTGATTATCTATGCTTCCTGGGTGGGAGGAGCATAGACAATCTTCACTGTCAGCCACAGCAGCAGTAGATAATTCAGGCATCTCTGAGCTCATTTATATAGAAGAGGGCAGATAGCACTTTTCCTAAAGTGTGTTAAGCTGTACTGTGAGCAGCAAGATGATGACACATGATTAATGTAAATTTCACCATGGAATCAGTTTTAGACATTCTGTCTTCATATTATTATTATTATTATTATTATTATTATTATTATTATTATTATTATTTTGTGTTGATTTTCTGTTGATTTTCAATTTTTTTAATACAAATAATATAAATAATAAAACATAAGGAAATAATAATAATATTTACGGTCACTTTTGAGTTGCAGTATCCAACTAGAAACGTATTATACAATATAAATATTTTTAAAGACATTTCAAATCTACAATATTCTACTAATTCCTTACTTACTAATAATCTTATTTCAGTTTTTTACTGTCATTACTGTCCTTATTATGAAGAGCTACAGTGTCGGGTCCGCCGTGTGTGAATTCTGTAGAAGCTGTTCCTCTCATTCCGGTTGTCCACCACTTCCTGTTTCTCAGTGTGGGTTTTCAGAAGGTAGCTTTAATGTGTAACTCAGCTGGGAATCAGAAAATGAATCAGTCCTGAACCAGGGGTTGTGTTAAATTCTGTGAAACAGAGCCTGTTGGTCAGAGAGGGTATGATGGGAGATATGGGGTTTCTTGGTTAGAAGCGTTGACCTTTTTTCTAGCATCAGCACAAGGGGCGTTAGATGTTGTCGAAAAAATCCGCAGGGGGTGAAATGAGCTTTCGCTCAATCGGGAGTAGCGATGGCTTTCCCTTGAACTGCCATGTTTGTGCTGTTCTTGTGTGTGTGAGAGTGTGTTCGTGCACATTCAGGAATTAGCTCTGTAAGTCTGAGGTCTCAGGCTTTTATTTATATATATATATATATATATATATATATATATATATATATATATATAAATTCCTTATTTACACTAAACATTTACACGTGTTAAAGAATCAGCCCCATGTAACGAGCTGTGGGAGCTGGTTCCTAATTAGCAGCGTAAACACGCTTATACCTTCCGCATCTGTACAGATGCATTTTATTGCTTTTGGATATTTGTTCTTCTTCCCTAATGTAGCTTCAATTAAAGTTATTCGAGTTTGAATGGAAAAAGTTCCAGCACTGCGACTCATTAGTGAGAAAATAAATTCTGTTATTTTGTGTATAAGATTAGTGTTAATACAATGCACGTATCTCTGTACATCAATCTACTAATGATAATGTTTTTTTTTTATTAAAAAAATGCATTTTTTGTCCTTTTATAATTACAGTGGAACCTTGGATTGTGATTAACTCGGCCTGTGAGTGTTTTGCAAGATGGGCAAAAATTTTAACTATATTTTAACTTAATAAACGAGCGCTGTTTTGATATATGTGTAGTACGCATGCACTTTGTCTGCCGTGCGTCACATGATCACAACTGGGCCAATGGTTCCTTTCTCTCTTGCGTGCAATGGGATTATGGGTAATCGTCTCCCATGCTCAGTCTCAGTGCGCGTGTCATTAGAGAGATTCCTTGTTAAAGATCTAGAGTCTCTCTGTAAGAAAGCCGAAACCTTTATATTTTGTATCAATTATTTTATATGAATATTTCTGATTTGTGGAACAATCATCTGAGTTTCCATTATTTCTTATAGGGGAAATTCGCGTTGACATACAAGCACGCTTCTAAAAACAAATTGTGCTCGCAATCCAAGATTTAAATGTACTCTCGGTGCTGTTGAATTAACACTAGATATGACTTCTGTAATTTCTGTACTGTATTAAACATTTACATTTCTCCCTGAAGCTGTTTTTATAGAATGTGTTAAAACAAGCAGATTAACTTGAAAACGGTCTGATTTGTGATCCTGCTGTAATCCATGTAAAAAAATAACCAAATGACCTCCTGACCTAGACCCAGAATTCAGTAGCGCCATGGTGTAAGATCTGGTCCATGTGTTCGTATTATAGATGACTGTATGTTTTAGGGCATTCTGTAGCAACATAACCCCCTGACAGACACATAAATGCATCAGACCACAAACTGCACTGCAGGAGACGGAGCAAATCAAATAGATACTGCTGGATTAGAGCGGGAATCGGGTGGCACGCTCCGAGGGAACCATATGGCAGGCCGAGACTCGTTCGCTCCGAGGAAAGAAGTGTGTGAAAATTACAAAACAGCACATGAGCTTCGCCGCAGTGAGGGTCACCTTTACATGACCTTCCCTTGGATCTTTGGGGCAAGAGTGTTGGGTGTGTGCCTGAGCATGAATTAATATTCTCACTCACTCACACAGACAAACACAGGCACACAGATAAATATACACATTTTTCAAGGATTCAGAGTGACGGATACAGGGTTGAAGTGAATGAATGATCAAATGATCGAGTGGTGGAGTGGATGACGTTTCAACTGATCCATTTAGTATCAAAAGAAGCTATAGAACAAATGAAAAACAGAATATGTGATAATGGGAATGACAGAGAGACAGAATGAGTAATGGAAAGTGTGGACAAGAGCGAGCGATTGACTTGTGAACAACAGGGTTATTGACGATACGGTTACAGTGATGAAGTGAATGGCAGAATGACAGGATTAAGTGAGGGAGTAAACGGAACGCATACCAGAATAAACGACGGAATGAGCGAAAGACTGACCGGAAACGACAGAAATTCATGATGAAAGGAAAAAGCGACAAAGTGACACCATAGTGTCTGTGGGAGCAGCGTTAGGAGAGTACATTTTCAGAATGAGTGATGGATTGAGCAAAGGAGTAAATGACATCATAAATGACAGAATGACAATGACAGAATAAATAATGGAACGGATGACTGAAGCAAGTGACGGTGTAACGCACCATTGTCTATGACAGGACACTTATGTGCACACATATGATTCATGTGTATTCAAATACTGCAAAATGCTGCAGAAAAAAAGAGAGAATCCTATACACTTATTTCTTTGAACACGTAACTGATGCGCTTCACAAACTTGTAAAATTTGTTCTTGTTGTTGGTTGTGTCATGTGTAGAAAACCTGAACCTCCAGCATGAACAAGATCATACTATATATTCATAGATCTCTCTCTCTCTCTCTCTCTCTCTCTCTCTCTCAAACACTCATACACACTTACAGTATACTCTGTTGTCTCTCTAGTTTTGTTTTATGTTTTATCACACATAAAAGGAGAAAGAAAAAAATGCTTAGGTGGTTTTTGGAAAATAATCAACAGACACAAAGTCACTGTTTCAAGCCATGTCTTGATTCGTTATACATTTATTCATTGTCCTCAACCAGGATGTCCAGCATGTTCACTTTTTCAATGAAAGCTGCTGTTTCAGAAAATTAATCACACAATTGGTCAATGTCCATATCCACAATGACTTAAATTTTTTTTTATTATTATTTTACATCTGAGCAGTTGAAGGCCTTGACCAAGAGCCGAACAGTGGCAATGTGTTAACAGTGGGGTTTGAACCTAGGACATTCTGAACTGTAGGCCAATGTATTAACCACAGAGTTACAGTACCCCAATACTCACGGCCAACTCAGGATCCAGGATTCAAACATTTCTGTAGTAGACAAAAATATTAGCCTTTATTTAATTCCCTTCTTTCTGTGTGTGCGCTAGCCATTTTTTAAAAATCAGTCTAGGATCAGAGTTGATACTGTACTACACTACAAAAGTATTCTGTGTGTGTGTGCGTGTGTGTGCGTGTGTGTGTGTGTGTGTGACTTCAGACAGATTATCCTCCCAGTGGCACTCTTAAGAAATAAATATTTTTATTTGCCGCCGCTGCCTCACTCCTTTTGCTAGCAGGCAGACGCCACTGACAGCGACACTTAAATGAGACAGATGAATGGAGGGATTTTCCGTTGAACCCCTTACACCGAATGCACACACCCACACAAACACAAAACACACATCTAAGCCTACTTGAGTCTGTTTTTTTTTTTAAGTAGTTGTCCTCTACTTTTGAATTTCACATACTACATAAAAAAGAACTCTTTCCTCCAGTACATTTTTAAACATAATTTCGCTACAGTCATATACTGTATTGATACATTTATTCCTAATCTTCTATTTACGAGTCGAATGCTAATTGCCAGATGATATCCGCCTTGTTAGTTTATATCCTGTTAATGTGAAAAATTACAGCCTTTGTTAGTGAGCCTTAGCTAATGCTTTCTGACAGTCCTTTCCAGGATCCTTTGTGAATGCAGCGCTCGCTTACAGTCCATCATTTCTACTTAGAGTTAAGTGAAGGATTTGACGATGTGCGCAAGCTAAGGGAAGTGACAAATAAGCATTCGTTACTTGTTGAACTGAACAAAATGTGACAGGTAGTGTGTAGTTTGTCAAAACTTGCTGGCTAAGTACACTTACCAGAGGCACCAGTGGTCTTTTCTGCTTCACCCCTTCAACTACTGATGGAATCCTGATGATGCCACTGGCTAAATTGTCTATAATACCGGAAAAAGAGGGGGGACCATTTTTGCCATATCACACCAGCCATTTATGGGCATCTGTGGGCCCATGCATGTGGAGAAGGGACAGGTAGAACTATTCTTTGAGTGTGTTAAACCTCTCCCTAACGTTGTCACCAAAAATGACTATACTACTGACGTATGAGTCGTGTTCAAGTCAAAACAGGACTTGTGATGACATTTCTGGTGAATGAAGGCCTAAAAGCGATTGACATTTCATTTAAATGGTGCAAACCTTTTAAAGAAGGCTGTAAGTCAGTGAATGACAATCTCCGCCGAGATGGCTCATAGCCCAGTGTAGACATTCCTGTGAAAATTCAGCAAATGAAATGCCTGATCCTTGGAAATCAATAGATAATTTTTTGTTTGCTAACTTGAAGAAGATATCCATCTGTCTGTGGGCACTCTACACATAATAATAAAAAAAAAAACACCACTTGCATCCACTTGCATGTTACAGGAACTCAGCTGGCACTTATTACCACATCCCCCATATAGTCCTGATCCTGCTCCAAACCTTTTTTCACATGTTTGGGCTATTAAACCAGTGTTTGGGAGGCAAAAATTTCAGATGTGAAGCAGGCAGTCCAATCATGGCTCTGGAGTACTATGAAAACTTTCTACCATAATAACCAAGCACTAGTGAAATGCTAGGATTAGTGTATTGCGGAGGCAGGGGATTCCATAGAGAATTAAGAGTTCAAGTTCTGCTTTAACTTAAATGGCCCTTGATTAATAAACCCCTCTCACTTAGAGGTCCTTGGAATCATCCTTACTTGAGAATTAAAGTTGTGAGGAACAAAATACACCAGCCCTGCTTCAGAGTGCTTTCTCTCCTATCCTTTATTTCTGTCTCTCTCTCTCTCTCTCTCTCTCTCTCTCTCTCTCTCTCTCTCAGTATTGTGATTTATTCAGACAGCTGGACATGATATTTACAAATACACTCATTAATCAGCCTTGATTTGTGTATTCGCTGCAGTCGATTAATTTGATTGCCACAGCAAATTGTTCATCAGCAGTTCCCAGGCAGTGTCAACGATTTTGAGGCAAAAATAGAGGAAGAAAAGGTCACCAGCAACAAGAAGATAAAAAGATAAGAATTATATGTTACTTTAAACTATGGGTAATATCCATGGAGAAATGCATATTTAAAGGTTAGGTTTAAAAGAATAAGAATAATTGGAAATAGTGATGTTACAATTTGAATATACAGAAATGAGATGGAGATGCAGTGATAACGGAGACAGTGGCAGCTGTCAAGACTTTCCACTTGTTCCATCAGTTTTAGTGAATCCTTGAGTGCTGTCCATGTGGGCAGTGTGGCAAACCATTTGTGGATTCTGTCCTAACATATATTTTGACATGATGACTAACTGACTCCATGTGGGCACACGTTTTAGCCAAGTATAGCCAGAAAACAAGCGGACTAAGAGCTGAACCCTGAGGCACTTTTGAAAAATGGAGGCATAGAAGAATTTACAGAGATGGCTTCAGATAAACTTCGATTCCAATGTTATATTTATTTTTTTAAATGGTTATTATATCTTATGTTAGTATCTCAGTAACTGCAAAAGGTTGACTTTTGGAAACTTTCCAAGTTTAAACTGCCTTGATTGTATAAAAGTTGCTTGATTGTATAAAAATAAAAAAAGATATTTTGATGAGACGCTGAAGCATGAAAATGTCACGATGTCATTCATGTTAAGATAGCATAAAATTGTCAGTCAGCTCCCAGTCTTATGTCAAGTCACATCTTGACCTATGAACATTTTACCAGATCTGATGATCACACAGTATTGCATTTTCTTACCTGGCTAAATGACTTCACGTCTCTGAGTGTGCCCTCTAGGCCACATTTAACGAAAATTGAGAAAGTGTCATTGTTGCCATCTATGCCATATTCCATTGTTCATTTTAAAGCCTGAAAGGGCACAAGAAAGATATTAAGCTCTGATTAGATTCGGGACTAATTGAAAGAATGGAAAACGTCAGTAACAAAAAGACTAGTTTGAAATGTCACTGATCCATTTGTCATACCACGCTTCATAATAATAATAAGAATGATTAAAGGACGAAATTAGAGAAGCAAAGCACTGATGTCTAAGCACTTGTAAGAAAACCACCAAGCACACAGAGAACATGTAATCTATACACACACATTTGAAACACCAACCCTGGAGGTGGATAACTTTTAAAGAATACACACACACAACTGTTAGTAAACACTTTTAATACAGGAGTCTCACTGTTGTCCTTGTCCTGACTGATAATCTTTATTTCTGTGATTTTTGTTCTGTTGGCTTTTTTTGGTTTTTAATTAGCATTTAAAAACTTAAACCTGTCTACTTACAGACTTACAGTATTGAGCAATCGTATGTGTGCATAAGAAATTATTTAAAAGACAGTTCAGAAGCAATATTTTATATTTCGTTAGAACAACATATAGTCATCAAAGCGTGACATTCACTATGTTAGAAGAGCATGCTTAGCTAGAGATTCAGCAATTAAACCCAATCTTTGAGAATTGTCATTTTCCCAGACTGCGTCAGTGTAATAATGATTGTGAACAAAACTAACTTAATTTCTAACCTCTGAATATGAAACACTCATTCACTTATCTATATCGTTTTATCCTGTATACAGTGTCATAGCGGGGCCTGGAGCCTACCTCAAGAGACTTAGGGCAAGAGGCACACCCTGGATGGGGTGCCAATCCACTGCAGGGTACATACACATACAGTATGTAAGGTACATTGCAGGGACTTTACTCTCCCTGATTAGGGAATGTCAATTAGCCTAATCTGCATGACTTTGGACTGTGGCAGGAAACCCACCAAGCACTGGGAGAACATGAAAACTCCATGCACACAAACCCGAGGCAGGAATCAACCCTGGACAATGGAGGTGCAAGGCCACAGTCCTAAACACTAAGCAACCATTCTGCTTTGATTAAGGATTTTGCCCTTGACATTCTAATTGAACTTTGCCTTGGATGTTTTGACTTTGATTCAGCCTGACGTGTAACACGGCCACACATGCGACAGGCGGTTGCTAGGCAACCCCGCAGCACTAATAATCAAGGGAGACGAGCTACACCTGGCCGGTAGGTTATTTAAGCTCCCAGAAACCAGCGCACGCTGTGCGAACATTAGATAGCACCAGGTACGAGAGCGTGGCTCTGGTATAGGGAGTGAAAAGAGAAAAGTGAGAAGGGAAAGTGAAAAGAGAAAAAGACAAAAGTGAAAAGGGAAAGTGAAAAGAGAAAAAGACAAAAGTGAAAAGGGAAAGTGAAAAGAGAAAAGTGAAAAGGGAAAGTGAAAAGAGAAAAAGACAAAAGTGAAAAGGGAAAGTGAAAAGAGAAAAGTGAGAAGGGAAAGTGAAAAGAGAAAAAGACAAAAGTGAAAAGGGAAAGTGAAAAGAGAAAAGTGTGAAGGGAAAGTGAAAAGAGAAAAAGACAAAAGTGGAAAGGGAGAGTGAAAAGAGAAAAGTGAAAAAGACACAGTGAAAAGAGAAAAGTGAAAAGGGGAAGCGAGAAAGAGAAAAGAGAAAAAGGGAAGGAGATAAGAATAATAACAACAAACAAATACCGGTTCATTGTGAAGAAGCACGGTGACACGCGCCGCCATAAGCGCGCCCTCCTTCCTCTCATAACGCTGTGTGGTGTTCACGCGAGCCGATTATTCCTGCTGAAATACACAATCCACGGCCCATACCCCTCCAAGTCCTGCGTTGGGACTCCCATACATAATTAAATACCGAGGGCTGCCATATTGAAGCACCCCCTCATAACAGAATGTTCGCACCAGAGAAGAAGCCCGCGGATTTGGAGCGGGTGTGCGAGATAGTAACCGGTCAGGCGGGAATGATCGGTAAACATGAACATGCTCTGAACGAATTATGTTCAGAGATAAAGGGAATTTCGCAGCGCTTAGACAAAATCCATGAGCGCCTCGAGACACAGGGCACTTCCGGATCGCCGGTGAACCCGGAGGCACTTCCGGGTTCAGCTCGTGCGGCCGTCACTGTAGCACAAGCACCCCCCCTGGTGGCCGAGACGAGATTACCTACTCCCCAACCTTATGCTGGGGAATCTGATAAATGCAATGCCTTCCTACTCCAGTGCTCTTTAATATTTGAAATGCAACCATCCCAATTTCCCACTGAGAGAGCCAAGGTTGCATATATGATATCATTATTAACGGGAAGGGCATTGGAGTGGGCCACCGCAGTATGGCAAAACCTCCTAGCAGCACACACTACAGCCCATGAATTTATACAGGCCCTCAAGGCCACCTTCCACCATCCACATCTGACTAGTGGTGTAGTCTCGCCCCTCCTCCGCATTCGGCAGGGAGGACGGTCGGTGGCAGATTATACCATCGAATTCCGGACACTAGCTGCTAGTTCAGGCTGGAATGCGGCAGCAGGGAATCTCATAGACGTAGAGCTGGTGCGGAGACTGGCTTTGCCATTTCACCGACTCTCTGCTCCCATTTCGGTGGCGGCCCTGGACGGTCAGTTATTTGAATCCGGTCCAATCATACATGAGACTGACCCTCTAATATTGCGTATTGGACAACATGCAGAGTGAATTTCCTTCCTCATTACCCGAGTGCCTGAGCTCCAGGTGGTACTGGGGTTTCCTTGGTTACAGGAACACAACCCCCGTATTGATTGGTTAACCTGCTCTGTCTCGGTTTGGGGAACTCGTTGCGCACAGAGCTGCTTAAAAGGGATCAGAACCCTAGACACGCAGCCACCCCATCAGGTCGACCTCTCGGCAGTTCCCAAAGATTACTGGGACCTGGCGGAAGTATTTTCCAAGTCAGGGGCCCAAAAGCTTCCTCCCCATCGACCTTTTGACTGCGCAATCAACCTGCTTCCGGGTTCGAATCCACCAAGGGGAAAACTCTACTCCCTGTCCCCTCCCGAGCAATTAGCCATGGAGGAGTACATCCAGGAAGCATTGTCCCTTGGATTCATTCGACCGTCTAAGTCCTCCGCAGGGGCCGGGTTCTTCTTCGTAAAAAAGAAGGATGGGGGTCTCCGCCCCTGCATAGATTATCGGGGGGTGAACGCGATGACACTGAAAGACCGCTATCCCCTTCCTCTGATGAATTCCACCTTTGAATGCCTGCAAAAGGCGAAATTGTTCACAAAGCGAGATTTACGCAGTGCTTACAATTTGATCCGCATCAGGGCAGGGGACGAGTGGAAGACCGCGTTTATTACACCATCGGGGCACTACGAATACAAGGTGATGCCCTTCGGCCTGACTAATGCGCCAGCCCTCTTTCAGAGGTTCATTAATGAGGTGCTCCGGGAGACACTTAACCTCTACGCCTTTGTCTACTTGGACGACATTTTAATTTTTAGTGCCTCCAATGCCAGAGCACGTCACCCACGTGCGCCAGGTGCTGCAACTTCTCCAGCAGAACCATCTATATGTTAAGCTGGAGAAGTCACAGTTCCACACAACCTCCACTTCCTTCTTGGGTTTCGTGGTATCCCAGGGTCGTCTCCAAATGGATCCGGCCAAAATAAAGGCTGTGGCTAGTTGGCCCCGTCCCACATCGCTTCGGGCAGTTCAACGCTTCCTGGGGTTCGCCAATTTCTTTCGGCGGTTCATCCGCAATTTTAGCACCTTGGCGGCTCCACTTAGCGCCCTCACAAAGAGGAACCCAGGGCGATTTAAATGGACAGAGGAGGCACAAACAGCTTTCCAGGCTATAAAAATAAAACTCACCACAGCTCCAGTCTTGCGGATGCCAGATCCGGAGACCCAGTTTGTAGTGGAGGTAGACGCATCCGATGTGGGGGTGGGCGCGGTTCTCTCCCAACGTTCCAGGGAGGACCAGAAACTACATCCCTGCGCCTACTTCTCACACCGCCTGACCCCGGCAGAGAGAAATTATGGCATTGGAGATCGGGAGCTCCTTGCCATAAAGCTGGCTCTAGAAGAGTGGAGACACTGGCTGGAGGGGGCCAAAGAGCAAATATTGATTTGGACCGACCACAAGAACTTAGAATATATTCGGTCGGCCAAACGCTTAAACCCCCGACAAGCCAGATGGTCCCTCTTCTTCTCCCGGTTTGATTATGTGCTCTCCTTCCGTCCGGGCTCAAAGAACCTCAAGCCGGACGCCCTCTCGCGTCAATGGGACCCCCCGTTAGAGGAGCCCGAAACGGAGAGCATTATCCCAGCGCCCCGCATCCTTGCCCCTGTGCGCTGGGCCATTGAACATCAAATCAGGCAAGCACAGCGACAGGAACCAGATCCGGGAGGAGGACCCTCCGGAAAGTTATATGTTCCTGCCGGTCTCCGCTCCCAAGCTCTCACATGGGGCCACTCGTCCCCGTTCACGGCACACCCAGGCGCCACTAGAACCCTCGAGTTTCTTCGTCGGCGTTTGTGGTAGCCCGGCATGGAGAGAGATGTTCGGGCTTATGTGGCGGCCTGTCCGACCTGCGCGCAGAATAAGGAACCACGTACACGGCCCGCCGGACAGCTGCACCCATTACCCATACCGTCACGCCCATGGTCCCATCTTTCCTTGGACCTCATCCAAGGGGAACACGGTCATCTTGGTAGTGGTAGATCGGTTCTCTAAAGCCTGCAAGTGTATTCCCTTGCCAAAACTTCCGTCAGCCAAAGAGACAGCGCAGTTAATCCTCCAACAGGTGGCCCGAGTGCATGGCCTCCCAACCGACCTGGTCTCTGACCGGGGCCCGCAGTTTGCTAGCCGGTTTTGGGGAGCGTTCTGTAAACTCATTGGAGCCACGGCCAGCTTGACATCGGGCTTTCACCCTGAGTCGAATGGGCAAACAGAGAGGGTGAACCAAGACTTAGAGCGCACCCTCAGGTGCATAACCTCTTCCAACCCGTCATCATGGTCTGACCACTTAATGTGGGTCGAGTATGCCCACAACACCCTGTGGCACTCCTCCCTGGGCATGTCACCCTTTGAGTGCCAATTCGGATATTCCCCCCCTATGTTCCCAGAGGAGGAACCTGAGGTAGGGGTCCCCGCTGCACAAAGTTTGGTACAGCGGTGCCGTCGGACCTGGAGGAGGGCCCGAGCCGCTCTACAAGTCGCCAGGCGCAGGGCGACCCTCACGGCGAATCGGAAGCGACGGGTAGAACCCTCCTTCCGTACAGGACAACGAGTCTGGTTGTCCACCAGGGACCTCCCACTAAAGCTCGAATCACGAAAGCTGGACCCCCGATACATCGGGCCGTTTAAAATCATGAGGAGGATTAATCCAGTGGCGTACCGCTTGGCTCTCCCCCGGTCAATGAGGATCAATCCTACATTTCATGTATCACGACTGAAACCAGTGCTCTGCAGCACCTTAGCTCCCAGACCTACACCACCCCCACCCCCACCCCGTATCATTGATGGGTCCCCAGCATTCACAGTTCGACGTATCCTGGACGCAAGGCGAGTCCAGGGCGCCATACAATACCTAGTGGACTGGGAGGGGTATGGCCCAGAGGAGCGCTCTTGGGTGCCAGCCCGGCACATACTAGACCCCGAACTTGTTAGGGAATTCCGGGCTAGCCATGGGGCTGGCACAGGAACGCCAGGGGTCGTTCCTAGAAGGGGGGGTACTGTAACACGGCCACACATGCGACAGGCGGTTGCTAGGCAACCCCGCAGCACTAATAATCAAGGGAGACGAGCTACACCTGGCCGGTAGGTTATTTAAGCTCCCAGAAACCAGCGCACGCTGTGCGAACATTAGATAGCACCAGGTACGAGAGCGTGGCTCTGGTATAGGGAGTGAAAAGAGAAAAGTGAGAAGGGAAAGTGAAAAGAGAAAAAGACAAAAGTGAAAAGGGAAAGTGAAAAGAGAAAAAGACAAAAGTGAAAAGGGAAAGTGAAAAGAGAAAAAGACAAAAGTGAAAAGGGAAAGTGAAAAGAGAAAAGACAAAAGAAGGGAAAGTGAAAAGAGAAAAAGACAAAAGTGAAAAGGGAAAGTGAAAAGAGAAAAGTGTGAAGGGAAAGTGAAAAGAGAAAAAGACAAAAGTGGAAAGGGAGAGTGAAAAGAGAAAAGTGAAAAAGACACAGTGAAAAGAGAAAAGTGAAAAGGGGAAGCGAGAAAGAGAAAAGAGAAAAAGGGAAGGAGATAAGAATAATAACAACAAACAAATACCGGTTCATTGTGAAGAAGCACGGTGACACGCGCCGCCATAAGCGCGCCCTCCTTCCTCTCATAACGCTGTGTGGTGTTCACGCGAGCTGATTATTCCTGGTGAAATACACAATCCACGGCCCATACCCCTCCAAGTCCTGCGTTGGGAGTCCCATACATAATTAAATACTGAGGGCTGCCATATTGAAGCACCCCCTCATAACATGACGTTCTTGATTTTCTGATATTGATAAATGAATGCAGCAGGATTAACCTCTCAGTGTTTGAAGTGCCTGTGTGGAGCTTCTCACTCAATCTGTCTCTTTCTTTGTGACTGCTGGAAAGACCCACATGGATGTACAATATTCAACACACTTACTGTATCTTCAAACTTAATAAATATTCTATAGAGACAACACAGTGTAAGGACTTTCTTCTACAATGCTCTTTGTTCTTCACATTTCATGAAGGATTATCTGAACAACATAAGATAGCTCTTTTTCTGAGCCTGCTTACAGATGAAGCGCTCTGTTGGGCCACATCCGTCTGGAACCAAGGGGACAAGTACACTAAGTTCTACAGTCGTTTTATTGAACTATATTAACGTGGTTTTGATCACTCTCCAGAGGGAGAGGAAAGCAGAGAGAAGCTGATGAATTTAAAACAAGGCAATGGACAGGCTGCAGAATATGCTTTGGAATTACGGACACTAGCAGCAGAAAGTGTTTGGAATGAACGAGCATCAAAAGCAGGTTTTTGCCAAGGTTTGAATCGAGATTTACTCACTGAAATGGCTTGCCATGATTATCAAGTATCTCTAGATTCACTCATTAAGAGACTATCTGTCTTGATCCAGAACAGTCAGCAGCATAAAAGGAGAAACCCACATCACCAGAACCCACTTGAGTAAGCCATGCCAAGCTAACTGATGAATGGGAAAGGTAAAAAAAAAGTCAAGACCCCAGTGAGTTCTTCCCAGTTTATTCCCCATGAATCACTAAGCCTTGTAATTGTTATAAACACTTTGACACTCTTTGTCTTACAGAATTCATTAGCTCAGAAAAAGCAGGAAACTTAATGGATTATGATACCATACTCCCAACATTCGCGACCACTAAAGCAACCCGTGCACATCCAATCCATTGATGGAGGGCCTATTGGTGCTGGAATAGTAAATAAATCTACAACACCCTTGACACTATAAGTTGGTGTCTTACATAAGGAATCCTTATCATTTCTCACTTACTCACTATCTATACCACTTTATCCTATATTCTCGGTCACGGGGGGCCTGGAGAGGAAACCTAAGGCACAAGGCTGGTACACCCTGGACAGGGTGCGATTCATCACAGGGCACACACACATACACAACTCACACAATATGGACAATTTGGCAATGCCAAACCAACATGTCTTTGGACTGTGGGAGGAAACCGGAGTACCCGAGGAAACCCACCAAGCACCAAGGAGAATCGAACCTGGCCGGGAATCAAACCCAGACCCCGGAGGTGCAAGGCGATAGTGCTAACCACTACCTTATCATTTCTGGTGAAAGCTAAATAGTAGATTATTTCTGGGTACCCCTGGATGCAGCTTCATGAACCTCAGTTTTCCTGGAGTCAGAGAACCATCACAAAGTGGTCTGTTATCCTCATCTAGCAGTTCTGCAGTTGGCCACAACTACAGTTGAAAGCCCTGAACAACCTACAACATTTACTATCCCTATCATCTAGATGAGATACAGGGAGGTCTTTAGCAAGACCAAAGCCAGTGGTCTTTCTCCACATTGAGACTACCATTATGTAATCAACCTGCTGCCAGGTACCTCCTACCAGTCTCCTCCATATAATCGTGTTCATCCTCTGTCTCTGACTGAACAAGCAGCCATGTATGAATACTTTTTGTGCAATTTTTCTGCACACTTAAACACTTAAAATAAATTGTTACCCATATTGCACAAAATCTTTCGCACATCATTACTTACATCGACCACATACTGATCTACCCCCTGTCATTTGAAACCCATGTACAAGCAGTATTGTCACGACTTTTGCAGAAATATGTGAATGTTTCATTCCTGGGCTACATCATAGTATATGTTCTAAGGGAGTGGACATATGTCAGAGTAAGGTCACTGCAGTCACAGAATGGCTCGCTCCAAAGACAGTCAAGGGATTACAATGTTTCTTTGCAAATTTTTACAGAAGATTTTTCTGCTCTACAGCATGCCCACTCACTGCTCTTCTTAAGAAAAGTCCAAAACGCCTTACATGGAATCATGCTGCTGAAGAGGCCTTTCAAAAGCTCACAACAGCCCACACCTCAACATTTGGAAATTGATTTCATCAAAGACCTTCCTGAATCCCAAAGAAAAACCACAATATTTTTAATTATAGACCACTTTTTAAATCATTGCGCCTTGTCTCACTGTCACAGTTACCAACTGCATCTGAGACAACAGAGCTCTTTAATCATTTATTTACCGTAAATACTTTGGAATTCCTGGGGACATTGTAAGTGACAGAGGGACCCAGTTCCTTCTCAAGAGTCTGGAAGAAGAGAATTTCTCAACAAGAGAAATTGGGAGTCTCAGTGAGTCTCACATCAGGTTATCATCCACAATCCAATGGTCAAGTGGAAAGAGCTAATCAGGAGTTAAGCATTTTCTTAAGAATTTACTATTTTGAAAATCAAAAGGATGGTTTTCCAATTTCCCCACTCACTTTTTGGGGTGTATGGGATGGGATCTGTCACACATTCAGTGTGTCCAAAAACAAAAAAACTCAAACTGCCATGCAGCCTACAAACATGGAAGGCATGGACTACAACTACCAATAACACACTTTTCAGGATCTCTTGATTACTAACCTGCAACATATGTGTTAAAAAGACGCTGATCTGTAGCTCAGTGCAAAGTATTTCACCTCTAGTGTGACATTACGAAGCCTGTGTTTTGCCTGTGATATTTTCATTTTGACTCTGATTATTGGTTTTGCCCTTGACATTCTGTTTGCACCTTGCCTGACTCTAGTATGTTTTTGACTTGGATTCAGCCCCACATTTTGAAGTGTCTATTGATAAATAAACCACTTTGCACTCGTATTTACCTTCATTACCACTATGACACATATGAGTATTAACTTTAGATCAATCAAGATATATGAACATCAGTGTAATGAAGTCAGTAACATACTGTACAGTACAATGTGCATGACTCATGACAGTTAGCTGGCTAGATTGTTGGTTAAAAAAAATTTCACAGATTGGTAGCCCAAATGCATGAAGGCTGAAACGGACAGAATTACAAGCTTCCTAGTTTTGAGGTGAGCTGCAGAGCACCAGATTGTTCTCAAAAGTTTTAAACTTCTGATACTAGCTGTCTTATGGGTTTTTCACAGTATCTCGTAAGTAGGTACAGAGGTAAATAGTATTCATTTGAATCCACCAAGCTAGAAATGAACAGAAAGCACACAGAGCGCTTAAATGTTCACACTGCATGAGATTCATGACGGGAAGCCGTTCGTTAATTTAGCGCACTGCACCCGTGTTCATTTGTAAATGACCCCCTAATTTGGCTTCACTCTCCCGTAAACCATCACAAAAAACACAGCGATTAGTGTTTGTTTCTTTTAACAGGTGTGAACACAATAGCAAGTTATTTTTATTTGATGGCTTAGATTGGCTTGCCATGGTCAGGAAAAAATATTCAGAAGTTTCAGGTGGATGTCAAATGCAGGTCTGATTAAACAGGTGTCAGTGGCAAGAGTGAGTACACCAGCTTAGGTGAATTATACACTGATCAGCCATAACATTACAATATGCAGATTTTATGCCCAGTGTTGTGTAGTTTCCACTTGTACCACCAGGGCAGCACTGGCACCTTAGGGCATGGCTCCACAGGGCTTCTGGGGGTGTGCTGTGGTGTCTGGCCCCAAGAGGTTGGGGCGAATCCTTTTTCTTTGTGTGCTTTTTGAATTTCGGTGTAGGGCCTCTGTGGATCAGGGATTTTTTTTATCTTTCTTTCTTTCTCTCTCTTTTTCTTTCTTGAAAATTTGATGGCTGAGTTGTGCCATGTGATGCACTGGGTGTTCTGGTGTCTTTCTATCATCACCAATACTGGTTTTTGTGATTTTTTTTGTTCATTTGTGCTGCGTTTGCTTTTTCTGTGGAATCGAACCAGGCGGGCTGGGCTTTGGTTTGCATGGGCATGGGTGAGACTTGGGTGCCCAGGAGCCTGTCACCAGTTTATTGGTGTATAATTGATCATCAATGTTAATATGATGCTGTTATGTGGTGTTTGTTATGGCTGATCTGTGTAAAGATGATAAGGTCTAACGCTAATCATACAGTAGGCCCGCCGGTTAAATAAAAGCTTCTGCTTCATTTAATTTAGATGTAATTTAATGTAAATTAATATTTAATTAAAATATTGTAATGCTCTATGGAACACTACAATCTAACATTTTATTATTAGTGCGAGTGTTTCCATACATATTATATACACTAATATATTAATATATGTACACAGTGTATATACCAGTGAAAAACCAAAACAGTCATGACCTCACCGTCTGTAGCCTGATTTTTCTTGATGTTTACTCAACCTTTCTTTCTTTCTTTCTTTCTTTCTTTTTGAGGTTTAGTCTTTTTCTCTTGAGCTTTACTTTTCCTTAATACAATATTTTCACCTTTTGCTTTTTTGTTCTTTCTTTCTTTTGTTTATTTCTTCTTTCTTTCTATCTTGAGTGTAGTTTTTTCTTGCATTCTTTTTGAAGTTAACTCTTTCTTACAATTTTTCACCGTTTCTTCTTTCTTTTTGGACTCATTTTTACTCTCTTCCTTTTATTTTTTTCATTCTTACTTTATTTCCTAGTCTTTCTTTCTTGCTTGCTTTCTTTCTTTCATTAGACAGTTTTTTTTCTCTTTTTCTTTCTTTCTTTCTTTCTTTCTTTCTTTCTTTCTTGAATGTTAGTCTTTCTTACTTTCTTTTGTTTATGATACAATTTTCACTTCTCTCTTTCTTTTTCATAATGTTTTTTCTTTTTTTCTTGATGTTTACTCAGTCTTTTTTCATTCTTTAATTTCCTTCCAGTATTAAAAAAAAACATTTAACTTGATGACATTAACAGTAAATATTTAAGGGGAAAATAAAAAGCATGCTAAGCAATGGATGCTAAGCAGTGGATGCTAAGCAATAAACTTTGTTTTAGTGCTTAAACCCTATGATTAGATACTGGCTGCTCATTAATAAAAAGACAAAATGCAAAAATATTAGCTGTAAGTCATGACCCTGCTCGGACTGCCTGATGAGGCCATGACTGGATTACTCTGACTGCTAATTGGTTGAAAGAAAGCAAACTCTTTCAGGGCACTATTTGTTTTTAGATTTGATTTCCATCACAATAACAACACACACACACACACGCGCACACACACACACACACACACACACACACACACACACACACACACACACACACACACACACACACACACACACACACACACACACACAAATTATGCATGTTAATGCAGAGCACCAAAAGGATTTACAACATCCGGCGAAATCAATGAGTGAGTTTAATAATAGATCACTAGGTCAATGTTCAATGCTTCTATTGCTGAAGATGTAGCTGTAAGCTGTGGTCTTAAGGTTCTGGGTGCCTTAAGGGGCAGTAACCCTCGAACAGTGTGGTGGACACATGTGGTTAGGGAAGCTGTCCGACTGAAAAAGGAGTCCTTCAGGGATTTGTTATCCTGGAGGACTCTAGAGGCAGTTGCAAGGTACCTGCAGGCTCGAAGGACAACAGCCGCAGCGGTAGCAGAGAGAAAGCAGTGGGTGTGGGAGGAGCTTGGAGAATCCATGAAGAAGGAACTTCAGGCGGCCCCAAGGTGCTTCTGGAAAACCATCCGGCACCTCAGGTGGGGGAAACGAGGAACCACCCAAACTGTTTACAGCAAGGATGGGACACTGCTGACCTTGACTGAGGAGGTAATCGGGTGGTGGAAAGAGCATTTTGAGGAACTCCTGAACCTGACTAATCCACCCTCTGTTGCAGAGACAGAGCTGGAGGATGACAAGTGGCCGTCGTTTGTGGATTTGGAGAAGGCATATGATCGGGTCCCTCTGGATTTCCTGTGGAAGGTACTGCGGGAGTAGGGGGTGAGGTCACTTCTCAGGGCCATCAATCCCTTTAAGCCCAAAGTGAGAGCCTTCCTGTTGATGTGGTCCTGATATCACCATCAGTCTGTGACCTGCAGCGCTTGCTGGATCGGTTTGCAGCTGAGTGTGAAATGGCAGGGATGAGGTTCAGCACCTCGAAATCTGTGGCCATTGTCCTCAGCAGGAAACCGATGGATTGTTTACTCCAGGTAGGGAGCGAGTTGTTACCCAAAGTTAAGGAGTTTAAGTATGTTGGGGTATTGTTTACGAGTGATGGAACATTGAAACCTGAGGTTGGCCGTAGAATTGGAGAAGTGGGGCAGTATGGCAGTCACTTTACCACACTGTTGTGACGAAAAGAGAGTTGAGCCAAAAGGCAAAGCTCTCAATCTACCGGTTGATCTTCATTCCAGAGATTATATTTCCACACTGGCCTGGGAACGCCTCGGATTCCCCAGTAAGAGTTAGCTGAAGTGGCTGGGGAAAGGGAGGTTTGCTGAAACTGCTCCCCCCCACGACTCGACTTTGGATAAGCGTTTGAAGATGGATGGATGGATGGATGTATGGATAATAATCATAATAAAACAATTGTATTTATTTCTTTCTATTTATCCACCTTTTTTCTTTGTTTCTTTCTTTCTTTTTTAGATGTTTACTAAATTTCTATCAATCTATTTTTATTCATTGTTTCTAACAAAACCATTACATTTTATGTATTTTGGATTAGTTTATGTTAATGTTTTGTCTGTACAATCAATAGTTATAATTCTTTAATGAACCCTGCCACGCTCTTCTATGCACACAGACAGAAAGGTGTCCTACTGAGAACATGCTGATGTCGTGTCAATTCTGCTCGGCTGCCTCTGGGTTTTCAGGCCATCACATTGTAATCTTAAACTGGGAATAACGTTATAGTGCCTCTACAGCATTTAACATGTTAACGAACAATCCGCCGCCAGGAGCCTGGCTGGTCCTCTCAAATCTCACATATACAGTGCTGCTGGTTATTTTTTTACATTGTCTTGCTGAGAACTGGCAGATGATTATTATTCACATAATAATTAATCATAAAGTGTTTGTATTCACGTTTACGCATGTGTAATTAATTAAACGTTTACTTCAGCGCCGTGTGATCATGGTCTCTAATAGAAGTGAGTATGAGTTGCTTGTGATGCACTATATTTGGCTTGCTGTCTCCTTAGTAACCAGGTTTACTAGAGGGCCTCCTCGAACCGTGAACAAGAGGAGCTTTTAATCATGATGATCAGTTTGAATCGGAATGTGCTTTCTGTGACAATCAGCTCTTATTGACCCATGCTGTTGTTTTAAGAGCTGTTATTTAAGGGAGATTTGTTCTCTGGAGAGCATTACCCTTTTGACATTAATCAATACATACTAAACCAGTGGGCATGAGGTGTGAGCTTTTACTTCATAAATCCATACTTTTACTACATATTTAGAAAATACATTTTGATATAAACCTTCCCTATGCTCCTGATCTCATTTTTCCTCATGTTTCAGCTAATGGGTGTGTGTTTTCGGTGCATGTAGGTCATGATCTCATCTTTTTGTACTTGCTTCCCAATCCATAATCTGACTTGCAGGTTTATCTTTTTTTAATAGGGTTTTTAATTTTATTTTATTATTATTATTATTATTATTATTATTATTATTATTATTTTTATTATTATTATTATTTATTCATTTATTTTTTATCTTTTTGGCTCTATAATGTTTTGACCTTTTGCTTTTGAATGCAAAATCTATAAATGAATATAAACAAATAGAGCATGAGTCAATCCATGAGATCTCATTCTCAGCTAATCTATACAAGCTTTGTATTTTTATTTTTATTTTTAATATTTTATTTCTTTACAAACAAACAAACAAACAAACAAAAAAACATCCCTAACAAAAATCACATGTTCTATAATTCATAGTGCAGTTGGCATTTTACGACTTTGTAGCTGCTTAGTGTTTATAGTTTATTTAGCATATATTATCTTCTTTTTCATTCATGTTTACTGCTCACCTGCTGATACAGGAACATGTATTTATTGATCCATCAGCTGCATGTACAGTACATGTACTTTTTACAATGACTAGAAAGTTGACTCTAATATACTTTAAAAATGAACATCCCCAGTGACCTAGATGGTTCTTTGGAATCAAAATATGAAAAAAATTGGTACAGATTTTTTTATTTACCTCACGTAGAATCTTTTGATTTTTTACTACAACGTTTTAGCTGACATTACCAAAAATAAGCTGGATTTAACTGTATTTACTTAAAAAAAATAATGAAATAAAAAAAAAATTAAAAAAGTGTTTTTTTCTGCCAGTAAAATTAAGAATTTCATTTAGGCTTCTCTAATGTGATTGTAAGTAACACTTCAAATGAATCCTACAAACTGGAAAATATACAAGTGCCCCTGAGCACAGAAAATAATAATAATAATAATAATAATAATAACAATAATGTGACCGTTTTCCAGTGGGAGAGCAGGAAGGAGGAAGCAGTTGTTCCCAGGCATGGTATAAATCAATCGAGTCTAGCATGAAAGATTCCTATATTTGTTAGTGCTCTGGCCAAAAATAAATGAATAAAATAAAATCAATTCGTGCAACACTTGCCTAATTCCTCATCCTTCTGATCGTGGGTAATGGGTGCATAGGTGTTTGTAGAATAAAAAAATAATAATAATTATAATGATTATGCCGAGTTCGGGGATCCAGGTTAACCGTGTTCCCTCTGTGCCTTTGTTTTGACAGGTGGTAGATAAATTCCAATGAAAGAAAAGCTTTTTCTTTTTTCTTTTTTATTATTATCGTCTTGATTGCCTTCTGTCAGCCCACTCAAAATTGCTTTTTTGTCTGAATGCTTTCTTAGAGGAAGATTGCTTCAGGGTAAAAAGCTTAAGGTCAAGGGCCTGCAGTTCAATTCTCTGTCTCTCCCACCCACAATCAAGCAGGAGTAGAAAGAAAATCAGAGCTATAAAAGCCCTTTATTGGGTACCTGATTCTCTCTTAGCGACTACCTACAATTATTTATTTTCTATTATACATCTTTCTGTTGCGCAGTCTAGCCTGGCAGAACCTGACTTATGAGGTTGGTTATGAGCAGAAGAAACGTTGCAAGTCACATGCTCACTTGTACTGTAATACATTATTATACCATTGATTTTACAGTAACAGGTCATTTACAGGGATTTTATGCCAGATGCATCAATTATATTGTACTAATAGTGATGTGGTCATTTATTATTATTATTTTTAATAAGGACACATTTACAGTAGTTTAATGGTTATAAAAGTAGTGTCTGCACTTTGTTCTAATCAGAGTGGTATTGTTACATTTTCTGATATATTTAAAAGAAAGAAGTGAACATGTTGTGGTTTCTTGGTAACATGACTAGATGTGTTTCCTTTGTCTTATTGATTTTGTGAGATAGAAACAAGATAGTTTTGATATGAGGAAACTGTAGAAAACCCACCAAGCGTGGCGAGACCATGTAAACTCCACAAACACAGAGTCAAAGTAGATATTGAACCCGCATCACTAATCACTATGCCCCCATGCTGCCTCAAATTATTGATTTTATTTATTACTGGGTAACTACTGTACTCTACATCTGCTTACACTTGAGGAGCCTACAGTACGCTTTTACTTGTAAATGAAGCAGCAGAGTCCAATGCTGAGCATCAAACAATGACAAATCATGAAAACTACAAAGAAAGAGAGAGGAAAGGATAAGGAAAAAATGTCAGTAATAGTTTTTGATTAAAGAATTGAATGTCCTTTATAGAGTTGGTAGACAACTGATTTAGACAGTATCACATCGATAAAGTGAAAATCTGACCAACGGATCATCAGTTTATCCCAAATTGTTTATTAATATTAATATTTTCACCCAAATCTACACTTTTTGTGTTGAAGTCTCGTTCATGGTGCGAATGTAACGTTTTCCACAGCCGTCATTACAATTCGGAGTTTTCAGAAATAGTTCATCTTGTTAATGTCAAATTCATAACACTGATTGTATGCTGTATATTTCCATGACGTAAATGATTTAATTTAATTGATACAGATTTTGAGAACTTGTTTGTTTTTAACAGAATAGATTATGGTAAAAGAAATAAAATAGTTAACTGATACTAAGCTTGTCCATGGTTTGAGGCTTTGTGTTTATCAGTACATGTTCAAATGTCACGTCCATAATGCTGAACCCATCCTTCAGATAAAGAATAAAATGAGGGCATATGCGTGTTTTGCTTTAATGTATTATTAATAGTTGATTATTGATTATTAATGTGGTAAGATTTTGCACTTTATGAAAATAATCAAGATACTGGAGTTACACTTTAGCAGTATTGTACTGTAAAAGAGTATTACATTTAACTAGCCAACAATGGATTACTGTCTGTTATTTTAGACTGAGTATTTTACGTGCCCTGGTTGAGAAAGTCGGACGATTAATGTGTAATTCTGTTCTGTACACTTCCTGTAGCTCATCGTCTTTTCATTACTGTCCTGTCTCCATGTCATGAACTGCACATGTCATCTGGTATTGTGTATAAACCTAGATGCCAAACCCCAGTCCTGCAGGTCAGGGAAGCTATACAAGTATTCCTCTTCTAAAACATACAAAGAATGTACTGTCGGTAAATCAAGAAGGTCAATACACAGATTTCTAATCTAGGCTAAAATCTGTGAGATTTTTTCCATTCGAATAGCAAGCATTTTAAATCTGCTCGTGGAATGTAATTTTATTTTATTTTTTTTCTCCAGCACGTTTCAAAGTGTTTTATTCCACACTATGGTTAAATTCTAATTTCCTATAACCACACGGCTTGGAGATTAGTTCCGACAGGTTTATACAGTACTAATGCGCTTATTCTAATATGGTATTGTTTCCATAGTAACAGCTCATACACAGGGACATGTATGGTATTCACTTGTGATCTTTAATAAAGAAAAACAGAGACTTGTTGTAATGTGGTAAGTCTTTTGTTAGGAAATTGTATGCAATATTTGTTGAGAGAGTCAACGGTCATGGGAAAGTCTTTTCTTGTTCTCTCTAAAATATGACGAGCTGTACTTGTCCTGTTAACCTCAATACAGAGGAAAAGATGGACTCGTGAAGGAAGGACTGTTTTATTATTTTTATAATGGAAGTGCTGAAAAGAAATCTCATGGATGTTCCAGATCATTAAATCTAACTATAAACTGTTGAAAAGGGTCAAAGCAGCATATTACAGTATACTATTATGTAATATCTTCATGTAATTGTGTTACAACACTTATAAACATTAGTTTTCACATAAAAAAAAAAAATAGCATGCCACAATTATTGAGATACCTAAAAGCGTTAACCCTGGAGAATCCATTGATAAATATGTTAAGATTACTTGAAACTGTTGGCACAGTGGGGTAATGGTGTAGCACTTTGGCCTCACATCTCCAGGGTTGAGGGTTTGATTGCCTCCTCAACTCTGGAGTTTACACATTCTCCAAATCTCACCTTCGGTCTGTGTGTGGAAACCTATTAACATAAAGCCGATTAGTGATTTCCAGTGGCACCATCTGACAGATTTGTACAAAGTTATGTACTGTATGTAACCAAACAGTGTGCTCACTGAATACTTTCCAGTAGCAAATCTTAACTTGGTGTATTGTTATTGATTTTTTGTGTCCCCCCTTTTTTTTTTTTTTTTTTTTTTTACCAGAAAGCATTTGAGGGATGTGCAGTTAAGGAGTCAGGAGGGTCATTTAGTCGCGAAATTGCCTCATTGTGCACTACACCTTCCAGCCATTTTGCTCCCAGGGGTTTCAAAGTTAATAGAAGAAAAACTTTTAGGAAATAACAGATTTATTTTAAGCAAGTCAAAAGTGCTGTCTCGAATCCATTCAGAATGAAGTGCAGCAATTATCCATTTCTCCTGCGAAAGTTCGTCGCGCTTACAGAACAGCGAGTGAACTTTTATCTTTAATTTCTTAAACGCCGCTTTTAGCCGGCAGTCAGCTTTCCTCTGAGCTGCTCAAACAGAGGGAGTCGAAACCATCCACTGTGTATGCCTGATGCATATTGTCTGCTGAGGGTGGATTTTATTGCAAGTGCCAAGTTTTATTGAGAGCAAACGTGAGCCGCCCAAACACAATGCAGAGATGGACAAACAAATACGTAAGCAAGCCTCTGACAGATGGAGAAGAGATAAATACTGCATAGGGAAGGACCAAAACAAACACTGGCTCACTGGATATCTGTCTAAACAACATAAAGCCCTGTATTTTACTTTCAGCTTTATACACTGGCATGATGTGAGAAAATATAAAGTATTTTTGTTTTAATTTGCACTTAATTATTCATCCATCTAGGAACCGTTATAGTCCAACTAGGGACCATGGAGGCCAATTGTGACCATTGTATTTTTAGGAGGATGATAGGACCGCCGGTCAACATGCATTCATACACTACAGGCAATGGGCAATGTGGGAGGAAACTGGAGTACCCGGAGGAAAGCCACTAAGCACAGGGAGAACATGCAAACCCCATGCACACAGGCCCCGAGGCGGGAATTAAACTCAGAACCCGGCGGTGCAAGGCAACCACTAACCACTAAGCCACAATACTGCATAAAAAAATATATAAACCCTAAATTAAAAATTCAATCAGCAGATATTTATATATGTACTGTACATATACAACTTTTATTCCAAAAGGTATTCTAATGTTTTATTGACCGACAGACTTAGTTAATTTACAAGTTACCTACTAACTGACTAACTTACTTGATTAATAACTTAATTTTCATTCTCAGATGAAGAAATTTAGAAGAATGAAATGGGAAAGTGTATTTATCAAATGTGTCAAATTGTTTCTTGACAGGTTCTTAATGCATCTATCATCTTTTCACTAATTTCCTATCATGCACATTATCTCGTGCTCACTGACTTATTACCATGTCCAATCGGTAGGCGCCACACTCTTACCAGACGCTTATCATGAGCTTAAACCATTGTCATTGTATCAGTTGGTTTCGCATAAATACCGCAACACGTGCACTGCTTTTCATCACAAATTTCGTATTTATACTAAACGCTCTGTGAACGTGACATAGATGCGCTCATGACCTGCTTGCATGAGCGCTCTAAATGTTGTAAGCATTAGTAGAACGGAATATGAACTTAATGTGATCTTCTACAACGTGGCATGGACCTACAGTACCGTGGTCATAGCACAAGCCTGAAGAGGTCTTTGTGAGAACTCCATTGAGGTAGAACCAATACAGAGACAGTCCAATGACAACTCGGTCAGAACGGAATCCAGGTTGCTTGTAGTACATCAGTGAGAGGTGTTGGTTACTGCATGTAGTTAACTGTTCAATGTCGGTGTTAATATTCCCTTATTAGGTTCTTCCATTGTCTTGCTTCGACCATGTCCTCGCCAGGCTTTTTTGAACCAGAAACAGCATGGCTGCTCCATGTCAAGGGAGACGATATTATGTTCTGACCGAATTCTACTGCATTCTTCCCAAGTTCTACAAGTTCTTGCTGTGTTTCCCAAATTTTTGTACGGCGGGACACTGACTAACCAATTGTTTTATTGATCTTAATTATTTACTTACTGAATGAATGGCAGATTGACCTTCTTACTGACTGCCTTTCTTGTTTCCTTAATTACTTACTGACAGACTGACATGTCTAATCACTGACTGATGACATATGTAATTATTTATTTATTGACTGGCTGACCTTCTTCCATTATTACTGATGGGTCTAATCACTGACTTACTAACTGAGTGAATGACTTGCTGACTGACTTGGCTAATAACTGACTGACTAACTGACTTATTTATTTAATTAATTACTTTCCTGCTTACTTAATTACTGACTGACTGATTGCTGACTTGCCGACACACCTACCTACCTAAACTTTTACTTACTTACACTGTAGAAACTAATTATTTGATCCCTGGCAGATTTCATGTTGCCCACTTATAAAGAAATGAAGTGTCTATTATTTTTATCATAGGCTTATTGTAAAGGATAGAGACAGATTATCAAACAAATATCCAGGAAAAGCACACAATGCAAAGGTTATAAATTTATTTGCATTTCAGTAAGTATAATAAGGATTTGAAGCCATTCCAACCAACCAATGATTCTGGCTCCCACAGACTGGTTATTTGCTCATGTGGTACACAGATGCATTTAAGAAGGTGCTCCATGGATAAAAATATAAACCCTTAATTTCTTTGTAAGTGGGCAAATTGACAAATTTTACAGGGCACACGCTTAACTACTGAATAGCTGACTTCCTGTGCTTGTTTGGTTGGTTTCCTCCGCATGCTCTGGTTTCCTCCCACAGTCTAAAGACATGCAGATCAGGCTAATTGGCATTCCCAAGTTGCCTGTAGTGTGTGAATGAGTGTGAGTGTATGTGGCTGTGGACTGGCACCTTGTCCAGGGTGTACCCCGCCTGGGAAGTTTCCTGGAATAGGCTCCAGGCCCCCCGCGATGCTGTATACAGGATTAAGCGGTATAGACGATGAGTGAGTGAGCATATTGTAAACTTGTTTTCTAACATTTTGTAAAGTCTGTGCGTGTCATGCTAGGCCAGTTATTTCTTATTTTTCAATGGGAATGCTAAATTTTGTGCTTAGAGCTACTGTATAAATGACAAAATCTACCCCTAAATATGCCCTATATATCTTTTTACATCACTTAATCGTGTGTGTCTAGAACTTGCCTAGCACTCAGTTAGGCTAATAAGCGAGCCATCCATTTTCAATTTGTATTATCTGAAAAAATATAAAAAAGCAATTTGATCTCAGCTTCTGTCTCAGCAGGGCTTTATATCCTTATAGAACAATTAGGATAATGTCCATTCCAACATCTAGCATGTTTGAGTGTGAGGGCAAGTGATTTATCTGACCCAGGGTAAGAAAGAAAAGGAAAAAGGAAAAAAAAAAACACACACACACATCATACCCGCTCATTCAAAGTGCAATCAGGACGAGAAATCATTCTGATTCATGGCTCATTCCATTAACTGAATTATCTGTAGCAGTGATGAATTGCACCGTCATAATAATTTCATTTGCATAATGTCTTTTCTGGTTCATTTCTTTTCTTACATGTGTTAGTAATTACTGGAGAACCAGACCTGATCATGTTTCGACCTAAAACTCGGTTGCATTCTTAAACCCAGTTGTTGGAAATACCAGCATTGATTTATTACTTAGTGAATTAAGATGACAAGTTTTTCTTTACTGATACGCTCATACATCAGACATGGGACATGACGGCGGTTTTAAATGTGAGGAGAAAAGCTGAACATGCGTGTGCCTCTAATAAAGCTGAACTGCATAGTAAATAGGCAGTTCATACAAGGCCGAGCAACTTTACGAGCAATTGTAAAGATGCCGCTAGTTTATGCATCTCCATCAGATAAAAAATTGAAGAAGACCATCAGTGGTAATTACTGTAGCTTGGTCAAAACTAGCATGTAATTCAAATTAAAGTTGATGAACTAAAATCAAAGTCAGGTGTTGGATCGATGTAAAAACGAGGGGGTTTGTAAGTTTAAAATTACATTCAAGGACAGTACTGTCCAACAGGCTTGACCCATCTCACCTCATTTCTCTTCGGCCTTCAGCTCTCCTGTGTTGAATCTGGTGTTGATGTTGGATCTTCCTCTTCAAAATACCCCATAGATTCACATGGGGTTTCGGTCAGGCGATTTTGCTGGCCAATCAAGCACAGGAATACCCATAGTCAAGTATTAAACCAAGTATTAATACTTTTGGCAGTGTGGACAGGTGCCAAGTCCTGTTGGACAATGAAATAAACTTCAAGCAACTGGGATTTTGTGCCTCTCTTCTCTTCCTCTAGACTCTGGGACCATGATTTGAAAAAAAAAAATTACTTTCATTTGAAAAAAGGGACTCCCTAAGAAACATTCCAGTACTTTTTAGCCCAGGTCTTCTGTCCTTGTCTCTGGTTCAAGAGTGGCTTTAGACAAGGAATGTGACAGTTTACATTTACAGTTACGCATTTGGCCCTTATCCAGAGCGACTTACTGTACATTTTTATCTCATTATTCATCTGATCAGTTGGTGGTTAAGGGCTTTGCTCAAGGGCCCAACTTGGTGGTCATGAGATTTGAACCTAGGATCTTCATAGTCCAATGCCTTAACCACTGAGCAACCCCTATCCCCACATTTGTAGCCCATGTCATGGATATGCTTGTGTGTGGTGGCTCTTGAAGAACTGACTCTAGCTGCAGTCCACTCCTTATGAATCTCTCACAAATTCTTGTATGTGCCTCTCAAGGTTGGGATTTTCTTCTTTTTCCATGCAAAAGAGCAGATGTTCTATTCTAAGTTTCTTATCCTTTCTCTAAGAGAAAAGCCAGCTGCCCTTCTAAGAAAACTCATTCCAGCCACTTGCATTTGTTCTTTCGGTCATAAGTGTAGGAATGAAAATATAGATATATGAAGAACTTTTTTTACAATATTGAAATTTGCATAGATACTGAATTTGGGGTTTTCATTAGCTTACCATTATTTCATCCTTTGATTTTGATGTCAAACTGACATTACACCTATTTGCTTAACATTTAATCTCACCTACCTTAACCCTAGATGCTTTTACACATTTTTATGTAAGACTGAAACAATAGAGTTACACAAGTACAGTACATAATGTTTTAGAGAGTTGTCATGAACAGGTTGTCCTATGAACACAACATAGTTACATAGTTTGCATTATTTATGCAAATATTTATTTATTTATTTATTTATTTATTTATTTATTTTATTTTATTTTATGTTTATTAGTTCTTACATTAATATTAGCGGAGGCATTGAAAAACAAACAAACACAATGTAGAAACATTTTCTTCTGGATTCTCTCTCTCACTTTCACAGCAGCAAAGTTTTGAAGAAGACTTTGACTTTTAGTTTCGGCTGTTTTCAAACGTCACCTTTGCTGAGACCTGTTTATTCCATGCATATCTAGCCGTAGGAGATCTCCGCGGCTGTGCCCGATGCCTCGAGGCCACGCTGAGAGTCCATTAGCTGCTGTCCCACAGGCTCCAGACGGGCAAGATCGATGGGCTCGGCCTGTCACTTTTCATTTGGCCGATTTTTCCAGATGCATAAAGCTTTCTTGCTTCATTACCCAGCGAGAGACGGGAGATGGTGAGGAGACGAACAGGGCACTGGGAGACGCTGAACCGCCCACACCCTCTCCGACTCGGCATACTGATGCTCCATCTCCTCGTATAATGACGACTTAAAGGTTAAAAAAAATGATCTGTCATTTCTTTTGTCCTTCAAATAACCTCCAAAGTGTTAGCAATGACGTTTCAGCTCAGAATGTCTATTGAGACAGAAGCTAATGTTTTTCACAAAAGCTGGGCTAGTCGATGATAAGCGTTTCCATCAGTTTAAAGGTAAAAGATAAACATGTAATTTATATATATATATATATATATATATATATATATATATATATATATATATATTTTTTTTTTTTTTTTTTTTAATTAATTAAAATATTTTGCAAAGTTGAGGATATTTTAATGGCATTGTCTCTGATTAAATATTTGTATATGTAATACAGCAGTAACAACAGCTTTAGAGAAGATTCACTGGCGTCATACAGCAATAATTACATACGCACAAATACTATATAACTGTAATGTTATAACACTTTTCTGTTAAGGTCATATGTATATTCAGTCATCATGCACTATAGTTTGCATTTTGCTAAAATTATTATGATTATTAATTATTATGATCATGAATTACATGTTATAGCAGCAGTTATCATGCATTATGCATACATCTTTTTGACAGTGATTTGGATATATAAATTACCTGTTGATATACTGACGTTTATACTGTAGATGATGAACTGTTATAAATTATAGATAATTTTTTTACAAGATATATTAGGATTACAAACATTAAATATCCTATGTATAGCGAAAAGTCTTGAGCCAGCCCTGATTTCTTGATCCTAAAAGAAAATTGAATGTAGATTAAATTAAAGACATTTAATCTACATTCAACAAACAAACAAATAAACAGAAAAAAACAGCTAAAGCTATATATCAGGAATGATGTACAATTATGTGAAAGGTTTTACTGTGACAGACGTTTTTATTGCTGAAATTGTTTATGTAAGAACCTCAGCAGCGACCTCATTTCCCCTCTTGTCTGTTCCAACCAATCAGCATTCAGCATCACCAGAATACTAATCACTGGCCTGACCTTCTGTCATCATCTACATCTGTTTCTCACTGTTTTTATTATTCATAGTTATTATTAATAAACATTATTAATATTTTTTATGCTCAAATGATTCATAGGTCACTGCAGAGTTCAACAAACAAACAAACAAACAAAGAGAAAAAACAGCTATATATCAGGAATGAGGTACATTAATGAAATAATTATGTGATGTCTATAACAGTACACAGTCAGTACCGCAGTGCTTACTTTTTTACATGTAGCAGCTGAGACTTAACACCAAATATATCACATTTTCTTTTTCTAGTTTTGTTTATTGAACGCTGTAACCTTGTCAGTTATCTACGTTAATTACGCCTCACTGTCAGGGACGTGTTTCACTCTGTGCACTTTGTGCTTTCATTATTTATTCATTTAGTCATTTATGTCTATTAGGACTTACTATATGTACTTAGTTTCTTCTAAACAGAAGTGCCGCACGTTTCTCTTGTTCGGTTTCTGAAGGTTCGGACGTATCGCCGTGTGAAATCACATACATCCTCCTGACTTTGCTATTTAAAAGTCAGGCTATGAATTATAGATCTCACCAGCTGTAACACTACCTTAAGGGCCTGTTGCTATACAGAGGTTTTGCAGAAATATAAAAACGCTGAAATAGAACACTATTCCTGTGGCTACGACGTGAAATGCAATATGTGGTGTTGCAGTCAGAGGACAGTCCAATTACATTACGATTAGACCTACGTGTCATGTCAGAAGCCTGGCAGAAGGTGTGCTGCAATATCAACAACAAAACAGCAACAACTTGGGAGATTTTTTATTTAGTTAGTTGTTCGTAGTGAAATGTCCAATATGACAAAATCAATATAAATATATAATTATATAAATATATAACTGTAACAAAGAAGTAAAGTAATACACATATTGACTCATCTTATACAGCAGGAATGCACACGTTTATACAAGTTATACTGTACCGCAGTAATACATGTTTATAAATGTTATACACTGGTTATACATACATGTATGGATGTTCTACAGCAGTAAGACACCTTTATATCATTATACAGCACTTACTGTGGTTCTGACATAATTATGAGAGTGACTGTATAACAATAATTACATATTTATAAATGTTGTGCTATAGCACTAATAAACATTATTATAAGGATATTGTTATTGGAAGTGCAGGTTATAGTTTAGTTATATGGTTTATGGGATGTTTGGTATATTATGAGATCAGAGCGTCGAGTGTCACACTGTGTGTGTGTGTGTGTGTGTGTGTGTGTGTGTGTGCGTGTGTGTGTGTGTGTGTACTGAAGTAACATAAGTATGTACAGTTATGAGCGTAACTGTGCAGATCTCTGCCTTTTCAATTACATTACACCATTAGACACTGTGCTGAACTCCCAGAGGGCCGTGCGAGAGAGACAGAGAGAGAGAGAGAGAGAGAAACCCGAAAAGTGTTCATTTAGCATGAGAACCTTGTCCTCTCTCTCTTTCTTCTACATTATCACACAATCTCTCTCTCTCCTTCTCTGTTTCAGTGTCTCTCATCCATCTTATCTAACAAAATCTCTTGTTCTCTCTCTCTCTCTCTCACACACACACTTTCTTTCTTATTATCTCATGATGTCTCTCTCTCTCTCTTTTCTTCTCTGTTTCAGTGTCTCTCATCCATCTTCTCTAACAGTATCTGTCTCTCAGGTTTTTCCATTTCCTTTCTCTTTTCTCTTACTGCTTTACCTCTCCTTCTCTGTGCCTCTGTGCCAACTCCACTTCCTTATTTATACCCATCGTCCCTCCTCTCCTTTTCAGTCTCACTTGTTCGTTCCACATTTCTCCTCATTGTTCTTTCTTTAAAGTTCTCGGTCTCAGTCCTGCTTTCTCTTTATCCTGTTTCACTCTGTTCGCTCACTTCTTCAAATTTTATATTTGCCCTTTCACTACTTCTCATGTAGCTTCCCTCCAGATTCTTCTTTTTTTATATTCTTCATCTCAGCATTGAGGATGGATTCGCCCTCACATCCTTACCGTCCCTTCCAGTCAGAAGTGGACTGAATGTATTGCTTATTGTCTTAAAGACATTTTGATAAAGGATCGCATAAAAAAAGGTATATTTTAAGACGTGTTTAAAGAGTGAATTTAATATGGATTAAGCCTTACGGAAAGGCCCAAACACTAATCCTGTCCTTAACCTTCATGCTGACTTTAACCAACTGTAATTTTTCTTTTAAATCGAGTCTTGAGGATCGTTACAAATTTGCATAAGTCCATGTTTCTTTCTTATCTCTTCCTCTCCTACGCTCTCTCTCTCCGGAGCAGAAGCCTCTAAAATCCTAACAACAGTTTGCCTCAGAAAATAAATAAAGGCAAACTGAACGAGAGCGTTATTAGACACTGGTGAGGTCAGGTGTTAAAAGCGCCGACGCCACACTGAGCCTCGGGGACGGCTGTTTTAAGAGCAGTACTAGATCTCGCTGCTTTTATTTACTTTCCTCGCCCTCGAGTCGCACACTGTTTAAAGATGTACGAGCGGGAGAATGGATCATCGGCCGTTAAGGAGACGCAGAAAGAAAGACGGCGCTGACTGCCCAGCGTAGAGACGGGACACAGAAGCCAATCTGTCCCTATCTTTGTCAGATTGTAATCGCAATTTAACAGGAGTCTAAGTGAGAAACTGATCCGATAATTTGCACCGCTGTTTAGACTTCACGAGACGAAGCTAAAAACATTGTGTCGGCATGTGTTGTGTTCTTTCATTGGACTCATTGAATGTGCCGTCATCTATACAATCTCCGATGACGTTATTGAGAAAGAAGGATGAATTTATGGATTATTGGCTTAACAGTTGCAAATTGGAAGAGGACAAAATTCAGGATTTGTGATGCAAAATTCAACCAGAAGATGAATAGTTTGTTATTTGACAGGTCATTGTCATTGTCTAAATATATTATGTGGTATAAAGGTTATACAGTAAACCACATGGAATAAACACCGCCTTCTGATATGGCACATGATACAACTGTATAAACAGTTTAACTGAACAAGTTGACGACAGTCTGGACATAACCGTGATAAATGCTGGCAATCAGAGTGAAGCAGACTGCAACTCCTGCTCGAAGATGAGAAATCACAACTTCTTTCTACAATACAAGCAGCCTGATGAAACCTCTTATAGGTGATGTAAGCAGTCTTGCAGGGGTAGCTCAGTGTTTAAGGGGTTAGACTATTTACTGGAAGGTCACAGGTTCAAACCCCTACACCATAAAGTTTCCACTGTTGCACCCTTGAGCAAAGCCCTTAACACTGAGATGTACAAGAAGATGAAAATTTAAGTCTGCCAAATGCTATAAATGTTTAACCTTAACCAAAATCGGTGGGGTTCAGTCACAACCCAGGGGGTCTACTGTACTGTACAGTATTTTGTGCACTGTATAAATATTCTTTTTCTTTTTTTTTTCTTTTTTTATGTGAGTCATATTCTGACACGATGCATCCATGGCATTCTGGAATATTGTGGAAGATTATGAAAAATACATTTTGAGACATTGGACGAGAAGGCTAATGATGCCTTGTAAAGTAACGTTTTTGTATTGTTTATAATGTTTCTCATGATCTTGAACCAACTTTTTAATTAAGAAGGTACAGTAGAACAACACATGCAACTTTTTCTCTCTTCGCTCCAACACATTATCCATTGTAAGAAAACTGTGGCAGGTATAGTTATAGCTTTATGAACAATCATCCATAATTCACACTGATTTAATCAAAACTAATTGGACAAACGTTTGATATTTGTGCTGTTTTAATGCTTTTGTGCCTCAAAGAAATAATGTGTAAAAAATATTCCACCAGTTTCTTTTCATCAGCTTCCATCAGATTTTAAAATGCTGAAAGTGGGGTTTGAGCCTTTCAACACGTTATCAAAATCTAGAAGTATCTTACTGAACCAACAACTTTGTATTAAAAATGTTGTTGAGTAAAATCATGAATTGAGATCACAAACATTTGGTGAAGTTGCCTTAGAAATGCAGATTAGAACCAATTATAACCAACAGGATTGGGATTAAACACTGTGTTGATAAGGAAGCCTCTTGTTAATGAGACTCATCAGGACAAAAAAGGCTAGGCTAGTTTGCTATGGAGCACAAATATTGGACTTTGGAGCGATGGAAAAAGTTCATGTGACCTGAGGAGCCCAGAGTGGTGGGCGTGCCAATGTAAGAAGGGAAGCGCATGAAGCGATGCACCCATCCACTCATCCGCTTGTCCACTGTACAAGCCTCTGGAGACAGTCTTATGATCTGAGGTTGCTTCAGTCGCTCAGGTCTAGACTCAGCAAATTTATGTAGCAATAAAATTAAGTCAGCTGACCACCTGAATGTACTGAATCACCAGGACATCACATCTATGGAGTTTCTCTTCATACCTGATGGGATGGCCAGATTCCAGATTCTGGCAGCATGTGGAATAATTTTTATATATGAACTGGTAACCACATTATGTTAAAGGTGATTAAATGAGATCTTAGTGTCAGACAGGCCAGACAGGATCTGGGTTCGATTCCCTCCTCCTGTGTGCATAGAGTTTGCATGTTCTCCCTGTGTTTGGTGGGTTTCCTCAGATTTCAGATTAGGTTACTTGGAGGTCCTAAGATAGTAATAGATGGTAGTAAAATGGGAATAAATACAATGGTCATCGCCTCCGCGGTCCCCAGTTGGACTACAGACTACTCCTGGATGGATGGATATATATTATGTTACCACATCCAAGTTTTATGCCACACAACTGATCCTCGTTGAAAACACTGCAAGAGTGCTGCCTAGTAGTTAGGATGGTGATGATCCAGGACCTAACATTCCCTCAAACCCTGGAGCAAAGTCGTAGCAGCGTGTTTAACCTGCTCAGATGGCATCATGTGTGGTCAGCAGAACTGAAGCTGCAGCCTCATCCATTAATTACTGCTATTTTTAGAAACAGTAATTAGCATACGCATTGTTAGCACGTGCCCTCATCTTTCTCTTCTTCTTTTTAATTTTAGGTAAAGACCTCTACTGTCAGGTACAGAAAACTAGGACAAAAAGGTGGCATGTAAAATCAGAGCAGCAGACCTTGAGCTGTGCTGCGAAAGCCAGGGCGTAATTAGATTCCCTGCGTAACGAGGAAGAAGCAAATGCAGCGGCGCTGAGTTTTCAGACAGGGCTTGGGCTGCAGACCAAATTAAATTAAAGCTGACGACGAGCTTGTGTGGTTTACAAGTGGGTCAGTGATAGCAGAGGTCCATGAAGAGCGGTGAAGACGATACGAGACCATAGTTTATGGCTGCTTTTTATTGGTATCGATTTAAGACCGATTTATAGATGCGTTAAGATTAAAATCTCTGCTTATGAAATAATCATCTTGGAGTAAATAAGCAAATAAACAATTTGTGCTTCTATTTAAAAAAACTGTTAAAGCCTAGTTTAGTATTTATCGATTTGTAATTAAGCCGCGGGGCGACTCGGAGACACCATGCTTTTGAACATCTTTTATTTACAGCACAGAGTTTAAAAAAGCAAAAGGTTCCTTAATGGTTCTTGGTAAAGCTTTTCTGAAAACGATGCTCCCTGAGGTTCCAAGAGTAAATAAGAATTCATTAGGAACTTGTGAAAGGTTGATCCAGAGCTTGAGAACACTCAGGAGAACTTTAAGGTGCTAGAAGGACATGGGCATGTTTACAGTACAGTATGATGGTTCTGAATTGGCTCCGTAAGGGGTTTTTATTTAGCGTTAATAATATCTTTGATACTTCTAGGATGCAGTGGGAACATCACAGTCTTCTACATGGAATGTAATAGGGGGCATTACAGATGTCTGAAACATTAAATCTAGCTACAGTATAAAGGGATACAGTGCATCATGTGTCATGGTAGCGGGTTTTTCTGTAGTTCATTATTGTTGTTACTGTTAAGTAAAGCCTTTATTTCGTCACATATACATTACACCTTCTTCGCATATCCCAGCATAACTGCGGTCAGAGCCCAGTTAGGGTTAAGGACCTTGCTCAAGGACCCAACAATGGCAACCTGGCTGAGCTGGGAATCAAACCACCAATCTTCTGATCAGTAACTCAGTGCCTTAGCCCTCTGAGCCACCACTGCCCAATATAGAGCATACAGCACCTGGTATTCCCAGGCGGTCTCCCATCCAAGTACTAACCAGGCCCAAGCCTGCTTAGCTTCCGAGATCAGACAAGATCGGGTGCTCTCAGACTGGTATGGCCTTAAGCATTAGAGGGACAGTCCACATGTATTTCCAGTTTAAGAACGTTATAATCAGTGGCGGCCAGTCAATACGGGGCGCAGGGCCACCGCCCCCCCCCTTAAAGTTAGGTAGAGAAGAATGCTCCTTTAACATGTAATTATTTAACATAATAATTATTTATTTTAATAATGAAATAAGGTCATTTAGTCACAAAATTCCACTGTATTTCTTAATATAATTTATTTGCAATTTAAAAAATCTAAACTGTATTAACTTTATTTGTGTTTATGTATGCGGGGCGCCGGACAAACGAGTGTCTATGTAGGCACGTAAATCTTTGAAAAACATGTGACCTGAGGCTGAACTCTGATTGGATTTTGTCAAATCATCCTGGGTCGCAGCTCTGTGCGCCCTGAACCCTCCCACTTTTGTTCTTAGCGAATCAATATTGTTTTTAAATATTTGGGCTCATGTGATTGGTCCATTCTCAACTAATCTTTTCCAGCACTTCTTACGGCAAGCGGAGCTCCTGACTGGATGCGATGCGAGTCATGCCTTTATTTTATACTAGTAGTAATGATGCGCAATCACCTGATAAATGGCTATTTAAAGGTGAGTATTAAAAGTTTAATTTAAATTTTGTTTGCACCCCCCAAAAGTTTTTTTGCACCGGCCACCACTGGTTATAATAAATGTAAATATAATAATAATAATAATATAGAATTACATTAAACTAAATCTGTCCTTAAATCTGTATCTGTTTAGGTTTAACATGGTGTAAGCAGTTCAATGTGTGTGTGTGTGTGTGTGTGTGTGTGTGTGTGTGTGTGTTTCCTCGTTTTTAGTACAGTTTCATTGCCTTGTTATGTGGCTGTTTTACACTGTATATATATGAGTGTCATAAAGTTTACTTCTTGGAGAAGAAGGTTTGTGTCTGTGTATGTGTGTGTGTGTGAGTGAGTGAGGATGTGACTGCATTGTTTACGTCCTTCGCTCCCCTGGTGAGATATTGCTGTCCTGAGCAGTTTTCGTCTCTTCCTCTCGCTTTGCCTCCATCCCCCTATTGTGCTGCTCAGAGATGTTGCCATCCCTTAGTACCGTCTCTCTCTCTCTCTCTCTCTCTCTCTCTCTCTCTCTCTCTCTCTCCTTCACTCCCCCCCCTCTCGTTCGGGTGGGCAAATTGAATAAATCACAAAAGGGATCCACATGGCTGAGTATTCCCACTTCCTTGCTTGTCATCCTTTCCTCCTCAGAGCGAGAGACACTGTGTGTGTGTGTGTGTGTGTGTGTGTGTGTGTGTGTGTGTGTGAGAGAGAGAGAGAAGCTGAGGAGTCTCAGGATCGCGAGTCCTTTGGCTCCGTCGTCTTGCCTCCCTGCAGAATCGCACCAGCAGGAAAATTGAAGATGGCGTCCCTAGCAGCACCTTTGCCTGCGTCTCTTGCCGCTCCAAGCGTTTAACTCTCGTCTCATTTGCATAGCGGGTCTTTATTTGTCCTGAAGCAGCCGTCTTGTTGAGCTCTCTATTTAAAAAGAGACCTCATCGTCATCCTGTTAACGTGTGTGAGGGGAAAAAACAAACAACAACATCAATGAACAATGAAGGAACCCACACCGTGCTGTGCTGAGTGGAATTTCTTCCACTGCATTTCCATAACCTACTTTCAGCTTCAAAGTGGAACAAAAGCAAATTAATCTCAACAAGCTAAAGAACTGAACTGTGAAATTAGTATATTTTTATGGACACTTATGAAAAAAATATATATTAACCCCACTTGGCCTATATCCTAAGCTTTATTTTTAATTCATGAGTATTTGCTCAGAGCCGTACACCAAATAACCAGTTGATCTTTGCAATGTTTCCAGAAGGTTCCTTTTCTGCCTTGTTGGTACACAAGTGGCCTGAAAGTAGCCTTAGTTTTAATGAACAGCAGCCCATATCTTGTGATCAATAACAGTACAAATCAGAATAATTTATTCAGAAACAATGAGAGCAAAACTTCCAGCTGTGGATGGTAACTACAGACATTTAACTTTGTTATTGTTCTTGTTTATGTACTTTATTTGAATAGTTTTATTACTGGATAGTTCTTACTTTTTACTGCAGTGGTGTGGAGCATCTGAAAAAGTAATATCGCCTCCTGCTGACTATTATATATAAAGGCGAGATTTGACTTCCCTTTGTGACCAGCATGATCATGTAGCAGGTGTTTGAAATCAGAAAGTGGAGATGGTTAAAGAAAGTGATGAACACAGCCTGTTTACAGTCACGAAGCACAGAGAGAGAGAGAGAGAGAGAGAGAGAGACTTATATATATATATATATATATATATATATATATATATATATATATATATATATATATATATATATATATATATATATATATATTTTTTTTTTTTTCCCCTCTTGGTCTTCTTGACGCTTACCTTTAAATATATTCTCTACCAAACTCTGGGCTCTAGGAACAAGTGTGGTTACATTGAGATCATTTAAACTGCACGCTGATGGGCCACACCAGGACTTATTGATTCCAACGCAACAGGGGGTGAATACTTATATACTCACTATTGCTTTAACTATATCGACCATGCATTTATAAGCTGAACCAGAAAAATCACACTCGGTTGGTGTGTTTGTGTGTATGTTGTGTTTATCAGTCAGAGTTCTCTGGAGTTTCAGCGTATAGATCTCCTCAGTTCTCCGGCTGTAAAGACACTGTTAGCTCCATGCTGCAGTAGATAAGGGAGCTCTGAGGAGATAAGACGAGACGAGGAAGTGAAAATAAGGACAATCGGCCCTCGCTCACCGCCTTATCCGCCTCATCCAGATGAATGCGGGCGTCTGAGCATCAGGGTCGCGAGTTAGCTCCGGTCAGCACAGGATGGAGTACAAATCATCACTCGGCTCCGCGGGAAATCGGTTTGTCGTCTGAGGTGGCAGGTGAACATTTTCACATTACTGCCAAGTCCCTTGTCGGCTTTCTTGTAATTGCTTTTAAAATTGCAGCTTCATTATTTTTTTTTATTTTGCCGCACAGCACCGTTTATAAACAAAAAATGAAACAAGAAGCGGGAAAGCAGCCATGAAGCAACGGCACAAACAAACCCGATGGCGTGTCAGCTGGGACAGTTGGGTGAATCCTGTGAAAAAAAAACAGGAGCGGTTTCTACGCCAGCATGAGTCAGTTGTGCACCTCGCAGATGTAATAGACTCGAATCCTGACTCACAGTTACTGTGTGATTCCCTGTAACCATGGTAACCAGTTATCGTTATCGTTTCTACTGTACAGCGACCCCTAATCGTACTGTTTGTTCTTTTCTCTCTGCAACCTAACAAGTTGCAATTGGTGTGTAAATAAAATAAATTAAAAAAAAGTTAAATAAGGTTGTTGAAGAAACAACTGTTCATTTTGATAACGTCGCATATAGCTATAAATGGATAGAAATAATTTTTAGAATATAGACATTGGCAATTAGTAAAGTGTGGGAGGAATAAAACACATGCTATAGGAAATTAACCAATAACAGGGTGGTAGTAGTTACTCGGCTACTCAACATTACATTGTTAATTATTTTCCTTGACACTGTCTTTTTTATTCTTTACACAGGTCAAGGCTATGTAACAACCAAGACCAAAAAAAAAAAAAAACTTTGAAAAATGTAACAGTAGGGTAAACATTATGTTTACTTAAAAGGTTTTTAATTGGCTTAAAGAACAACAATAAAATAAATAAATAAATGAACAGGCTAAACACAGTGTATATTTTAATTATTTAGTTTTAATTACTGTTTCATATTAAATATTTTTTCCTTACTAATATTATTATTAGATTATTATTATGATGATTATTATGATGATGATGATGATTATTATTATTATTATTATTATTATTATTATTATTATTATATACTAATTTCTATTATTTAGATTTTTTTTGGTTTTTTTTTTTTTTTTTTACTTCCTGCTTTTGAGAGTAAAAACAAATCATCAAACCTCTTTTGTGCTATACTTGGCTTTTTATTTTATTTTATTTTTTTTTGCCATCATTGCCATGGAAACTTTTCATATAGATAATGACTATTATTTCGAGCACTGTACCACTTTACTTTTTTTAAGGGGTGCAAAAAAAGCTAAAAAAAAAGCAAACAAAAAAAAAACAGCATGCCCTTTTCTGAGCTGAAACGCTGGCTCAGTTCTACACCTTGGCTAGGCAGCTTGTCAGGTATTGATGGCTTAAATCCGCCATAAAGGCCAGCCACTAAACCTTTTGTGCACTAAAGCATTGTCTCGGAGTCTGCCTAGAGAGTTATTAATCTCATTCATTTTCTATAAAAGCTCCCTTTGGAAATGTTACAGTACTGTGTGATGTGTTACGGCCCGGTGATCGTTTCCATTCATGCTTTTTCCCCATTCTAATTTACTTTATTGAGCTATGAATAGACTAACACATACTGTATTACTGTATTAATTTAACATTTTAATAATAATAAAACAGTAAACCATAATGTACAAAATACGATTACATACCATACTGCTAGAACATAGTATCCTATGTATTTAAATAAACGTATTAAAAAGAAACATTTTCATCTGAGACAGTGTAGAGAGATAATGGTCTACCATTATGTGAGCCAAAAACATATATATTTCTTTATCTTAAAATTTCATCTTGAAATTTTAAATGCGAGTAACCATCACCATGATGTTCCCACCACCATGCTTCACTCTGGTAATGTTCAGTACATATATTTAGTGAATGCTAGTGATAACAATCCATTAGGGATGGCAGGATGCCTTCGGGAAGTGCACACTGGTGCAGTAATTCACATTCACATGAGCTCTTATGTGCCATAATGGTGTGAGATGATGCAAAGTGAAATACAGATGAGAGTGGGATGGAGAGGATGGCAGACTGAGAGAGGAACAGTCTGCCACCCCTTGCCTTTATGGCTCTTCAGAGAGCTCGGCCTCTCTACATCTCTCACTTTAATTGAACTCGTGATGCATCGCCAACCTCAGGGAGCAGCACGGCGGCCTGCTAATGGAGGCGGCAGATAAATAGTTGGTCTCCAAGTTTTTTTCTTTATTCTTATGCTTTTTTTTTTTTTTTTTACTCCGACTCGGCAAGACAATAGAAAAAGGGAGGGTTATTTATATATTTTATGGCTCTCTGGTGGCGCAAATGGGGCAGAACATGTTCAGGTGGGTCAGGAGAGCTCCCACGAGGCCCTGTATTTCAGCAGGAAGGAAATGCAACACACTCAGCTTGTCTCCATCTCTGTATTCTCACTTCATGTATATGAGATGTTCTTTCATCTCAGTGTTATTATTGACCCAGTTATTAAATTACAATGAGAAATGAGATGGCACTCGTTCTCAGAGCTCTCCTTTATTTGTGATGGGATCGTGGGTGAAAGAATTCTTTGAGGAAATGAAGTTTTTAAAATTCAGGGTTTTTTTTTCTTTTCTTTTTTTAATTGTAGAACCTGGAAAAAAACAAGAAAAATGGATGTTTATAGTCTGTTTAATGCACCTGCAGCAGTCTATGTCTTCTATCAGCCACTGAAGTTTGTGTATTGTTTTCTTATCTTGCTTGTGATCTTCAGCAAACGTAATTAACAAATGATGCAAACAAAATTCAAAAAATTCCTTTTTTTGTTCTTGTGACTCTTTACAAAGCAGGCTGATTACCAATTTTGACAAAAGTGTTAGAGGTGGTTTATAGTGTTTTGCAAAAAAAAAAAAAAAAAAATGATACAAAAACAAATAACCAAAGTAAATTTGATGTAATATTTTGGCATTTGGGCTTTTTATGACACAATATGAAAATATGTTTCATCACCTTGTGATGCTGCTTACATCTTTTATCTTTTATTTTTCTCAAGACTGCCAGCATTGGACTTACTGTTTGCAGTGAAACCCATCATTTGTTAAAGTTGATTATAAATACAGCTGAATTCATCTGCCAGAACTTGAATTTACATTACCACAAATCTAAGACTCTGGAAGAATGTATAATCTAATTTTGAAAGTTGCGAAATGTATGTTTATCAATTAATTAAATTTAAGGCAAAAAGCAAAAAGGCAAAATCTAGCTGGTAAAAAAAAAAAAAAAAAAAAACATCTTCTTACTTCACTTACTTTCAATATAACCTAATTTCAAATACACACACACACACACACACACGCACACACACACACACACACAAAAAAAAAAACATTTCATTAATTATATTGAAACAGAGAAATGGGATAATATGTAAAAACATAACAGTTCAATGTTTAGATAATATTTATTTATTTATTTATTTATTTATTTATGTTATATGGGAAAGACAAAATTGACATCCACACATAAGAAAAATCGTGTCAGGAATAAATTCTACATTTCAAGCACATCCCAAGTGAATTATATTTTCAGTGCATGTTCTCAGTACATGGTGTACATGAATATTACAGCGGTGTACCAAAAGTCTTGTAGACTCTACACAGTGACCTGTATGTCTTATAGAAAGCTGTTTTGACATTCAGCTGGAGAAACCCATGCTTTATTTTGAATAGTTATCTCACTCGGTTAAAGGCTTTTTAAAAATGATTTAAAACCAAATTTTATTAATTACCTACATGCGACCTTTAATATATAAGTACAGTAGTGGAATAATGTTTCAGCTTTAACACTCATCCTGACAGAATACTAATAAAGTATCCTCAACATTTTCATTTTTCTCCCGCTGTCCACATTTTGTCCTCTCTTTTTGTCCTCCTCTATATATTTAGCTGTTTTTCTCACTCAGCATATTTTCCCCACACTGAATATCTTACAGTGACCTTTCGAGCTGTCCTGACACTAATGAAAACACACCACTGTACAGGTGTTCATGTTAGTCAGGTCATATTTACTTACAGTAAAAAAAGTAAAGCATGAGAGTTTTATTTTAATATGAAGGTTGTTGTTGCACCACACAGTGATTCAAATTGTAATGTTTAATTTATGTCTTGAAATTTGCGGAAAAGTTCAGAAATTCTGAAAAAGTTAAAAAATTGTCAGTGTTTTTAGTTAAAGGCTTTCTTACTTGCATTTACCATATAGACGCAAAATTGTGGGAGAAAAATGAGAAAAAGTTTTGTATAAACAAACCCATCAATAAATCCTGACACAGTGAACATTCTTACTAAAGGCTACTATAAACGCCATTAATTTATATATTCCTAAATTCCTAAAAAAAACTAAAAATATATTTGTTAATGTCAAGATTACCTTTACCTAAATATATTTTATTATTATTATTTACAACAAACCGCAGGGTGTCCAAATACGTTGAGCGAATAAAGCAACCTGAATGTTATGCTACAATAAATAAATAAATAAATAAATAAATAAATAAATAAACTTATCTATCTATCTATAGCTGGACCCGCTCCATGATCCTCTGTGGTTGGTGTCAATCCAACGTGTCCGACTGTCAGGGGAGAATTGCTGACTGTAGCAGTTCTTAGCAGAACCGTGGCAAGTTCATATTGTGACAGCTCTGGAGGGTTTGTAGTTAAATAGTAGGAGATTATGGAAAGTAGTTGTATTCTTGTGCTCTACACTCCACAGTAAGCAGTCACAGACCACCTCTGAAGTCTAGGAGATGTTTTATGATCCACTTACTGTATGCATTGCTATATTTTTTTTAGCTGGTGTTGAGCATGCTTTAAATGTATTTATTTATTTATTTTTAATGGCTGTGATTTTAAGCTCTGACTAACTACTGGATGATCTCCCTATGATTTCTGAAAATCTCAAGAACGTGCCGGTTCAGGATCAATTTCAGGAACATGGGAACGGGGCTTGAGTGTAAACATGTACAGAATGTACAGTAAATAATGCATAGGTAATTGAGCAGAAGTAAATTCACTCCTACCTTTTTTCTTGCATATGCACTTGCGTAGGAAAAAAAATCAGATTCGAATTCAGAATTAAAACTAATCACTAATTGAAGTGGAAAGAAATAAAGCAACAGTATTTAATGATGCCTTAAAGTTCACCCTGTTTTAACAGATTTAAAGTTTGATGTGGCTAGATTACCAAATTAAGATTTCATATATTATTGGGAGATTTACTGTGTGTGTGTGTGTGTCTGTGTGTTGTTCTGTTCTGCAGTTGTGGAGCCCCAGCACGAGTCTGTGGAAGCTTTGGTGCAGAGAATTAAGGACAGTTTCCGCACCAACGCCACCATGGAGATTACACACTTCCAAAACACAACGCACAGCTCATCCACCAGCCGCAAACGAGGCCAGACTCAAACCCGAGGTAAACACAAACACAGTGGTACTCCCTCCTGTGTGATATCGCTTAATTATCTTCCCAGTGGCAATATTCTGTTTAAAAGAACCCAAAAGTACCCAATCTTAAGAGCCAATTAGGATATGGCAAGAAAAGCTGCTGTTTGTATACTGGGTGCGTTTACTTTTGAAAATGAGTTATCATATCACACAGATGCAATTAAAGATAAATCAATGTTCCTAAAGGTTTCTATATGGGGAAAAAAAATCATATAGACATACAGCATGTCAGACCCGACTCTTCGTATTCTTTATATATATATATATATGAACCGATGAAGCATCATTCTTCTTTAGCACAGCACGTCCTCCAGTCTAAAATTAAACCAGACCATTCATCCGGCTGAACGAGCTGTCTTCTCCTCCAGAGCTCCTCCAGAAAAAGGAAACGAGAGGGGGGAAAAAAAAACTCCATACTGCCCTCCATTTCAGTGTGTTGGAGAAAGACTCAAGCAGTTCCATCTTTTTCACACTCTGCTTCTAAGAAACTCTTTTTGGAGACCTTTAATTACCGTCCCTGGAAGAAAAAAAAATGCATCTTCAGCACTAAACATTTTCGGGTCTATCGAGGACAACAAGGAGCTAATGGGACGAGTCAGGTTGTGCAGCCGGAACTCAATTAAGTGCGGCGGGAGTAGGAGGTTCGGCGAGTCCTCACGAGGAGATTAGGCCATCGAAGAAAAAAAAGAGAGAGAGAGAGAGAATAGAAAGACGAATGTGGAGTGAGATTGTAGCTGAGATGAGGAGGAGGAGGAACGCTGGGTTTGGGGAAATTTTTAATTCAGTCTCGCTTGACTCAGCGTTTTTATGCTGATGATTGCAATACTTCTTTATTTCTACATGTAGTGAGAGAGAGAGAGAGAGAGAGAGAGAGAGAGAGAGGAATCTTGGGATTGGATTATGAACATCTCTGAAGCGATACAAGAATATTGAAGCACTGTTGCACCTACAAATATTCCCTCAAGTGCTTGATTCCATGTTTATGTCAGACTCGCGTTTTTATTCCTTCACTCACTCACTCCTCTATATCACTCATTCTGCATACCGAGTCACGGAGGGCTTGGAGTGGGGTTTTCCGGGTATTCCAGGGCAGAAGCACACACACACACACACACACACACACACACACACACACAAACACACACACACACAAACACACACACACACACATTACAGAGATTGTGGAAATGTGTGTCTTAGGACTGTGGGAGGAAACTGGACTACTCGGAGGACACCCCACCAAGCACGAAAACATGCAAACTCCACACACACACACATACCGAATGTGGAAATCAAACGCTTGACCCTGGAGGTGCGAGACCACAGTGCTGACTTTTCATTCAGTTTGACAAAAAAAAGTGCAAAATGAGTGTTTCTAGTCATATTAGGTACTGTAGCTAGCTTGGGGTTGTCCTGTTATAGAAAAATAATACAAAACTTCTCAGAGTTTTTGTTTTTGAATTGTTGTATTTCTTGTACAGGTGGCACGGTGGTGTAGTGGTAAGCAATGTCGCCTTGCACCTCCAGGGTCTGGGTTTGATTCCCGGTCAGGCTCGATTCCAGTCTCTGTGTGCATGGAGTTTGCATGTTCTTCTCATGCTTGGTTGGTTTCCTTCAGGTACTCCGGTTTCCTCCCACAGTCCAAAAACATGCAATTTAGGCTACTTGGCGATCCCAAATTGCCCGTAGTGTGTGAATGAGTCTGTATATGTGTGTGTGCCCTGCAATGTATTGGCACTCTGTCCAGGGTGTACCCCGCCTCCTGGGATAGGAGTGTACCCCAGTCTTCTGGGATAGGCTCCAGGCCCCTGTGAAACTGTTTGCAGGATAAAGTGGTGTAGATGATGAGTGAATATTTTTTGTAGGCCACAGCAATGTTTCAATAAAAAAAAAAAAATAAATAAAAAAAAAAACATGTATAATTAAAAATTGGCTTGTTTTTGTGTGTTTGTGTATCGTTATACATACTCTTGTGAAATTTTAGGGGAAAAAATAGTACTTGTTCTTACTTGTTATTACACTGTATAGACAAAAGTATTTGGCCAAACCTGTTAATTATTGAGTTCAGGTGTTTCAGTCTCCACAATGCTATGCTTCCAACTTTGTGGCCACACAAAGGGAAAGGTCCATTTCTATTCCAACATGACTCAGCCCCAGTGCACAAAGCAACGACTATAAAGACGTGGTTTGATGAGTTCGGTGTGGAAGAACTCGGCCGGTCACACACGGAGCCCTGACCTCATCCCCATCGAGAACCTTTGGGATTTGGAAACTCGTAAAACATCAGTGCCTGACCTCATAAAAGCTCTACAGAATGAATGAGCACGAATTCCCACAGAAACACTCCAAAATCTTGTGGACAGCCTTCCTAGAAGAGTGGAAGCTGTTATAGCTGCAAAAGGGGGACCGATTCCATATTGAAGTCATTGCAAAGGTTTGGATTGATTGTAACAAAGTGCTGACACTGGAGACTCCTTCCATAAATGTTAAGAAAACCTCATTATATCAATTATACATGTCCCTTTTGTTAAACAACTATTGTTGCTAGCCTTAGAATAATTCAAACATCTACTAATCAAGACCTTGTTAAAAAGAATAACAAATTTGTTAATGTTTTTATGAATTTAATGTTAGTGCGATAACAACTTCTCCATTTGTTCCTCTATCAAGCATAAATCCTTTGTTTTGCTTTTCATACTCTGCCCTGTAGTGACACGGGTCTACTACCAGCTTAAAGATTCACAATTAAAGATTGACGCAGCCACCCCGCATTTGGCAAAATTTAAATATGTGACGCCACGTCTCCCATTATGATAGAAATGTTGCATTCATTATGCCAACCAAATAAGTAAATGCCCCCTTACCCACCAACCCTCACCCTAAGTGTGTAACTGCGTCACCATGGGGTGCTTTTTAAATGGTCACTTGTCTGTTTGGGGTGTCTACGGTAAATCCCGCCCACCATAAGACTTTTTTTACCTGCACCTCAGCGTGAAGATTTTCAGATATTCAGAATCTGTCTAAAATATTAAGCGTCTAATCTGAGACACAGCCTCTCTATGTCTTGCGGGCTAAGCAAGAATGATAAGCTGATGAGGAGAATAAGACTAAAGTGCTGTGTGTGTGTGTGTGTGTGTGTGTGTGTGTGTGTGTGTGTGTGTGTGTGTGTGTGTGTGTGTGTGTGTGTGTGTGTGTGAGAGAGAGAGAGTGAGTGAGACAGTGATTAGCTATGCTGATGTGACCTGCACCATGGTGAGGACAGGAAGGAACGCTGACCACCATCTGGGAGCGTGACGAGGCCTGGCACCTTCAAGTGTTTAATTATTCAAAGCTTTCCTGATGGGCATGATGTGAGAGAGAGAGAGAGAGAGAGAGAGAGAGAGAGAGAGAGAGAGAGAGAGATGACCAATGGGAGGACAGAAAGAGAAAATCAAAGAGAAACTGGTAAGACAGAGGCAGGAGAAAAGACAGAGATTAGATAGATGGAGTGAGAGAGAGGGGGGACAAGGAAAGAGCGAGAGAGAGAATGCGTGAAGAAATAGAAGCAGTGAGTGGTAGAGGACAGGGTAGAATGAGAGACAGAGAGATTAACGAAAAAAAGCGAGAGATGAGAAAGAAAGAGAGGGTCAAACCAGAGAAGGAGAAAATACAGAGGTTAGAGAAATAGACCAAGGGTGACCAAAGATGAAACCAGGAGAGGACAAAGAGGATGACACGGAGATGGACACAGAGAGAGAGAACAAGCAAGAGAGACAGACAGAAGAAGAGAAAGAAAAAAAGAGACAGATGGACGTTTACTCGTTGATATTTACCTTTAATGTTGTGGAACAAGTCTGTAGATTGTGGCACACGCAGCGTTGCCATGTTGCCATGAGGCGTCTATGAGTCAGACGAGTAACCAAGAATAACTTACTGTAATGTGAAGCTCCCACCACCATGCTTCACTGTGTTCAGAAGGGCTCGTCCTCAGTCTTCCTCTTCATAAACGTTTCCTTCCTGTTTGTGAAACAGCACATTTGGACCAGTTGTTTGATCTCATCAGTCCTTGTGTAAATGTTGCAGTACAGTATATTTTCTGCTAACGTACGTTTGTCTGAGCAGACTGTAGGATTAGCGCGTTGTTTTTCATTACACCTGCTGCACAAATGAACCCACAACAGCCTGAAACTAAATGACTGGCTCGCTAATAAGATTCCCGCCGCGCGGCGTCTATTACAGCCATGCGTGAGATTAGGGCCGGCTGGAACGTTTGTTTATATGGCATTCTTTATTTCACCACCTGCTGGGTTTATTTTCTCTTTATTGTGCTTTTGCTCTGTGGAATAGTTTCCTGTTTTTATAAAGGCTGTAAGATTTAAATTGTTGTCACAGGTTTCATCGTGTTCATGCTGATAAGTGACATGGTCACTGCGCATGGAGACCTGGGAAAGAAGGCATGGCTGATTTATCTGCAGTCTTAGGAAATGAGTAATGGAGGCGTGGCCTCCGGGCATCTGGTTGCAATAGAGGATCTGTTCTACTGTAGGGGTGGAACCCCAACTGGTCAGTCACAGTGTAGGAAGTGTGGCCTGTGTATCTGTCAGTCATAGTTTTGGAGGTGTGGCCTGTGTATGCAGTATGTAGGTCATGGTTTAGGTGGCTTGGCCTCTGTATCTGTAAGTCATAGTATAGAAGGCGTGGTCTCTGTACCTGCCACTCATAGTGCAGGAGGTGTGGCTTGTGTTTCTGTCAGTCACAATGTAGTAGGTCTGGCTTCAACCTGTCAATCACAGTATAGGAGGCATGGTCTGTGCACCTGTCAGGCACAACGTAGCATGTGTGACCTCTGTATCTGCAAGTCATAGTGGTACAGGTGTGGTCTGTGTACTTGTCAATGACAGTGAAAGGGGCGTGGCCTCCGTACATGTCAGTAATAAGTAAATGGGATGTGAAATCCTAAGTCTGAGACTAAAAGTAGGTATTACGTAAAAGTTTTTTTTTTCCTTTTTCTGTCAGAGAGAGTAACTTTGACAGCTATAGCGGGCAGACATCTGCGTCTTCATTACCACACACACACCCGCACACACACACACACCCTCACACACACTCACTCACACTCACTCATACTCACTCACACATAGCATAAAGAGTGCAGAGTCAGCCACGATGTAACAGAACACTGCCTCGAGCACAGATGCAATGGATTTGGCCTGACAGGCTGTTGTCATTTCCTGGTTGTAATAAGTCCATGCAGTCATCATTCATGCGTTTAGAGCAGTGCCACGAACGACAGGCCGCTTGCAGATTAAGCAAAAAGTCTGGTGAGGCAATTAATACAGTCATTAGGCTAAATGCATGATTAATCAGAAACTAAGATGCACATGTGTGTGAGGGAGTTTAAGATGTCATTGTAGCCAGTATTGATGGGGGGAAAAAGAAGAAATTTAGTGGCATATACTTGCTTCTTTGGTGTGAAAGCTCATGTTTTTGACACACAGCAAAATATTTACCCTATTTTATATTAACTAATTAGATTGATAAAATGACATTTTTTTATTTATATACAGTATGTTTGGATTTAAGGTGGTAAAGTATTGCCATTTCTCTATAATCCTACAGGTGGTGCACTCTAAACCATTCACAAATCGGCAGGCAGCAATGCAGTTTGTTTAAAATTGTAGCAAATCTAAATAATAATAATAATATAATAAATAATAATAATAATAATAAATCAGGATATTAATGAAATTGCGATACACATAGATTTCAAGACAGTTTGAATCGGCAGCTTATGATGATCATATTGTATCGGCTGATCCCTCCGAGATTTAGGGTCATTTTTTTGTCCTCTTTGTTTTGTAAGGTCTTGCTTTATGAAAAAAAAAATAATAATTAAATCACATAATGGAAATAGTTTCTAAAATACACAAGTATATATATATACATGTATTTCTGTTACTACTATAATATGTTTTTACTATAATATCTGTATATTACAGAAACTAGAAACACTTATTCCATCACCACACACTCTTTATTCTCTCTCTTCAAGTAAATAAAATAAGTAAGAAACCTCAAAAAAGCATAACAAAGATGTTGGGAAAGCTTTACCTCTGATGAGAAAAGCAGAAAGCACTGGTATTGGAGACTCCTTCCATAAACATTAAAACAAGCAAACTCTTCGCAAAACCTTCACCGTGTACTTTATGCATAAAGGCATGACATACCATAGATGCATTTTATCTCAAATTAATTAAATCTTCAGCACATTCTTATTTATTTCTCCAAATCAATGTGATATAGTCTAAATGATATAAGCAGAGTGAATTTATTTTTCCTAGGTTTCCTAAAAATGCACAACATATATACTACTACCGTAGCATGCTGGACCGGATAACTGAGCGAGAGAGATTTGCGTTTCAGTCTGACATCCCTGAAAATTCTCACTAATGGTAGTTTTCATGAAAAGAATTATATCATATTATATATCAAAGCGTACTGTTTGTTTATCCATCTTCCATCATCTTCTGAAAAGGTTTTTCACACACGATTCTCACCTCGTTTAGATGAATACATATTCCTTCTCTTTTTCTTTCTTTTTTTTATCTGCATGTTCAAATGAACGCTCTTGAGTTTCCAGCGATTTCCTGATCGACGTGCGTGTCAGGGCTCTGACAGCCTCTCGATGCGCCTCGTTTTGTTCACGTGTGCTCATTCAGCCACACTGACAGCGATCGATTCTGCACTTTTGACTGAATTGTGTTTTACCATTTCATCTGGTAATGCTAGGGGTCACTGAGTGTCATTCAGGTGTTGCGTTTTCTCTCTCTCTCTCACACACACACACACACACACACAGACACACACACACACACACACACACACACACACACAAACATGCTATTCATACATCAGGGCTCAGAGCATGAAGGCTTGTACAGTGGCTTGAATAAGTATAAACTACAAGTACTGTATGAATGCACCTGCACCTGGGCTAGTTTGTGAAAGATTATGCTTAAATAAACCCCAGTGTGCCACAGCTGTGACTGGTTTGGTTTCAGAAATAAAGCCAGTCCTGGGTGCAACCAGGTATTAGTTCCACAGGCACTATGAGGGTGTGCTCTGGTGTCTGGCACCGGCATGTTGGTGGCAAACCCATTGGTTGCTGAGGGTTGCTTGATGGGGTCTGGTATGTTCTCTGGGTGCTCAATCAGATTGGGATCAGTGGCCTACTGTGCTCCATGCATGGTGGGCTGTGGTGCACTGGGTGTTCTAGCGCACTACTCTCATGGCCAGCATCGACTTTTGTGCTGCATTGTTTTTTTCTGTCGGATCAGACCAGACTGGCTGGATCTTTGGTTCCAGTGGACATGGGTGAGCCTTGGGTGCCCATTAACCTTCTTCTTCTTCTTAGTGTTTGGTCCACCTTGGTGGGGTGTTGCTTTTTTTGTCTGCTATTTTCCACTTTTTCCAATCAACATAATTATTGGAAACAACGTAGGCAAGGCTCCTGTCTTCGTTGATGAGCTCGAGTCATTTTTTGTGGCATTTATCTGGGCTGAGGCTCAGGGCCATCTTGGCTACAGTCTGCTTGCCATGTCCTACCTGCCCATTTGTGACGTATAGCCGCATAAGGCCGAGTGTCCGTCGGAGCATCCACATTTCTATGCCATGCAGGGCTTGATTGGGCTCGGGAGCATTCGGATCCGCAGAGGACAACTTTTGACCTTCAGATGGATGAATATCTTCCGATCGCAGAGGACACCGCTGACCTGCTTCCACTTCACCCAGGCCACCTTGACACGAGCCCGAATGTTGGGGACCCAGGGAGGTACAGGCCAGGGAGCTGAGATATTTAAACTGGCCAACTTGTTGAGGTCTGGGCTTTACTGGTATATAATTGATAATCAGTGCTATTAAATACACATGTATTAAATGCACTGATCAATTCTAACTTTTAAACATTACAGGTTGAAGTCATGTTGCAGATTATTAATATTATTATTATTATTATTATTATTATTATTATTATTATTTCGTTGACCAGCAGCACATCAGCAAAGTTTCACTTCACGTTCACACAATGCAGTAGTTCCTCATTACATGTTCGCCATCATGCTTCAGTTTAAAGATTAAAGCATTTGGTTGGTGTGAATCGTGTCGTCATGTCGAACAGATTAAACGGTGAGGAAGGTGGCGAACTTGCCACGAGTTCAAGTTTGCATATTTTCTTTTAAAGGAAGCTTTCAAGTTACAGAATCAGCGCTAAGTCTTATCTCAGGCTCATGTCTCTCCAAGATGTGTGTGTCTGGATGTGAATGTAAGGTGAGATGAGAGGAATGGGTGAGATTAGAAAAAAAAAAAGAAAAAACGGAGTGTCACCATTTCTGTGCGTGTGAAAGGAGAAAATCATCGAACTGTTAATTAAAATGGAATGTATTTTAAGTTGTCATGCACACAGTAAAGTAAAGAAATAGTTTCTTTGCTGTTTCCCAGTGAATACCATGAATTAAAAAAAATAAAAATAAACATAAAATAGAATATAATAAAATTAAATAAATATAATATAATGTGTAATATAATAAATACATATACTGTAGGTAGAGAATAAAAAGAATAGATATATAAAATGACATATTAAAACATAGTATTAAAAGCAGAATATGAAAATATGAAAAATGCAATATCCAAGTATATGAAAAAGTCTGTAGTGTGTGTGCAAAGCTGCAATGGGTATGCACCCCTCCCTAGGTGTTATTAAGACCACTGTCTTTAACTAAAAATTACTTTCCGTTAATTTAAATAAAAAAAAATCTAATAAAAATACCTTTAAATACAGAATAAATATAATGTAAAAAATATCTAATTGAAAATATAATAAAACAAGACTAGTTATGTTAGGATACCTTTATTTTAAAATTAACATACACTTTTTAAAAAACATATAAACAAAATATGACACAAGAAAATATGACCACACAGGACATATCATAAATCTAATTATAAAATAAATAAATAAAATATGAAATATATAAAACACACTTGAAATAAATATAAAGCAAAGGGATTATTGATAAGATTAATTACAATAAATCTGCAATACATTATTATCAATCGGAAAAAGCAAAAAATCTTAATTGCACAATTCCTCAGATTTAAAAAAATAGCCTTTGATGCAGCACAGCTTATAAAAGGCTTATAGAATGGGATCTTATGTAATAGTGTAAAAGTGTAACAGTGCATCTGCACCTCTTTATGTGAATCTCATCTCCGAATGCGAGCTTTAAAATGAGCGCATCACACTAGCTGTTTCCTTCGTTCAATAAAATAAGTGTGTAAGTTTGGACAGACCACTCAAGAGCCGAAAGACCGAAAGGTGTTTATTTTGTCCTAGCGTGCGCCGTTTTTCTTTTTGCTTGCTAACTTCATTTCACTAAATTATAACACGAATTAAAAATATTACCTTCCTGCTTGAGAGATTAAAAAAAAAAATAAACCAGCTTAATATCAGAGTGTGTGGTTAAGAAAGTGAGATTTTCTCCCCTCAGGATGGAACGCACGGTGTGTTTGATCTACCGCTAGCTGCTGGTTACTTAGCAGTCAAGTCTCGCTCTCGAGAGCACAATTTGCAAATCAAGCTGGATCTGGGTCTGTGTCTGGAGCGGCTGCTATGCACACAGACACACAACCACACACACACACGGACACACTTAGCCACACTTACACACACTGGGGAGAAAGGGTAGTGTGTGAGGGCAGGGTGTGAGAAGCCTGGAAGTAGCAGGGCTGTTTAAATGGAGATCCCAAGAGCTCTCTCACAAAGACAGGAGAGATTAGACAAGAGCTACTGTTGTCTTAGGAGCACCATTTAGAGAGTGTGTACTCAAAACACTTACATAAACACACTCGCACACACACACACACACACACACACACACACACACACACACACACACACATACACACACACACACACACACACAGAAACGCACATGCCATCTGCTATCCTTTCTTACACCTACCTATTTTTTCATGTTTGTCAATGTCCAGAAATGACACTCCTACAATTATCTCCTCCACTCAAGAACTGTGTCTATAGGCTTACGTAAGCCTTCCATAGTGTTCGCTCTACTCTACATAAACTCTTAATCAAGGCCATCATATGAGCTGTCAAAAAGGATCATTTAAAAGAACTGTTGATATGTTTAATATAAAAGTTGATACGATCACCTAAGACATACTGTATGATGTGATCGTTCTGTTGACATAAGGCTGTTTCCAGGCTTAATGGCTTTACATTAAGACTTAAGACATCATAAAAAGTGACTTTACAGCTCAACACACGTTTGACATGTCTCAGTGTCAGAACGATGATGCTGTGATGTGGCATAGGAAAATTATTACGTTTCATATGTCTCATTATATCCCTACGTCACTATGACATAGCGGAACAACTACCCGGAACTATGATGTCAGCTGGAAGAACATTATTATGTCAGTGGTTTGGTGATTAACGAAGCAATACTGTTGTCATAAAAAAAAAAAAAAATTCATCCAGCATATGAGAGGCTTATGTAAATGTTATGTAGTTCTCTGAATGCGGCCCGTAGGTGCACCTATGACATTGAAATAACAGCTTTTCCGGCCTCTGCTGCTGCGCGACACATTCTTTTTATTTTGTAATAAGTGATTTGGATGTGTCTCTTCATTACCTTTTGTCATTCTGGCACAGGAGAGGTACAATGTCGTAATGTTCAAACCTGCATAATTTGATTGCACATACAGAACTTAATTTTTAGTTTAGTACAAAATTGATTCCCTAGAGTCTGTCCTTGATTCAGATCTTGTGTCATAAAAATAGCTAAAAGCACTGTTTATGCATCTTTGTGGAACTGTTCAGTACTCTGCAGTACTCGATGCCCATGGCTGTATCACAGCCATGCTGATATTCAGTACAACAGTGTGCGACATTGCTTCTTTAAAATCATCTTTAAAATACCAGCTTTTCATTATTTTTTTTCTTTCCCACAATGTTAACATGTTAATTATTCAATGTTTAATTCAAAAGTTTTTCCATTTTGCAGTCGCGTCACTCTTAACGCTATGTCACATCTTTAATAGTATGTCACTCTGATCCAGATGTACTCCCAGCAGTGATGTTCTAATGCAAGTAAGCTTGGTAGTAAGCAACCAAAACTAGCTATTGTGCTCATTTGGGGGGGAATTTAACCTTAAAATAGTCACTAACACTTCATATTCATCTTATGAAGGGATTATGTATGAAAATCTTTGAAAATCCCCTTAAAATGTGTTTTGGATTATTTCTAAATCTAAAGGAATTTCTACATTTAGATATTTGCGTCACTAGAAAGAGTATGGTTATAAACATTCTTCTTGTTTAAAAATAACCGCGGTATAGTTCCGCTCAATCCCACTAGAGGGTCAAAACCAAAATGGCGTACCTGGTTGAAAAGGTTGAAGTGCTCGTTCTTCATGACAACGCAGCAGCCCATTCAGCTCACTAAACAGTGAAACTTGTGGGCGACTTGGCGTATGAAATCGTGCCTCAGTCCCCCGAGAACCCCCAACCTCGCACCCGGTGACTTTGTCCTCTTTACATTATTTAATGTGGCAGGAGTTTGAGGACAGTGAGGTGATTATAGAGGTGGAACTTTTCCTATCAAAAGCCAAAAGAAGTCTTCTTCAGAGATTATCTCCACCAGCTCATCCATCACTTTGAGAAGGACTAAGCCCATATATATATATATATATTTTTTTTTTTCCCCCAGTATTAAGAAACACCCTAATGACTAAAACCTTGGATCCATAATGACTAAAACTCGCCCTTGCATATCCCTTGCATGATCTTATCACGCTGTGTGATTTAAACTCTTTGATCAGGAGATTAAGATTCGTAATCACCCAGAGAGGAGATCAATTTTGGCACAGACGCATTGTAGCACACAACCATTGGAGCTTCTCTTCATTTTAATTTCCCTCTCCGTGTTTTTCCTCCTCTCTGTTTCTGTGCTTTGTATGTTTAAATTCCTGCAATAAATCCTCATAGGCTTCAAGTTCCTGTTTACCAACAACTTATTCATTTTTCAGCTGCATGTAGTCTATTCCCAGGGCCAGTGGCCTAGATACACACCAGCTACATACCTGGACAAGGGGAAATTACCTGTGCAGGAATACTTTGGGCCGATAGGCAGCACAAGTGAGGAGGTTAAGGTGCTAGCATTCAGACATAGTGCTTACAGAATAACAATAGTAACGAAGCAGCTTTACAGGAACGCAGTAGATCAAGGTTTCTGACAAACAAGTTACCTTGGAGGCGAAAGCGACAAGGAAAACTCCCTGGGAACTGTATACATGTCTACTCTAGGCTTTTTATTCTCTGGAGTGGATCTCAAAATGCATATGTTCGCAGAGTAAAAGTTTTAAGTCGTTATCTGTCTAACACAGCTGGTGTTGTCTCTCCTAAGCCTCTGATTTTGGCTGACATGTTGGGAATAAACACGAGGTGATGTTTGGAAATGTACACATTTTTCTTCCAATTAATATATCAATTATCCAAGATAATATTGCTTATACATTGCAAAACATTTACAAACAAAGTATGAAATCATCATAATCAAAATCCAGTCCAGTTTCTTTTTTTCCAGTTTTTGTAAATTACTATTCATACATCATAAATACTGCAGATATCTCTGCCTAGTTCAGTTTATGGACGAGGAAAACTGCTGACTTGACAGTTGTCCCGAACATGATCATCGAGACCCTGCACAAGGAGTGTCAGCCACAAAAGCTTCTGTATCGATCCATATTCATGGAAAGCTGACTGAAAGGAAAAAAATGTGAAGACAAAAGGTGCTTTAGCAACAGGGATGATTGCAACCTGAAGAAACTTGCCAAGCAAAGCCGATTAAAAGAATGTGGGAGAGCTTCATAAAGAGTGGAGTGAGGCTGGAGTTAGTGATTCAAGAGCCACCACGAACAAATGTCGTCAGGGAATCAGCTACAACTGTTGCCTTCTAAGTATTAAGCCACTTCTGAACCAGAGACAACATCAGTGGCATCTAAAAATAAAAAGAACGGGATTATTGAAAACTGACATGTACTCTATAGAGAATCTATGGGGTATTGTCAAGAGGGAGATGAGAAACACCTGACTCAACAATACAGATGAGCTAAAGGCTGCTATGAAAGCAACGCGTTTTCAATAATGCCTCATAATTTCCACAGGCTGATTTCCTTCATGCTATGCATCTAGATGCAGTATTTCTTGCTTAACCTGTTCAAGCATTTATTAAGTGTATAAATTTACATACATTTTAAAAGTTTAACATTTTTTATATGTAAATTGTTTTTGATTGGTCTTAGGAAATTCTAATATTTTAAGTTACTGAATTTTTTTATGTTCAAAAACTATAGTGATTAAAATTTAAATAAAAAAGCTTGAAATATTTTGCTTTACAGATAATAAATCTAGAATATGAGTTTCTATGTTGAATTCAATTATATATAACATATATATACAGTATATATTCTATTTTGAGGTACATTATATATGCATAAACAGGACACACACACTCCATGCCGATTCGTTATCCTCTCTGTAGAGCTGGGATCTTCAACGTCTTGTCCTTCTAACACTTCCTGTGCTAATCATAAGAGCAGGATATCGTCCGCTCTGCATCCCATACATGCACACAATTAAACAATTAAAGCTTTTATAGAGTCATCGAGGAGGAGAGGGGGGTGTCGGAGGGTGGGGATAAAATAGAAATTTCCTTTTAGCTAATGGAAGAAGATGGGCAGAAGCAGTGTGGGATTTGAAAGCTTGAGCTGAATGCATTATGAAGCGCTTGGAGAGCTTACTTTCTCCCGCTGTGTAAAAATGGATCTCGGCGCCACCTACTCTTATAAGAGCATACAAGAGGCACTTAAGCTGCTTTTTTTTCAAGCATTTAGCACACTGCAAACTGTTTTAGAAGTACATTGAGAAGCATTGACTGCATGCTCAATACGCTACTAGTTTGCTATTAAGTTATTTAAGTGGTTCGGATGAAAAAAAATAATAATAATAGTACATAAGGTGATGAGCAGAGAGATTCAGGGAGATCAACTTGAATCCAATTTCATTGAATCTGTAAGCATGAATGGTAGATTTCATTTGAAAATTATACCTTGTAGGCTCTCTGCATATTCTTTTCAGTGAATCAGATCATTTGACTTGGCTCTCCAGTTATTTGTCACTTATTCAGATCACTCACTCACCATCTAAACCACTTAAGCCTGTATACAAGCTCGCGGGGGACCTGGAGTCTAATCCAGGAGTCTTAGGGCATGAGGTGGGGTACACCCTGGTCAGGGTGCCGATCCATCACAGGGCACACACACACACACACACACACACACACACATATTCTATGGGCAAATTTGGGAACGCCAATTAGCCTATTATGCAGGTCTTTGGACTGTGGGAGAAACCAGAGTATCCTGAGGAAACCCACGAAGTACAGGCAGAACATGCAAACTCCATTCACACACAGATGGGAATCGAACCTGGCTGGTAATCAAACCCGGACCCTGGAGGTGCAAGGTGACAGTGCTAACCACTATACCACCTTGCCGCCTTTATTTATATAATTTCCCTTCAAAAAAATAAAATAAAATTATACTTATCTCATTTGACCGATCTCTTCAGTGCTTTGTGGTGAGTCAGATAATTGATCTCCTATACTTTAGCTCAGCATTCTGTTTCTTTTCTCAATAAGTCAGCTTCTTTGACTTGGACCTTTGACTCAACTCTCTGGTTCTTTTCATCGATCATGTGTCAGATCTTTTGATGCAGCTTATTCAGTGAGTCAGATCACTCAAGTCAGCACAGTTATTCAGCTCTTCAGCGCTTTTTTGCTGACTCACTTTGTTTGACTCGGGTGCTAGAGTATGACTCAGCTTTCTTGCTCTTTTTAGTGAGTCACATTATTTGACTTGGATCATTTGACTCAGCTCTCTAACTCTTTTCAATGAGTCCAGTCATTTTACCTGGCTCATTTGCCTCAGCTCTCCAGCTCTTCCCAGTTATTGGGTTCATTTGTGTCAGCTCTCTGGCTCTTTTCAATGAGTCAGCTCGTTCACCTCAGTTCATTGACTCAGCTCTTCACCTCTTTTTAGTGGATCACATAATTTTCTGTCTTTTCTGTCTCACCATAACTTTCTGTCTCTTTCTGGTGGGGCAGATCATTTAACTCGGATCACTTGACTCAGTGAGAAAAAGCAATGTTCCATTACTAGAATGCATTATTACATTAAACCACCGCCCCCCTCGCTAACCGCACAAAAAGAAATTTAGTCAGATGCCTGATACCTGATATTGTTTGTACACATTTAATTCCATTTGGTTTCTTATCTGTGCATGTGCAATATTATGCGGCTTAGCTCAGCTGAAAACAAAAGTATTGCGTATCCATAATTTCACCTGGCTCATACCCCTGATGCAAAATTTATTTTATAGCCACCGCCAAGTCTGAGCTGAACAGCAAAATCAATAGACAACAGCAGACACATGGAGATATTGGAATTTTATTGAATGTCTATACAGAAGAGTCCATCAAAGTGCAGCGAGTCCATGTCTCTCCTGTTGTCTAATTTTTAATTCAGTGTCTATATTTCCTACTCTGAAAAGTACAGATAGTAGTGAGCTCACCTCATCCTCTGAGTGTTTGATATCTGATACGTCTGATATGCTTCAGAATCTTGTAGGAGAGAATCTGATCGGTTTGCCAGTGGGATGTTTTTATCAACTGCTTATGGTTGGTATGTCTGTATGAAAGTACTGTAAGCTATGATTATTCCCAAACAGTACCAGGTTTTCTACTCAGGCTGTATTTCAGGACCAAGGACAGCACTTTCATCAGACTGCTTTAAGGTCTTTTTTATTTTCACTTTCACTGTAAGATATTACGTTTTCAATTCATGCTGCCTGTAAGCATTATTAATTTCTGTGCTTTCTGTGCATGTGGGGTGTAAATGCCTGTAATTTAGAATCACATTATTAGAGACATGCTTACCATGATGAAACATTTTTTGGTAGCTACACTGCTTCCTGCTTCAGCGGACATTTACTACACTGTAGCGCACCATGCACTTGAACGCAACACGTCAACCAAAAACAAAGTTGTGAGATTTCGTTCTAGTTGTTGGTCCATTTCTTTTGTTCCTGAACCAGAACCTGAATTCATATTAATATTGCTAGAATGAGCAACTCATATCTATCTTTAAATAAAATGTCCAGAGTATCTTTTTATGGATGACCACTTCTAAGTATTTAGCCATCAATGACCAGGAAAGGGACACGATGAGAGGATGTGAGGAAATACATCTGAATTAGTTCCGTTTCATCCATGGAAGCCTGGATGAGATGCTCTATACTTCCTTAATTTTTTATCCAGGAAATAGAGTCCATTTCATCAGTTTCTTCATCCTCTCTCGGAGTGCTTCGCTGAACTTTCTCCTACTCTCTTTCCATTCTTTGCGCTTCGCCATCCATTTGATCTGCTGCCTGATTTCTCTCTACTCTGGCCGCTCGAGTGGGCGAGCACCATCCAAGGAGAACCAATCGAGTGAAACGCCTCTTTTAATTTCCCTGCGCTCGATAATCCTGCAGGGCTTGAAAGAGAAAAAATAATAATAATAAATTAAAGGGCGCTCCATCCATCACTTCCATCCTGTATGGTGTTCCATCCTGTATTATTATTTTTTTGGGGTCAAATATAATTCAGTTTTCAGAATTGCTCCAAAAGGCTGTTCTTTTATTTTTATTAATCTTTTTTTGTTTTTTTTCCCCATCGCATTGTTTTAGCACTTCAAAAAAGACAAATCAAACTTATGAGCATAAAAATCTTCAGGTAATTCTTGTATGCATGTAAAAATTAAAAGTATAGATTGAAAAAAAAATCCCCCAGTGTTTGGAGTAGGCAGATCTAGTCCTGCATCAATGTTCATCTAGCCCTGCACAAATGTTCGAGCTCTGAAATAAAACATCAATCTTGTTTAAAAAATATATCTAATAAATTAAGCACAAAAACTCACTCACTCATTCATCGTCTATACCACTTTATCCTGTATACAGGGTCATGGGGGTGCTGGGGCCTATCCCTAGAGATTTAGGGCACAAGGTGGGGTACACACAGTGTGCCAATCCATTGCAGGGCACACACATACACACATTACATTCAATTTGGGAACGGTAATTAACCTAACCTGCATGTCTTTGGAATGTGGGAGGAAACCGGAGTACACGGAGGAAACCCACCAAGCACGAGGAGAGAACATGAAAACTCACATAGGTGGGTATCGTACCCGGACCCTGGAGGTGCAAGGCAACAGTGCTAACCACTACACCACCTTGACACCCAGAAAGAAAACTATTGTAATCAAATATTGAAAAAAGGTCAAATATAGCATGAGCCAGACAAGGGAGTTATGTGTACATAAATTCAACTGATTTATATCATCCAGAAATTAATTTTCTTCCTCTAGACTTAGACTTTCTCTTGCACTGAATTTAAACATTGGAGAACTAAACATTTCCTAATAAAAACAGCAGACTGCTGTTATGCTATGATTTAAAGCTGCATAAGTCTTTAAAACTCGTTAATTTATACTGACCTCCCTTGAAATCGACGCCCACTTCCCCATCTCACGTTAGTAACATTTTGGGTCCTTTTTTTCTGTTTTTAACTAAAAAATCGGGAATATTTTGACTTTATCAGTGTGTAATGAAATGCACATTTGACCTCCCTAACGTTAGACACGTATTTATTCCACATCAGTCACTGAAAAGTGTTTTCCAGCTTCGCTGACTACAGCCGGAGTGCGTTCTGAGAGCAGTCCTGGTCCCTTGGGCAGGCCTCGAGAAAGACAAATGGCTGCAAGTGACATTCAAACCCTCAGCCACGACCTTCCTGTGGCACTACTTTATAGTCGAGAGACTATTTTTTGTCTCCTCAAGGATTCCCGAACATTGTGCTATGCTGTGCTGTGCTGACTGCAAACACTCCTCTGACATCTGGAGTCTGCAAACACACCGAGTGGAGGCTCAATGACGAGCATCGTAAAAAGATACGTGATGGCAATCGGAGAGTGATGCGATTTATTGTTGTATAAAGCCTGACCCTGCATCTAACCTCAGCCTTCAGACTGAATTTCAATTGTGAGACCATTTTAAAACGACAGTGCAGAACAGAATCGTTCATTTGTAGTAGTTTACAGTGAAAGGACGCTGAGCGCCCGCTGGCAAAGAGAAAGGGCGGGGCCAAATGATGCAACACTGACATTATGTAAATGACAATGAAAAGGCGTGGAGCAAAGAGAAATTGGGAGTCGAGGTACTCCACCAGGATTCGTTTCAGCTCTTTTTATTTGTTTGTATTCCAAACGCCTGATCCTCTCGTGTCCCCCAGTCCTTTCCCATCACATCCCTCTCCAGCTCTCTTCTTTTGTGTCCTTGCTTCTGTCCCCACATTCCTGCCCTCTGCACCTCTCTTCTATTCTCTCATGATTCATTTCCTGTCCCCTATTCTGCCATGTCCTTTCTGTCCTGTCCCATTCTTCTCTCTTGTTCTCTTACCTGTCCTTACTTCCACCCAGTACCTCTCCTGTCCTCTCTCTCCAGTCCATTTTTGTCTTTTGTTCTGTCCTTTCATCTACTTTCTTTTCTGTCCTCACACTTTGTCCTCATTCCTACTCTTTGGCCAATCTTCTGCTTTCCCACTTGACATCTATCTCGTCTTTTCTTCCACCCTGTCCTTTCTTGTCCCATTGATGGAGGTGTGGCCTCTTAATCTGACAGTTCCTGAGGAGTGATGGAGGTGTGTCCTTTAAGACTCGGGCGTGCGCTCTGTACAATCTCTGCCTGTTTCTGGATGAGGGTTGAAACAGAGGTGGCATCTATTCAGTGATGGTCCTTGTAAATGAGTCATGGTTTCTCCATTCTCAGTATCATTGAAGAGGAAGAGGTTCAGTCTATCTTTCAGCCCCAGTGAGTGAGGTGTAGCTTCTCATGTTAGGGTTAAAACTTATGCTTTAAATTGTCCTCATCCTCAAATTATCTCAACGTGTCCCCAGACCTCGATCTAGAGCAGGACAGCTCTTAATGGTTGAACCATTAGCTGCTGTAAATCTTTCATACATCTAATTATTTATTTATATTCAGATGTGCATCGCCAAACCAGATGGCATCATTTTTCAGGATATGGTTTTTATTTTATTTTTATTTTTTCCCAAACATGACTTCATTTTGTGGATCACTGGCCTGTAATATTGAACATATTTAGTTTCATAAAAATCCTGGAGGCCTTTCTTGCCCGTTGATGTCCAGATGGTCACAGGAATGTTGAAAACTCATCCCGAGCTCTGCATTATGAATTGTGTAAAAAGCTCACATAGCTTCATCTCTAACCTGAGAGTGTTAAAAAAGAGTGGCAGCTGAATTTTTAGTGCGGGATGTGATCCAAGATGATGCCTTCAGCCTTAACTAACTGCTTCATCTCTCTCTCTCTCTCTCTCTCTCTCTCTTTCTCTCTCTCTTTCTTCTTCCCAAACCAGGAGGTATGTTCGGCCATCAGGAATGTTCGAGCTCTGATGCAGATGATGAGAATCAAATGAAATTTTACACAGAGCACCGCATAGGTCGACGCCGCAGTAAAGGTAGCCACGCATTTATTACATGTTCATCACATCATTCTTTCTCCTTCATCATCACTGTTCTGGCCCAGTAGCATTTTACCTAATTATATACAGTATATAATCCATAACCTTTCCTACTTTCATGTCATCATCTGCTATTGAGCCTGACTTTTTACATTTTTTTTATTATTAATATTATTTACAAGTCAGCTTTTATAGTGGTTCAGTGAAATACATGCAGCATTTTGTCACCTTCAGAAACATTTCTCATAAAAAAGAAGAACAAGATTGTATGAGACTGTGAGTGGATATTAAAGTGGCAGGATTTTACATGAAAAAATAAAATAATGGCAGATTGATGTCTCATCAGGAGTGCCTGCTTTTCTCTAAAACACCATAAACATGAGTGTAATAGCGCTGTAGAGTCTCATCATCAAATAATCCTCTCACAAGAACAAAACACTGCAAAATTGTCAGTCTTTCTCATTTTCTAGATTTATTGTACCATTTTCTCAGCTGGTGTTTAGCTGTTTTTTGGGGGGTTTAAATTGTCTCTGTATTTCTAAGAGCTAGCTATGTTGTACAGTGTTAATGCAGCATATCAGATGGAATATATATATTTTTCCCAGTCAGATGCGATTTTAAATACTACTACTACTACTACTACTACTACTACTACTACTAATAATAATAATAATAATAATAATAATAATAATAATAATAATCATCAATAAATTAATTAATTAAGACAGTTAATTAAAAAAATAAGACTAAAATAAATTGAAAAAATAATAATATAATTTAAATTATGCAGGTCGAAACAATAGATAGATTTATACTTAATCTAGGGGTTTCAGTCGTAAGGTTCAGCTGTATGCATCCCTTGCACTGGTCTCAAACCCAAGATAATACGTAATATGATATGAACTTAGACAAGTGGCCTTTTTGTACCATCTGCAAATCTCTCTTTTTTGAAGCTGTTAAACTTAAAACTGCATGCAGCTGACTTTATGTTAAAAAAAATAATAATAAAGAACTGAAGATATTGTGGCAGCACAGTGGTGTAATGGTTAGACTGGGTTCCCGGCCAGACTCGATTTCTATGTCTGTGGGCATGGAGTTTGCATGTTCTCCCCGTGCTTGGTGGGTTTCCTCCGGGTACCCCGGGTTTCCTCCCACAGTCCAAAGACCTGCAGATTAGGATATTTGGCGTTGCCAAATTGCCTGTAGTGTGTGAGTGTGTGTATGTGTGTATGTATGCCCTGTGATGGATGGGTACCACGCCTTGTGCCCTAAGTCTCCTGGGTTAGCTCCCGTGACACTGAATAGAGGATTAAGCAGTATAGGTGATGAGTGAGTGAGTGAGTGCAGATAAAGTTTGAAATAAAACAATATAAAAAAAAATCCTTATTTCAGTTATTAATAAAAATAAATAAATTTCTGTAGCCATTAAGTAAAAAAAAATAACAATATATTTTTTTCAATAATTATAATTTAAAATCATGCTTAATGACATTTTCATTTAAATATTTATAAGCAGATGAAATCTTTTATTAATAAATAAGAATCAACACAAATATTTAAATAAAGAATTGAATTATTTTTAGGAAATCTATACTGTATGTGCATCATGATACATATTGTCTTTTGTCGAAATGTCAAACAAATTGGTAGTTATTTATTTATTTATTTATTTTACTTATTTATTTTTGGTATAATATCTGAGCTGTGTGCTCCCCTATAAAGACGGTTAAAACCAGAATCTCAGCACAGTGATTGGGAACAAGTCTTATAATCTGACCACCAGCTGCTTTAATGGTCACTGTGCCGCTTGAGTGCACAAAAGTTTATGAGTTCAAATCCCAGGCCACAGTCGAAGTCTCAACTCTGTTGCTGCTTGTATTTAATTCTGAAGCAACAGCAAGTGAATGGTTGTTTGTGATTTACTCTGGGTTGCATTGCTACCTTTACATCAGGGTGAATTGTCGAAACTACTGTATGATTCCTGCTTTCTTTTGTTGCTCACGGCAATGTCTGTTTCATAAACACTGTGTTCTTTTTTGTGCGAGATTGTATAGTTCTAAAATAATCATTTGAGATTAAGTGCACAACGCATTGCGCAACTGGATGTTGTCTGGGCTTTTGTTGTATTGATATCATGCCCAGACAAAGTACAGAAGGGAAGGGAATTGATTTCAACACATGAAAATTATATCCCGAGGTGTACCGGCGTTCATACACAAAGAGAGATGTGAAAACGCCGACCAGCGTCCTGGCATCAGGGATGTAACTGAATACAGATACGTTATTCGGAATGAATAGATAGTGTGTTCTAAACAAATATGAAATACACTATAAGATACAAGAAGATGAATATGAGACACTTATAGGAGAGGTATTGTTATTTTTATGGGTATGTAGGAGCAGAAATATGAGGCTCAAGGGACAAACAAAATGCATGTGAAAAATAATGATAAAATTATCCGCCTGAGTACAACTGTTAGAGCCAGAATACCAGCCACGCTGCCAGTCCTACTGCTGTTTCTTAGTGTTATTGGTGGTGGTTGTTTGTTTGCTTGTTTTTTTTTTTTTTTTCCCAGAGGCATAGTTTTGTTTTGATCACCCATTTCAGTTTTAACCCAAATCTAGGAGCTATTCAGAGCACAAACAGATTATTATTATTATTATTATTATTATTATTATTATTATTATTATTATATTATTATATATATAAAAAATATAACTGTTTCTTCATTATGTTTTAAATATGTGTTGTATAAACACTAGAGCTAAGGGCAAAGCTGTATATTATAATGCATTATAACTTGTGGTAAGGATACTATTCATGAGTGTTTGTTATACTGCATTACATCATCAGTAAACATATACCGTATTATAAAGCTTTATGTAATATCATGTGTGTAATGTCTAAGTAAGAACATTTACACAGAGATAAGAGGGCATACTTGCACAACTTTAAATAGGGTTTCAATGCATTACAAAAACATTGCAAAGTTATACAGTACATGGTAAGCTGTTTTATAGACTTACTAGGACTGTCATTATAAGGCATTATAAGGCAAATGGATTTCTAATCCACTGTGATCTAAAGTACAAACAAATGATAATATTTCACAAGGATAACCCGAGTAAATACAAAATTCACTTTCGAAATGATGATTCTCATTTATTAAGGAAAAAAAGGTGTGAAAATTTAAATGCCCCCCAAATCCCCACCCGCAAATCCTACCCTCTTGCTAAATCAGGAATGAACTGTGAATAACTTTCTTTCATTTTCCTTTGTGTAATATTAAATTCCTTTGTGTAATATTTATGTATAAATAAATAAATAAATAAATAAATAAATAAATAAATACATAAATAAAAATGGGGAAAAAAGGGAATCGGGGCAAATATTTTTTTTTTCACATCTTTTTATAAATCTGAAGATCAATGATGGAATTTGACCAGAAGAGAGACAGGAATTTACTCAACCCAACCTTGATATTTTACCAGTAAATGATAATAATAAAATTAATAAATAAGTAAATAAATAAATAAAGCAGCAGAAGTGCGCGCTGATTATTTATGAAGTATTTCTTTATTTACTTCAAATTAACCAGCGACATGAGCAATGATGAGGAAGAGAATGATTGATTCATGGTTTGATTGAAAAAAAAAATGGAATCTGCTGGAATCTCGGTGGGGAAAAAATTTTAATAAATCGACGGTAGAAACATATCCTTCCTTCCTTCCTTCCTTCCTTCCTTCCTTCCTGTATACTCGTATACCAGTTATGGCTATTTTTAATACACACTTTTTTTTTTAGCACCTGTCTTCAGCATATATCAGGATTAATTTTAAAGATTAAAACCAGCTGAAGTTAACATCAACATTTCATTCCAGATCATTAAAAAAAGAACTGTGACTCTTGCCTTCATGCTGCGTTTTTAAAGCATTTATGACATGTTAGACAGCATTCATAAAGAATACGTAATAATCTCTGGCATGTATAGGAGTGCATTAATAGCAAACAGATATTTTAATATAGCTAATTCTGTCGTTATATGCATGTATTTATGTTTTATACAATTGTGTTATTTTAATGTATTTATACATACATTATAAAGCATTATGTATGCCATATACATGCTGTTAAATACAGTACATCCATAAACAGATGTATATTATATTGCATTATGGAACAGAACACTACAAAGTCATACTGTATATTCATGCTTTATAACATGTCCTACATGTATGCATATGTAAGTATGTATGTATAACAACTTGATCATGACTGATCATACAGCCTTACTATAGACATTATAAAGCATTGTGTATGCTAAACATGTTTACAATGCATTACAAAGTCTATGTTTAGGATGTTTAGAAGTGTTGTAACTATATAATAAATTATCATTATAATCATTATAATTAGCATTAGCATGTGATTATAGTGGAATATCAGTGATAATACAGACAAAGCATTATAAGGCATAACATGTATTAAATGCACTGAAAATGGATTATGTAATCTTATATTAGGAAGTCCTTTATTCAGGCTTCATAAAGTGTTACACAACAGTTAGTTCTGACCGAGTAATCTGATTGGATGAGAGGCCCTCCATAAGGTGATAATAGAGCATAATAGCACTTTGACATTTAACTTATAACATTTAACATATAATAACATATTATAACACATATTAACATATATTAATTGGCGTCAAAGGGCTTCTAACAATGTTTAATTTCACTACTGTGTGTCTCAGCATGGGTGAGAGTAGGTCCGTATGTACTGCAGTCACGAGGAGAGAGCAACTGCCTAACAAACCCACATTCACAACTAGTCGCAGAAGCAGTTTCAGCCTCAACACACATCTGATAATGTTATGTCATCTTAAACAACACTCTGTCTCATTAATAATTGTTCCAAAGTCTTTCTGAAGTGTCGTTCTGTTCACATCCAACACGAGCGACAATGGTTTTAACACAAGGTTGAATCCCAAATCCCTCTCTAACCCCGATCAAGGGCAATACTTGGAATGTGGAGCAAGGCATTGTACACCCTACATAGTGCACTAGCTTTCTTTTTAATGCTGTTTGGGATTCAACCCCAGACCCTGGGAGTTAATGGGACTGATGATCTAAAATAGAATAAGTGGAAATATAAAGTAAATCTTGTAGTTTCTCAGGACTGTACTTCACCTCCTTGGTTTATTCTCTCCACCTTTTCACTACATAGTACAGATAAGAATTTTAAACTACCTTTAGTGCTGTTAATTACACAGTCACAAGTTCTGCCAGGTGTGGATAGTAAGTTAGCCAATATGTGTTGACGGATCAAAATAACTGGTTAAATAAAGATACAAATCATAATCTGTTGATAATAAATGGTGTTACGTTGTATAAAACCTTGTCTTGTGTGCATGCTTTATAAGGACTTATATAGTAAGTAAGAAAAAGAGTGCATTAAATAAAATCGCTGTAAGGAATTGAGTTAAAAAACGTAAAGGCTTTTTTGTCCAGAAAACTAGAGACAGCTTTAAGATTTTACGCCAATATAATTGAGCTGATCACCATCAAAAAACTGGACTTGTGAATTGCAATTTGTCCGACATGTTCCTCTTATTAATCTAATCCTCGGCTTTTTTGGCTTCTTGACTTTGCGCCTCTGACTTTTAAGAGCGTTATTATCTCTTAAAAAAGACATCATTTCAAGGAAATAATTTGATTTATGCAAAAAAAGGCAGCCTTATCCACTGAAAAAGCAATTTCCAGCAGGTTTTTCTCTGTAATTAAGATCCACTATGCTTTTAGTCGGGAAGTCATTCCCATTCGCCCTGATAGCGTTTAGAAACTTGAACTTTCCTGACTGTGTTTCTCAGACTCTTGGTTTTTGATTGAGTCTAGCTCTCACCTCTCTCAGCCGATTACTGATGTGTGACAGCTTTCAAAAAAGGGAGAAGGGGTGTTCTGTGAAGTTTTTGGAGTTACTGACGGAGAACCGTCAAAGACTCAGCAATGATTCAGGCTTGCCATCTATGTATGAGAGTCCCTGGTTTACACCTTGTTGCTTTTTATAATATTCGCATTAGCACTTGATATTCATATTTGTTTTGACTTTCTTTAGGACTACTAATTACCTCTTTGGAGTGAGTATTAAAAATAGTAAAATATATATATATATTTCTCACAACCCCTTTTACTTCCACAGCTTGTTTATTAACTGCAGTATACACCTTTTCCCTAAAGGCGCTTTGGGATGGGGATAACGCTGCCCCATGCTAACTCTATGACCATTTTCAGAACAGGAGGAGCAATGGACAGGACATCAATGATAGGATTGCCAGAAATGCTCTTCTATGGCAAATCAGCACCATTAAATATATACAATGGCTGCCAAGGTCTTGTTTTATAGAAAACCATCGGGAGTAAATATAAGACACTTCCACAAACAAAAGCAGGACAGTGTACAGTATCTACATATGATCCACAGAACTATTACAAAGTAGAAGTGTTACAAAGTTTCACAAAGCAGGGGGAAATGGAGATAATGGAGAGCATGTGGCTTAGCTGGCCAAGAGTCCAAGGCTGCCAACCTGGCTTCCAGTCCAAACAAGAACCCATAGAATGCAGCAGAGAAAAAACAAATCCGATTCACGGAGGCCCCACTCCCCAAGCCACAGCATGCAAGGAACCACCAATAACGCCCTGGTGGTGTCACAAAGGGAACCTAAATCCAAGTATTGCAAACGAATTAATAATATTCTATGCATGATTTAATAGTTTTATTACTTTGTGCTATTACTCAACTCAAGCCTGCGGTTGTATTTGTGGTAATTTAAGAATGCATAATTTTGTGAATAAGTTGGTATTATTCACATACAGTCCCAAACCCATGCTTTGATTGTTGAGTTATGGCAGCAATCAATGCGAACTATGATAAAAAAAAAAAAAGTGTCTCGTTCTGTTGTATGCAGAACCTTTTTGATTATAACGACTGTTGATCATTAGAACAAATAAAAACAATATCAGTGGTTTAGTTTACAGAATAATCTGCCTCTTCCTCAACTAGTTTCTTTTCATTAGTCGAAGACAGCACCTCATCATAGTACAGGTATGCACTATATTACGTCCATTCGTGTACCGTCTAACTAGATATACAGCCATGGTCCTGGTCATTAGAGAGTTTAAAAATCTCAAGTTGGAGCAAACTGAGCCAGATTTAGTAAGCACAAGAGCTTTCTCTCTCTCTCTAGAAGGGCAGTGTTGGCTCAATCAGTTAAGGCTCTGTGTTACTGACCGGAAGGTCGGGGGTTCAAGCCCCAGCACAACCAAGCTGCTGCTGTTTAGCCCTTGAGCCATATTTGCTCCAGGGCTGCTGTATGATGTACAGGGATATGACCCCAGTTACATTGAAATGTAAGGTACATGTGACAAATCAGTGAATCTTTGTCTTGTACACAAAAAGTGCTTGTACAGTTCAGTTGTCTTTCAAGAATGGCTCCCAAATGCAACAAAACCACAGATGATTTGAAAATTTGGGACAAAAGGTATCCCTCACAGCTTTGTTAAGTGTATACTTATACTTGTGTTGGCGCACAATCCAAAATCTATAATGTCCTGTTTCACAGAATGTATTGTGGACGTAAAGCAAAGCAAACCTGTAGTCAATTAATGCTGGAATGTCTGCAACCTCTGTAACAGAGAGTAAATGTCCTTCTTCATGAGTTCAACATTCTCCAAAATCCATTAAATGCATTTACTTCACGCACAGCAGCTGCTGTTTCGCCCACCAGGTAGTTTTGCTTCACTGAACAATTAGTAGAAAGAAGAGAGATGCAAATGGCTTTTAGGATGCATCATGTTTTGCAATAAAATGCATCCACTTTGTGTCGTGGATTCCCTCAGACGTGATGGTTCAATTCTGCTACATAAAGGATATAAAGCAGTTTTTGAATTAACATGCTTGTTATAGACAACCTTGTGCGCCAGAGGAAAACAATGTGTCAGAATGAGTAAAATGTTGAACAGTGTGTTTTATTGTATTTCGCTGTCAAACTGTTCATACCTGTAATAAATCTGGAAAACCGACCCTTAACCATCACTGCCTTTGATCCTGCACCCTTTGCTCTTGACCGCAAAATGCAAAATAAACAAATGTAAATGTGGTAACTGCAGATTCGTGACTTGTGTATTGGGATTCCTAATGCCTGTGTTTATGTATTCATCTCACCCCGTTTCATTTTCAAACAAATTCAAATGAGCTCATTTTCCATCTGTATAGAATCTAATGAGCGAGTAAGTATCTTTTCTTACCGTATGTTTGCTTGTTTTTTTCACCTTGTTTTTTGTTTGTTTGTTTTACCCTGATCTGACCATCCCCCCACATTTATTGTTTTAGTAGTAGGAGGATGGGGAGGAGTAGTAATAAAAATAGTGGTAACAGTAATAGGAGTAGTACTTAGGTAATAGTAATGGAAGAAGGAGTATGTATAATATTGATTAGTAATAATAATAGTCTTAGTAGTTAGATTAGTAATACTAATAGTGGTAGTAGTAGTTCATAGTAGCAGTTTTTAGTTATGGTAGTAGTGGTAACTAGTTATAGTAGGTAATTAGCAATAAAATAGTTGTAGTTAGTTGCAGTAGTAATAATAGTAGTAACAATAATACTAGTGGTAGTCAGTTGCAGTAATAATAGTAGTAACAATAATACTAGTGGTAGTCAGTTGCAGTAATGATAGTAGTAACAATAATACTAGAGGTAGTCAGTTGCAGTAATAATAGTAGTAACAATAATACTAGTGGTAGTCAGTTGCAGTAATAATAGTAGTAACAATAATACTAGTGGTAGTCAGTTGCAGTAATGATAGTAGTAACAATAATACTAGAGGTAGTCAGTTGCAGTAATAATAGTAGTAACAATAATACTAGTGGTAGTCAGTTGCAGTAATAATAGTAGTAACAATAATACTAGAGGTAGTCAGTTGTAGTAGTAATAATAGTACTTAATCTTACTTAATAGTAGTTACTAGTAGTGATAACAGTGGTTGTGGTAATGGTAATAATATTTGTAGTAGTTTGTAGGATTTTATTAAGTACTGTAGTAGATATCAGTATTAATCATAGTAGAGAACTGTCGTGATAGTAGAAATAGTTAGTAGTAGTTCCCAGTTAGCAGTAGTAATCTTTGAGGTCATATTCACTGCTAAATAGCAAAAACAGATTCCACAGGGAGAGTGCAAACAATGATCATGAATGTCTTCGTGGCATCTCAAAAAGACAACAATGAAAATGTGAGAATTTATTTAATTATGTGCCTTAATGAGTGAGCTCCTGCATTAATGTAGTTCATTTAGCCGAATCATCCGAGGGTTCAGTGGTGTGATATCATCGGGTCTTGAATGACTCCGCTTGTATATAAAGAGTGTATAATGGCGCATCACTGGTCACAATTGCCTGTAATATTGTCTCACTACTCAGCTCTGATTCTACTGGTGTGTGTGTGTGTGAGTGTGTGTGTGCGTGTGTGTGTGTGTGTGTGCGTGCGCGCGTGTGTGCGTGCGCGCGTGTGTGTGTGTGTGTGTGTGTGTGTGTGTGTGTGAGTGTGATGATATACTAACATTACTAAACCATTATCCTATAAATATCACCCTGCCATAGTTTAAACGGTTCAAATCCCTCTGTGCTTCTCTGGCATTTAAACAGTAATTATGCCGCTAATAATTATTTCTAGAACGCATTAATCTGCTTAACTACATTAAAATGCTAAACATCCCATCATTAAAGCATTTTTCTCTCTATTTTTTTCCCTTTCACTCCTGTCGGTTCTTTATGCAAGCTGGTTCGTAAAACGATTCCCTATGCATGCGAAATGCAGACTGGGTCACAAGTCAAAGACAGAACAATTTGTGAGCTCCCTGAGTGCACATGTGTATGTTTGTTTTGCACGGTGTTCAGCTTGTAGCGTTGTCTGTAGGGAATTCTCTGTATATACAACCATTATGGGTTCTGATAAAGTGAACCGACTATAGAGACCTTTAGGATTCTTGCTCCTGGTATTGGATTTCATCATTTGGGTGAATGTAAAACCATTTTGGATGTTGTGAGACAAAGAAGTTGAGGAGATGTTTAGAGCTTTAAATACACTTTTAGATCGAAAGTATATTTGTTGCAAAAGGTTATGAGTGTTGTGTTCACAGAAGTGTTTTTTGGTTTAATGTGAAGGAACCCTAGAAGGCGCTCTATAGCATTCTAGATGTAGGTTCTAGTCCCTCATACTCTCTCTCTCTCTCTCTCTCTCTCTCTCTCTCTCTCTCTCTCTCCTTAGGTTGCCCTCAAAGTCCCATGAGTAAGGCTACACTGACGCTGATCACAGTGAGCACCTGTGTCCTAGCCGTGGTATACGGCTCACACACCTCCTGTCCACTCACCGTCAAGGTCACGCTGCACGTCCCTGAGCACTTTGTCGCCGACGGTAAGCCAACATTTTCTTTTAATGCTGTTCCACTTTTTTAAATCTGTTCACAGTAACCAATAACAGTCTTAAAACAGTTAGTAAACTGAGTAAACTGCACTGCACAGTTTAGACTGTTTGAGGGAAGAAGGAACATGGAAAATAAACATCATTGGATCGAGGAGTCTATCATGTGATACTGCACCTTGCATACTGTAGAATCGAAGAAATGGAAATATCTCAGCCACTTTGAAAAGATCCAATGCCTACCAGGAAGAAAGCGTTTGTCTATAGTAGTCTCGGCCAGTAGACACAGAAGCTACTTCTGAAGTTTATGCAACATGGAAGTGACCAATCTTGCGTCCCTAAAAATTTCAAGTTGCTAACTTCAGCCGTTTTAGAGACATGATTTTTTTTATATATGATCCAAAAATGCTCATTTTTCAGCGTTATACTGTCTCACTTCAAGCAATAATCATTTAAAATGCAAAATTTTCATATTTATTTATGAGTATTGATAGTGAAATTGGTGTATGCTTCTAGAAGCATATGACCTGTACAGAATTGTTGCTTAATCTGTAGTGTCCGTAATTTCATGTTGCAATATCTGAACTTTTGCATTTTAGAATAATACACTTTTTTCAGGTTTATGTCTTTCCATGTGAAATCCAAAATGGCCAGGTTTCATCTGATTGGCAGTTAAGATCACTGAAAGATTTTAATTCGAAAAACTTACTGACACCACAGACATTAAAAGGCATGAAACTGTATTGTTACTGTAAGTTACGCCTTTACAGTATTTGTCACATATACATTATGGTGAAATTTATTCTTCCCATACCAGTGTAACTGGGGCGGCAGCGCAGGGTTATCCATGATACAGTGCCCCTGGAGCAGATAGGGTTAAGGGCCTTGCTCAAGGGCCCAACAGTGGCAACCCGGTGGACCTGGTGATCAAACCACCGATCTTCTGATCAGTAACTCCTTAGCCCTCTGAGCCATCACTGCCCTTAAAATTTAAATTTGTTTCTTTTTAGCTAATAAAAATATAAATGGGTATGCATATTTACAAAAAAAAAAAAAAAAAGCATGGATCTGGAGATAAGTATTATGAAAAATGGTATTATTTGATCCTGGCTAAAAATTCACTTGTCCTCGTACAGTACAGTGGGTTAGATGCTTTTGAGCACCGACACCATGTATTGGCCGACTCTAAAGCTAGGAGCTGTCATGCAATAAGTGAGATTAAGTTATGGCTGCAATGACTCTGTTTAAAAATCATTAATTATATAAACAGCACTAGAGAATGTCATATTTCGGGGAAAAACTTTCCCAGGATTTTTCATGTCTCAGGGTTGAGTCTGCCATATGCCTTACTGTTACATGAAAATATTCACCAACTCTTTACAATCAGATGCTGCAAGGTTCATGCACATCTTCGTTTTCTGTTGCTGTATGAGCTTGATAAATTTGTAGAAATGAGATCAGCCGTCGAAGCGTGATGTTAAGGAGGGAGTTGAGGACAGAGACGAGAACATGTCAGGGATTAACAGATGGAGGAGAAAAAGCTCTCGACCCTGCCTCACAGGCGAGGTATACATCACTTCTAAAGAGCCTGTGAAAGAGTGCCAGGATATCTCAGGAAGCTCTTACATACACTTCGAGAGACAGAGAAAGAGAGAGACACACACACACACACAGAAACACACACATACTCTTAGAGACACACAGGTTCCGGCTGTTTGAACCACTCAGTCGGAGGCTGTCACACTCGAGGTGACCATGGCAAGGTGGAGGGAAAATAAAATGCTTGTGAAGTACTTCCTGTTTGTCATGGCAGATTTTTCTCTCAACAGGAAGCATGCTTTATACTGAAGCACTAAACATGACAGGGTAAAGCTGAGCTGTCAAGGTTCTCAAAGTTCAAATTGTTTTTTTGTTTTTTTTAGCTTTAAAAAGTGATGTATATATATTTTGTGAAAACTTCACCTTGTGTTTTTTGCAACGTTTATCTGTCAAAGTTTTTGTGATCCCATTTGTTGTTGCACCTCAAGGTGAGTTTCGAGATGCTTTTCAGCTCACCATGGTTATAAAGAGGTTTTATATATATATATATATATAAACATATCATTACTGCTACTATATATCAGCAGTATACTTGTAATAAGTAGATATAAATAAACCGTTTGAACCGTTCTGCTTTCAAACCTGTATTTTTTCTTCCATTATTTTGTGTTAGTTTAGTCCATCAGATGAGTTAGTTTAAGTTCTTCAGACACAAAGGTTCTTCAAAAACCTTAAGTAGCACCCAACAAGTATTCCTTCTGATGATGTTTCCATGCAGAAGAAAGTAAAAATCTAGGCCAAATGCAGACACAAATGCAAGATTTAAAAGATTAGTCTCTGTTACATCCTTGCATCCATTGCAGTCCATAGAAATAGGTTTTGCTCCTTTGTTGTCATGGTGGCGCACTGGCTTTTTTTTTTTTTTTTTTTTTTCCAGCCACACTAGTCAATGATATGAATCAGACCCTGAGTCAGAGAGGAGGAGTTTGAAACGAGTGCAAGGAGAACCAGCAAGTGACAATAGCGACTAGGGTAAATGACAGACTCCTCCATAGGTCACCCGGTCACTTCAAGTCAATCATATACAGTAGCTATTTATACACACTATACAAGGGGCGTTCGGGTCAAAGTGGGACTTGTGTGGTGACATTTCTGGTGAATGAAGGTGTAAAAGTGATTGACATTTACAGAAGACAGTCCGGTGATGAGACTCTTAGTCACAGTAAAATATTTCAACGGTGCAAACGCTGCCTTTACATCAGTGCAGTCGTTCCCGTGAACATTCAGTGAGTGGAACACCATAACTTGATAACGTGTCGCCAACTTGCAGAAGAGACGCACCTGTCTGTGTGAACTGTACACACGATCATTCACCAGCACCACTTGCACGTTAGAGGAACTTGTCTGGGAGTTATTATCACATTCGCCATACAGTCCTGACCTCGAATATATTTATGCACGCACTCACTCACTGTCTATACCGCTTTATCCTGTATCCAGGGTCACGGGGGGCCTAGAGCCTATCCCAGGAGACTTGGTGTCCGAGATGGGATACACCTGGACAGAGTGCCAAACCATCGCAGGGCACACACATACACTCATTCACACACTACTGGCAATTTGGGAACGCTAATTAGACTATGCAGACACCGGAATCGAACCTGGCTGGGTATCAAACCCGAACTCTGGAGTTGCCAGGTGTATCTTTATGCATATGTTAATAATTTTGGGTATGTGTGTGTACAGGCAGCAGCTTTGTGGTGAGCATGGGCAGTTATCTGGACGTGTCTAACTGGCTGAACCCAGCCAAGCTGACTCTGTACTACCAGTCCAACTCGTCCTCGCAGTGGGTGCGTGATTACTGCGGCCAGAGGACCACGGAGCCCTGCGAACAGCTGTGTGACCAGGACACGGGTGAGTGTGACTTCAATTACACACACACACACACACACACACGCACGCACAGAAAGCAGCAATTGTAATGTAAACAAGAGCAAACTATCTTGTGAGTCATGTGCGAGTGCTACATACTGACACACACGCTCGTGCTTCATTAACAACTTATTTTGTAACCCTTTAATACAAGTTTTAATAAATACATTATGTACAAAGGACCTTTAGAATGGTTTAGAAAGCTTCAGAAAATTCTGCTTGTTTTCTCAAACAGATTTAGTTATGAAGATCTGGCAACCCTGAACCCTGAAAAAAACTAAAAAGTTAGAAACAGGGGGAAAAGTACTATAATGTGTTTAGTATTTGATGGTTGATGGTCTTTTAGTCGACAGAGAGTGTTTAATGATGCAGGGGGTTTACTGAAGGCTTCTCCCTCAGCGCTGCCTGGATAAAACATAACGGTGAAGCATGAGAGCAAATGTGAGCTGTCGAGTCAAGATTATGGGTAGAATATTAAAACATGTGTGTATGTGCCCCCCAACACACACACACACACACACACACACACACACACACACACACACACACACACACACACACACACACACACACACACACACACAAAGAGAGATCATTTTCATTTTAGCACTATCCTGTGTGAGACCACTGTGTGAGACCATTACACTCCACTACAATGTCTACAGCTGATGCTCATAATTTCCATCAGCCGAATTAATCTGCCTTTACACACAATAAGCACGGAACAGAATGTGTAACTTTTTTTTTGTTCCCTCTCAGATACACTACTGCTTCTATCTTTTCACAACCTGAACAAGAGAGTGTGTGCTCTGAAAAGCTGTAATTTAGGAAACAGAATGAAGGAAGAGAAAGAAGGTGTGAATGCAAGAGCACATTTTGTGTCTGTAATAGTCAGGAGGTCGGCTTTCATCTTCACACACACACACACACACACACACACACACACACACACACACACACACACACACACACACACACACACACGTGCATTTCTGAAAGATTTTAAGGACTCAGTGTGTGTGTGCGGGGGGGGGGGAGGTGTAGCAAGGTGTCAGCCTTTGCTATGCTTTATCTTTTCTTTTCATTTTTACTCCTGCACTTTATCACAGGGATTATTCAGTGTGTATGTGTGGCCCGTTCTATACCCGTAAGTGAACTTACAACATTGTATGTTTGACAATCAAATAATCAGAAAGGTAGAAGAAGGAAGGAAGGGAGGGAGGGAGGGAGGGAGGGAGGGAGGGAGGGAGGAAGGAAGGAAGGAAGGAAGGAAGGAAGGGAGGAAGGGTTGGTATGGAAGGGAGGAAGGGTTGGTATGGAAGGAAGGGTTGGTATGGAAGGAAGGGTTGGTATGGAAGGAAGGGTTGGTATGGAAGGAAGGGTTGGTATGGAAGGAAGGAAGGAAGGAAGGAAGGAAGGGTTGGTATGGAAGGTATAGATGGATACAGATCTACAGTACATATAGATGAATGGATCAATGTATAGGTACATGGATGGATGGATGGATGGATAGATGGATAGATAGATAGATGGATAGATGGATAGATAGATGGATAGATGGATAGATGGATAGATGGATGGATAGATGGATAGATGGATGGATAGATGGATAGATAGAAAGAAAGAAAGAAAGAAAGAAAACTCCAAAGGATAGCACAAACTTGTAGAAAATCACTAACATCTTGCTGCAGACACTTGACCTGTATTTCCTAAGCAACCCTTCATTCCAGTTTGTGTCAAGATGGACATCACAGTATCTGTAGGTCTCCACCAGCTCAATTTGGGGCCTGTCATGGTCCTCGTCCTCTTGCAGTCTTCTGCCATCTTTTTCGACTTGGCCACATTGAAGAGCAGATCATTCCTTCCCTCAGAACTCCACAAAGTTGTTGATCAGGCCCTTGTGCTCCCCTTTCTGTCCATCCCTGATGCACTCAACTGAAGTTACCACAGTTCCGACCTGTACCGCAGGACTGTGGTGTTCAGAGTAAAAATGAAGGGGGAGAGCATGATGTTCAGACTGAAAGGTTCCCAGCCGCACAACCCAGGGTCTTTCCGACTGGTTAATCGTGACCCAGGACATCATGGACATGTCCACCTCCATACTTCTAATCTTCTCTCTCAGGAGAAGGTTTGATGATGTTAAATACACACCAGTAATCAAAGAGTACCATTCCTTTTATGGTATTAATATACAGTAGTCCAGACGTGAGTGGGTTTTTTGCTTTAAATACGTGATTGCATATTCATTCGCCAGCACGAGTCTCATATCATATGAGGTCTATAATTGTCTATGGAAGGGAACATTGTCTTCTGTCAAACAGCCAAGATGTTTTACAGTCATGTCACATTCTGCTGTTGAAGGCTCAGGTTAAAGATGCTGGAGGATTTACAGAACCACACACCTGGTTGCACAAACCTCCAGGACACTAGAACCGATTCTGCCAGGCCCTGCAGCTTCCCCAAGTTTCAGATGCTTTACCTGGCCCGTAGTGACAGATAGGTGGGGGACAGAAGCATTGCCTTGAGGGTGGTGGGGAGGGTGTTGATTGAGGAAGGCAGATGTGTGAGGAAACTGAAGAAGCCTGTGGGAAGAGGAGAGGTGAACAGTTGTGAGCTGAGAATTGGTGTAGATGACAGGGTGGGAAAAGATGTTTTGTGGAGATACTGGAGTGCCGGTAGGGTGTTGTGCTAAAGCTATCAAAGAACACAGCTCATTAGCGCTTTCCAGAATGCCCCCCTCATAGGTTGCTGTTTTGGTTTGGAGCTGGTTCTCTCCATCATGCCAATCCAAACCGCTTTTGCATTGTTTTACTAAATCCTACGTTCCAGCTTACCGCTACAGGCTTCTTGTTCGTTCTCAGTCTCACCTTCAACTCTTTCTGAACCCTCCTAATCTTCTTCTTGTTTTTCTGCCTGAAAGCCTGTTGTTTTGTTTTTTTTTACTTTTCTGTAGTTTCTTCAGCTACTTGGAGATACAGGATGTTTTATTGTCATAACAATGAACCCTCTTGACTGGAACTCTAGCCTCAATCCAGGAAGACATGTAGTCTGTCATTTTGGAAATGTCTTCTCCAGTTTTTTCACATTATACTTTTCAGTCTGTGGTATCAAAGTAGATCTGCAAAGACTCTTCACGCCTTATGGTCATCTTTGTCACAGACTGCTTTAGGACAACTACTGTACGTGGGTGTTAGTAGAACCAGGTTGTGGTGGTCATACCCTGCCAATGGGGAACGTTAAGCAGATAAAGTTTATACACTCATGAAAATAAGATAAATAAATTGCTCTTTAGGACAGAGACAGCACAATCTTCAACCTGAACTTTATTATTCCTTAATTCTTCTTATTATTATTTATATATTATGCATAACCAAACAGGTGTGAACGGGACTGCTAGATCAACCCACAAAAGCCTACTGGTTTTAAATAGAAAGGAAAAACAGGCCTCTGGAAATTTGTTCCTGAAGCTATATGGAAACAATTTCTTTTTTCAGTTTTCCGTGTAAAAATAAATAAATAAAACTATATATATATATATATCAAGTCAAGTAGGCTTTTATTGTCATTCCAACCATATACAGTTAGTACACAGTGAAACGAAACAACGTTCCCCCAGGACCAGGGTGCTACATACATGTAACAACATAAATGTACAACATAAATTTTACATTTTTAAGTTACTCTAAAACAAGAACTATCAATATCTATACAAAAATACAAAAATAGACAAAAGTGCACGTGCAAATGTGCAAACAAAGTGGTACATGACAGACACAATGTAAGACATAACAGTACTTTTTGATGAAGGATGAATTGAGGTAGTGGGAAGAGCAGCAGTAAACAGTTTACAATTTTGACAGAAGTATTTTGTGCAAATAGCAATAAATAGCAATTTAAATATTGTGCAAAAAATTGCAAGGAGCAGCACAGGTATGTAGGTATGAGCAGATTGGGATGGGTGTGCATCAGTGTGATTGTGCATGTGTGTTTATCAGTTCAGTCCAGATGTTCCAGATCTAGTTCGTCTGAGTGATTTGTGTGTGTGTATGTGTGTGTGTGTGTATGTGTGTGTGTGTGTGTGTCAGGTATCAGTCCAGTCCTTTTGTGTTTAGGAGACGGATGGCTTGCGGATAAAAACTGTTTCTCAGTCTGGATGTGAGTGCCCGAATGCTTCGGTACCTTTTTCCAGATGGCAGGAGGGTGAAGAGTGTGTGTGAGGGGTGTGTCCGGTCAGCCACAATGCTGGTGGCTTTGCGGATGCAGCGTGTGGTGTAAAGGTCTTCGATAGAAGGGAGAGAGACCCCAATGATCTTCTCAGCTGTCCTCACTATCCGCTGTAGGGTCTTGCGGTCTGACACGGTACAATTCCCAAACCAGACAGTGATGCAGCTGCTCAGGATGCTCTCGATGGTTCCTCTATAGAAGGTGGTGAGGATCGGTGATGGAAGCTGGACCTTTCTCAGCCTTCTCAGGAAGAAAAGACGTTGTTGGGCTTTCTTATGCAGAGAGCTGGTGTTGAGGGACCAGGAGAGGTTCTCCTCCAGGTGGACGCCCAGGAATTTTGTGCTCTTGACGATCTCCACAGAAGAGCCGTCGATGCTGAGCGGAGAGTGTTCGCTCCGAGTCCTCCTAAAGTCAACAACCATCTCTTTTGTCTTTTCGACGTTCAGAGCCAGGTTGTTGTCTTTACACCAGTCCGTTAGCCTCAGCACTTCCTCTCTGTACGCCGACTCGTCGTTCTTGCTGATGAGACCCACCACGGTCGTGTCATCAGCGAACTTGATGATATGATTGGAGCTGTGTGTCGCTACACAATCATGAGTCAGCAGTGTGAACAGCAGGGGCTGAGCACGCAGCCCTGGGGGGCCCCAGTACTCAGTGTGGTGGTGCTGGAGGTGTAGCTCCCGATCCGCACTGCTTGAGGTCTTTCGGTCAGAAAGTCCAGAATCCAGTTGCAGAGGGAGGTGTTCAGGCCCAACAAGCTCAGCTTCCCGATCAGGTGTTGGGGGATGATTGTATTGAATGCTGAACTGAAGTCTATGTACAGCATTCTGGCGTAAGTGTCTTTCTTTTCAAGATGTGACAGTGCCAGGTGGAGTGTGGTGGAGATGGCATCGTCCGTTGAACGGTTTGGACGATATGCGAACTGCAGGGGGTCCATTGAGGGGGGCAGCAGGGCTTTGATGTGTCTCATGACAAGCCTTTCGAAGCACTTCATGATGATGGGTGTTAGTGCAACAGGGCGGTAGTCATTGAGACAGGACACAGAAGACTTCTTCGGCACGGGGACGATGGTGGTAGACTTAAAACATGTGGGAACGACGGCGCTGCTCAGAGAGATGTTGAATATGTCGGTGAGAACACCTGCCAGCTGTTCTGCGCATTCTCTGAGCACTCTGCCTGTGATGTTGTCTGGTCCAGCAGCTTTACGTGGGTTGACTCTGCGTAGAGTTTTCCTCACATCAGCCGTGGTGAGACACAGCACCTGGTCATTCGGCGGAGGGATAGTCTTCCTCGGCGTCACGTCGTTCTGCATGTCGAACCGTGCGTAGAAGTTATTCAGCGCATCTGGAAGGGAGCCGTCACTGTCACAGGCAGGTGATGAAGTCCTGTAGTGAGTGATGGCTTGTATACCCTGCCACATGCGCCGTGTGTCACCGCTGTCCCTGAAGTGATTGTGGATTCTCTGGGCGTGTGCGCGCTTCGCCTCTCTGATGGCCCGGGACAGTTTGGCCCTTGCTGTTCTTAGGGCCGCCTTGTCCCCCGCTTTGAAGGCAGAGTCTCTGGTTTTCAGTAGTGCACGCACCTCCGCAGTAATCCACGGTTTCTGGTTGGGTCGTGAGATGATGTTCTTGGAGACAGTGACGTCATCGGTGCACTTGTTGATGTAGCTGGTCACTGATGACGTGTACTCCTCCAAGTCGGTGTAGTCGCCGTAAGTTGCAGCCTCCCTAAACATGTTCCAGTCAGTGTTCTCGAAACAGTCCTGAAGAGCAGAGATGGCTCCTGCTGGCCAGGTTTTCACCTGCTTCAGAACCGGTTTTGAACGCCTGACGAGTGGTCTATATGCTGGAATTAGCATGACAGAGATGTGGTCTGAGTAGCCGAGGTGGGGGCGGGGCTCTGCCCGATATGCGCCGGGGATGTTTGTGTAAACAAGATCCAGCGTGTTTTCCCCTCTCGTTGCAAAGTCCACATACTGATGGAATTTAGGAAGCACTGACTTGAGATTTGCATGGTTGAAATCTCCAGCAACAATAAACAGTCCATCCGGGTGTGTGTTCTGCAGATTACTGATCTTAGCATACAGTTCCCATAGCGCTTCCTTAGCATTAGCGCTAGGTGGAATGTACACTCCGATAATGAAAACAGTGGTGAATTCCCGTGGTAAATAAAAAGGTCTACATCTAACAGTCACAATCTCCACCAGCGATGAGCAAAAACTAGAAACTAGCACAGAGTTCTTACACCATTTCGTGTTGATGTAGACACACAAACCGCCGCCGCGAGTCTTACCGCACAGAGCTGCGTTTCTGTCGGCGCGAAACGAGGCTAGTCCGTCTAGCTGAATGCCGGTGTCTGGAACTCTGTCGCTGAGCCATGTCTCCGTGAAAACAAACACACAGCAGTCCCTAACCTCACGCTGTGTAGCCTGTTGCAGTCGGATGTAGTCCAGTTTATTTTCCAGGGAGCAGACGTTAGATAAGATGATGGACGGAAAAGCCGGCCGGCTAGGATTTGTTTTTAGCCTAGCACAGACTCCCGCCCGCTTGCCGCGCTTCCGCTTCCTCGCGCACCGCTTGCGATGTCCCCTCCTCCGGCCACGGGCATCAGGCAACGCCGAGGACTGGAGGCCTGGTTCCCGAAGCAAGCCGAGGTCGCGTAGCTTCTCCCGCAGCTCATCTTGAATGAAATATGCCGGTTTATTGAGTTGCAAAAGTTTCTGGCGGTGGTATGTATGAGCACCGTTTGTGCCGGTGTCCATAAACTTTGCAAAATAAAAACGCTACGACACGACATAAACAATGTAGCACCATTTTGGCTCCGGAGTGGCCGCTGCGTGCTACTGCCGCGCCGCCATATATATATATATATATATATATATATATATATATATATATACACGCTGGGATATATAGGCTGGGAGACAGAGTGTAATGAGGCACGATAAACCATCATAGACAGGAAACAGTGTCTTAATTCATTTCCTGCTCCTGCGAACATGTGAGAATGGGAATGAAAGTGAAACGGCTGAGTGTGAGATAACTGTCGGGATGTGTGAAGAGAAAACAAACAGCACTGATGAGGATCAGTTGTAAAAATGTTCCGCTGTAATAGCCAACATAGTGACTCCTCCACATGTGAAAAGGAAAAATGCTGAGAAGATTTTTAATGCACGCCGCCGTAGAGCCTGCATTCATTAACACATTTAAAGTTGCATGATTTGTGAAGTCAAAATGTGTGAATGAAACTTTGGTTTGACATGAAATGGTTTTTGAATGGTTAGAATTTCCAGGATTTAAAACTAAATTCTCTGGTCACGGCGATTTCTCTAAGTTGTCACAGTAAGTCATTACTTTCTCAGTCATTGTTTAACATCCTGTATGTCACAGTCTTTTCCCCAATCATCGCTCTGTTCCTCTCACCATATCGTCAACCGCGCATGAGAGTGAATAGCATGAGAACGTCTTTCCTCTTCCGATCTGCTCTCTGACACTATCACAACCCCCTTGTGTTTCTGGCCTCGTGTATCTACTGTGATTTTCCTCCGGTCTCTTACATCCTCCTCTCTCTCTCTCAGGACATTTAGCGGTGAGTTCGCTGACTCAAACCTCTTGTCTTTCTCTCCACACACTCCACCTCATGTGCTAGAGGGATGTCTGGGCCGGTTGCCAGGCCAATCTCAGCCTACCGCCGGGGTTTGATTAAGGCATGAGGAGATCGGGTTTGGATGCTCCGGTTTTATTCTGCTTCTGAGTCAGGAAAAGATCGTTTACTCATGGCTTCGTGAAAGGTTCCTGCATTCATCCACTTGTTTCCGTACATCCTCTTTACACACAAGCTCACAGTCAAAGTCTTTGTCGTAGTATTCTAATGTAGCTTGGGGACTTAAGTCCAATTTGTTAACCTTAAGTAAATTCTCATAGCTGGTATGTCAGTTTGGAATTGAAATGAATGAGAATGAACTTTAAATTTTTAAATGAATCCTGTCTTATATAGGTTTATGTAAACTATTATAAAGACTTATGATACCTGTCCTATGTCAACTATTGCTTGTTAAAATAAGAATTACTGAATGTACTGTAGTTTCTTGTGACCTGTTATAAAAGTCTTACGTCAGTCTCCATGAGTATTTTTTGTTTGTTTGTTTTTTTGTCTAACACACATAAAATTTAGCATGATACCTGGATATAGAAGGAATATGCCTTCATAACTCACATAGGTTCTTGTCAGTAGTTATAAAGATCTTCCTTTGGTGTCCATGAGTCCCGCGTTATGTCAATTTATAGAAAACAGTCCGGAGAAAATAGCGTTGTGTTTACCTATATTTATCTGCCAACCTGAATTTATCCGTTGTGTGTCCGGCTCCTCTGCAAGACCAACATGATGAATCCCATAAATTCCTGCACCTTGAATCGGTTTCCTTGAAATTGTGCGAAAATATGCATCGGGACAACAATCTCTTTGTTCCCGCGTCTATTCCATGAACCTTGAAATCGGAAAATTGCCCGCACGGCCTTTAGCGAGATTGGAAACGCATTCTAATGAAACCTATCATTAATCACGCGGGTCAGACGCGCTAGAGAACAGAGTAGAAAATGATTACAGGCCGGCCTCCCGCCTCTGCCGTGTGATAGCGATACACACATTCTGGCATTCATTTAAAAACTGAATAAAACACCAAATCTGCCAATAACAAGGTATAAGTCCTGTTGGATTCTTGTTTTTAAAAGTCAATCTGTATGGCATTAGTGCTCAGAGAAGAAAAGTGTGAAGGCCATACGTGTAATAACTTACTGTTGCTGAACATCCTGCTATGCAGTTATAAGACATTATATGTCTTGTTCATGCAAATTGTTATATTGTCTGTTAATGTTTATAATGAATTCATAAATGATTAACAACATCCATTATTATTTTATTATATTATTATTATTTAATTATTATTATTAATTATTAATACAGATAGTCCCTGGCTTAAGAACATTCGAGTTAGAAATTCCATTCAAAGTCCAATCATGGAAGTAGCTCACGTGTATTGTACAAAAATAGACACTGTATGTGTATATTGTATGTATGTGTGGGAGGGGTGCGAGAAAAATTAGTCGGCCTCATCGGTTTCAATTAATCAGTCCAGGAGCATGATGATAGAAAATGTCTGTTCTGTAAAGCTGTCCTGATTGCACAGTCCAATACAGTGGAAAACAGCTGTGAGACAAAACAGCTTCCGGGATTCCACTTGCGATTTAAAGGCACAGAGACAACACTGTTATATTTCACGTTTGAGATTAATTTCCTTAGGCGCTGTTATGGTTTTGGGCCACATGATGGCAGTGTGGGGAAAGGGGACATATTTAGTCAAGCGGATTGTTATGCGTTACATTGTATATTCTTGTCAAAGGCGTATACGACTTTGTCGGACTCAAGAACAAATCAGACTTAAGAAACCAGAACGAAACTTGTTTGCAAGTTGGGAACAACCTGTATTATATTATTATTATTATTATTATTATTATTATTATTATTATATAGTAGTAGTAGTAGTAGTAGTAGTAGTCTTTTATCAAGTTGTAATTTTCTCAATTGTAGTGAATTCTATTTTTCTAAATATGGCCATAAGTATTCCATTGCATGTCATACAGTGTATGATTGTGGATGTGACCAAATTCACAACAATATATATATTATTATTTATTATTTTATTATTATTATTATTATTATTATTATTATTATTATTATTAATATTATATGTTTAGTACTGCTGTTATAATACTGTTTGATATGAATATATAATATAGTTAAAAGAACAATGCCATAAAATGTATTTTATAAACAATTCGAACAGTGAAATCATACATTCACACTTTGCTATATCCATCATCTCCATAGAAAGTGTTACGAAAAGTGTTTATTGTATAAATAAATTAATAAATAAATACATTCGTGTTCAGGGATTTGGATTTGTCATTGGCACAATAATTCAAAGGTTTATTTGCATAAAATGCTAGAAGAGTTGTTACTAGGCATAACTAGAATACATTCCAACACAAAGGGATTAGTTATTAAGGGCCTGAAGTTGGATATCTTTGGAGAAGAAAAAAAAAAAAAAGAATATTTATGGTTCGCATGAATGGTAATTGTTTGTCCATAATACAGGGAGAGCTTCTGCTAGTTGTAATAAAACGTTATTAATCTTTAGCAGTTTTTTGAGAGTGCTGTGTTATAAAGATGTATGTGATTTATTATAACAGGCTTACAGGATGTTAGTGTCTTTACAGGAGTGCTGTCTTTTGGGAACATAAAATTTAATATGATCGATAGATCACTATGGATGGCATGAGTTTTTATTTGGATGTGTGTTAGTCGTTATAAAGGCCTTATCTAGGTACCCATGTGCACTATTTCATAATTTGAAATGACACTGGATTTTCACACCATCTGGTTCTGTGTGGCTTAAATTTGTTTAACATATTGAAGTTTGTGTTTGAAAGATTGTGTGTGTGATGTGCAACATGAACATGACAAGACACTTACTGTATCATTACACCTTAGAGACATTAGAGCTGTGTGATTAATTGATTATTGATTTTCTTGATCAAGAATTAAAATCATGGGATCGGTTTGCAATTCAGAATCGATTCACACTCTAAAATCAAATCTAATAAATATATTAGTTGAATCAATTCTAATAAAAGAGTCATCTTTTTTATTTTTCGAATGACATCATACCTTTCATTTTAATCAAAACCATTAAATGAAACATGATGTAAATGTGTAGACATTTAAAAAGAAGACGAGCGATTGTTTCCGCAAGTGCTCCCACAAGAACTGGAACTTCAGGTGTTAGAATGACATTAGCGACGTGTCACCTCGCCATCAGAGAGAAAATTTAGGCTGGAACGATCCATCAGAGGATCGTCATTCCGTGCCGCAAAGCTGCAGCTATAGCGCTCTTTGTTAATGCACGGTCACTGTTATTGTTCTTGGGATGGCAGTTTTAGCACCTGGCTAACGGCTGCAACCTTCCAGATTGGGGTGAACGAGCTACATCCGCATGCAGATGAGCTGGTTTTATTAGCAGACGGCTCGGCTCCTTTAAAAGCCTCCAAATCCTGCGAAGAGAACCAGAGGCTAGAAGAAATGTTCAGAGTTTTAAAAGACCTTCAAGAAACATCCTTCAATTTCACATGCCCTCTAACTTGATTTAAAAAGAATCTCCAAAATGGCAACGAACTTGAAAATTCCTTAAACTTTGCATTTTTGTCACAGTACGGGGACGACGGCAGTGGTTTCAAGGCGATCGTTAGGTAGAATCTTTCAGGCTGTTTTTTTTTTTTAGTTATTTAAACTCTCTGCTGACACCTACAGCTAAGTGGAATTGAAAATGTTAAAAAAAATAGATCATATGTTTTTTTGCAGGCTTTAAATGGAAATACTATAATTGTTGAAAAGGTAAAAAAAAAAAATGGCGCCATTATCCACAATGTGCTGGAGCCATAAACACATTTGCTGTCTTTTTTTTTAACTACCTATTGGCTCTTTAGGTTTTGCAACCCTCCCGTTTTATCTGAGCTTGGGACAGGCACTTCATCCAGTTGTTGGGAATCGAACCTACGCTTTTCACATGGCAGACGAGACACATCCCACCGGTGCCCAATTGCCCTGAGACACAAAATCACTAGTCTGAAAGATTTTAAGTTGGTGTAACTTTAAGGTGACCGTTACTGTTAATTAAGTACTTACAGTTACTTAAAATACCAAATTTGTCAAATTTGAAGCCATTTCAAACAGCCGGCTGTTCCGTGAAAGGACCTTGCACTATCCGTCACAATTCCTTGCATTGGTCGTGCTGGCTTCTGTTAACGTTTTCTTGAGAACAAAGCGCCATCTAGTGGTGACAGCCGGTAAACGAATAATTAGTGCTGCAGTGGGCGTGTTTACTGTAAAATCTTGACCCGCCTTTCTGGCAGGAGAAGGAGGGGTGATCACGGCAGCCACACGGCAGCCACACGGCAGCCACACGGCAGCCACACGGCAGCCATATGGCAGCCATACGCCATTGCCCGACCCCGGTAGTTTTGAGTGGCTACACCTGTAAATCCCAAAAAGTTCTAAATACTCATCAAGGTCTATTAGTTTGAACTAATTGTAATTATTTAAGTTAACAGTACTCAATATGTTTAATTAATTTGAGCATTAGGATTTACAGTGTACTAGAGTGCTGCAGGATTCTTGATTCAGTTTTTTTTTTCTTTCTTTCTGCAAACGTACAGGTATGGCATTTTAGCAAGTGAAAATATCTCTATTATCTTAAAATTCATCTAGAACTTCTTAGTTAGTACTTACTTAGCTAGTTTTGTGTATTTTATTAAAAAAGCTAAACATATCTGGCAATAGAACCAGAAATTTTATATATGATTAATTTACTCTTATATTAAAGAATTGTAAATAAATTTGCCTAGATTTAAAATATTTTCATATGCCATTTTTATGTGTATATTAATGCACTTGTTTTAAAGCATTATTATTTCAATAGTAACATCTGCTTCACATGGAGTTGTACATAAAACGCTCCAGATGAAAAAATTAAATAGAAGTTGTCACTAATATAAAATAGATTCAGAGATAATTGCTTTTGTACTTCTTTTTTTGCTAGTTTTAGGTATAAAAGTTAATTAATTGTTTAAATTGATTGCTAAGTCAGTATACAGGACTTCTTTATTAAAATTTATATTCCTGTGCATTACAATAAGGTAAATGGAATGATTCGTAATACTGGGCGACGTGTTCAGTTTGGAGTTCTGTGGAAAAAAATAAAAAGGAAACAACAAAAATGGAAGGAAAAATGAAAGCCCAAGCAAATAATTTAAAAAGGGAACTAAAGGAAACTGATTGCATTATTTGGGCTTGTTGTTTCCTTCGTTTTTTCAGATTTATGAATCTCACTGCTTATATCTTGTGACAGCTCATAAATCAGTTTCCTGTGAGCCATGGCGCGTCACGCCGAGAAATCTCAGGAGACGTGATTCGGTAGTGCTGAAGGAGTTTACAGAGAGGGTGAGACGCAAAAAAAAAAAAAAAAAACGATGAGAAATAACCTCCGGACTGAAGTGAGGGGAAAACGGAGTGTAAGAGAGTGGTGTACAGAGGGGAAAAAATAAACAGAATATTCAAGGTTCATTCATTGGTTCTATTTATATTGCCTAGTGAGTGGAGTCATGATGAGGAACAGGTGGTGTATTAGCCGCGGAGCATCAAGGGATGAAACATTGCAGCTCAGTATAAATAACACACTCTTTTTCTTATTTTCTGCAAAAATAAGAAAAAGAAAGAAAAAAGATTCATGCTTTAAACATATTAGAGTAAGAGTAGAATTTCCACATGAGTAAAATATGTGAGTTGAAGAAAAATAAATAATGCGATATAACAGTAGGTTTATGTTAAGCTTATTAAATACTGTAGAATTACAGAATTAATTCTAGAATTAATTATTCTACTAGAGCATATTTAAGGTTAAAACCTACAAGTGTATGTCTGCAAAATGTATAAAAGCTACTGTAAGGCCATAATAATTTTTTTTGTGGACGTGGATTTTAAGCTTTTCAACGTATGCGTTTATTTATTTATATATTGTCCATAAACATTCAAAACAATGGTCTACTAGTATTATATTTATATATATATATATCACCTATAGGATTATTAGGAACACCATACTAATACGGTGTTTGACCCGCTTTCACCTTCAGAACTGCCTTAATTCTACGTGGCATTGATTCAATAAGGTGCTGAAAACATTCTTTAGAAACGTTGGCCCATATTGATAGGATAGCATCTTGCAGTTGATGGAGATTCGTGGGATGCACATCCAGGGCACGAAGCTCCCGTTCCACCACATCCCAAAGATGCTCTATTGGGTTGAGATCTGGTGACTGTGGGGGGCCATTTTAGTACAGTGAACTCATTGTCATGTTCAAGAAACTAATTTGAAATGATTCGAGCTTTGTGACGGTGCATTATCCTGCTGGAAGTAGCCATCAGAGGATGGGTACAACATGGTGGTCATAAAGGGATGGACATGGTCAGAAACAATGCTCAGGTAGGCCATGGCATTTAAACGATGCCCAATTGGCACTAAGGGACCTAAAGTGTGCCAAGAAAAGATCCCCCACACCATCACACCACCACCAGCAGTCTGCACAGTGGTAACAAGGCATGATGGATCCATGTTCTCATTCTGTTTACGCCAAATTCTGACTCTACCATTTGAATGTCTCAACAGAAATCCTCGGTTGTAACGAGTGGTTATTTCAGTCAAAGTTGCTCTTCTACCAGCTTGAATCAGTCGGCCCATTCTCCTCTGACTTCTAGCATCAACAAGGCATTTTCGCCCACAGGACTGCCGCATACTGGATGTTTTTCCCTTTTCACACCATTCTTTGTAAATCCTAGAAATGGTTGTGCGTGAAAATCCCAGTAACTGAGCAGATTGTGAAACACTCAGACCGGCCCGTCTGGCACCAACATCCATGCCACGCTCAAAAATTGCTTAAATCACCTTTCTTTCCCATTCTGACATTCAGTTTAGAATTCAGGAGATTGTTTAGACCAGGACCACACCCCTAAATGCATTGAAGCAACTGCCATGTGATTGGTTGATTTGATAATTGCATTAATGAGAAATTGAACAGGTGTTCTTAATAATCCTTTAGGTGAGTGTATATATAACACATTTTGTATACTAAAGTCAATAGGGATAATAACATGTAACATAAAGAAGAATACTGACATAAATGTAGGTGTTAATTGTTAATAAGGACACATTATTGCTATATGATGTATAAATCGGTGTATACAATGTATATATTTTAAACAGTGTTAATGAAATTAATGTACAGTGGTGGCCAAAGCCATTGAGACAAAAATATATTAAATTCTAGTTAAGTTTTAATGACATTCACAATGTTCATTATCTAGATAATAAGCATAACTTATTTTATGCAAAAAACCAGCATCATCACTATTTAGTATAAATAATCAGTATTTTATATGATGTCCTTTATTCTTCAAAACGTGCTGTATCCGGCTGGGCGCAGAGTCAAAAAGGCGTCTGCGGTCCTCTGGTGCCACTCGTTCGATCTGTGCTTGCTTGATTGCTTCCTGAAGATCATGTACAGGAGATGGATTTTTGACTGCTCCTGCCTTCATCATCATCGTTTAACAGTTTGCTATCAGGTTTAGTTCTGGAGATGGTTTTAGATATTTACTGTACCACAACCAAATAGGCGAGTATCACCCAAATAGGCGAGAACTAATTAGTGACAGCAGAAATCTAATACATGGCATATGTTATCTTAATACTTTTGGCCACTAAATCATTTTAATTATAAAGGAAAAAAATTTTTTTAAGTCAAACAGATACTATTTATAATAAAAACAGACATGTAGAAATAGAACCAAGGTTTAAAGTAATTAAAAGTTAAATACACAAATATTTAATTTAATTAAAACAGCTAAATCACTATCATTAATGTATCACAATATTTATGTTTATGAACTTTTTGTGGTGTATTCATTAAATCATTCATTAGGATAATATAAGTATTCATAATTCTAACCCAGATTATGTATATAGTTATGCAGAGCATCTTTGAACATCTTTAAAATGTGTGTCCATCTAAATGGAATAAGGCTTTATAGATTGCCCCATGTTATTCTGTGCATTGAGAATGGAATGGAAGTGGGATTGAAGGAAAGGTTTCTATCAGTTGTTATGCAGTTCTTATGTAACTTTAAGCCAAGAGCAGGTTTATGTTAGAGTGCTTGTGATTAGTTCGCTACTGAATAATGTCGTTTTGACTTTTGACGAAAAAGTGTCATAGGTGCTATAATCAGTATGTAAGATGTGCAAAACTAACTAGTATGACTGCACATCCGAGTCAGTTTTTAATACTATGTAAACTTTGTTCAAAGGTGAACGTTAAAGAGGAAATCTGCTCATAGGTGTGAAGGGAAGTTCGTGGAAGCTGTATTAGAAATGACTGGTGTGTGTGACGGTCGAGGACGGAGGGGAGCGGGGTAATGCGCAAAGGTAATTTATACCACCGGCTGGATAAATGAATATCTGTCACTCTGTCTCTGCTCTTTCCAGGAGAATGCAGCTGCCTGGAGGGTTACTCACCCGACCCTGAACACACACACCTCTGCATCCGCACCGACTGGGGCCGGAATGAAGGGTAAGATTGGCGAGGCACTATGTCATCTTAACGCAAGGCAAAAAAAAAAAAAAAAAAGATGATGAAAAGCAGCCTACACAAGACAGGGAAGTCAAAAATAAGATACATCACCTTGTTACTGCGACCACTCAAGTGCCAGTCCTGTGTGACTTTGAGCGCTCGTGGTTATATTTTGACACAGAAAGAAATTGGTGGGAAGACCAGTGGAACGGCGATGACATTAACGAGGAACGTGTTGAAATTTATATATATATATATATATATTATATATATATATATATATATATATATATATATATTTATATAAGTCTCAAGAATTCTCTAAAATGTAATGAAATGAAGGAAGGATGTCTGTTTTTATTTTAAATACTCAAAACTGATTAGGGAAGAAACTGAATCAACAATGTTTCTATGGTAGCGGTTTACACAAGAACCATATATACCCACGTTATGGGACATTTAATATATATATATATATTATTATTATATTATTATTATTATTATTATTATTATTATATATATTATATATTATTATAATATATTTTTTAAGTTTGTATTTTTTTTTTTGTTTGTTTGGTTTTTGGAAGGAGTCTCCAGTGTGAAAAGCTATGTGTTTTGAAGCTAGTAAACTTCCAGAGAGGCTGGTGGTGTAACAACTCCTTATAACAGCTAAAACCAAAGTGAGAACAGGAACTTCTTACACCTTCTGCAACACAACACCAAAAGGAAAAAAAAAAAAAAATGCAACTGACACGCCATTCTTTATGGTATTCACTGCAATGCAAATTGCTGTGGTGCAAGTGGAATAAAACACTTTATTTACTTTACTTTAATTATTAATTATTGCTGATTATTTTCCCATAACAGCACAACAAAAAGGGTTCCTTAATTAGGATCCGTGGTTTCGATCTCAATGGTTTTTATCAGAAAGAAAGCTGTTTAGAGCTTTTTGTAACAAGCTTTCTCTTTCTTTATAGACATTTATCAAGATACACTTTGCATATTATATGAAAGTTATGCCATGATAGTTATGCATAAAAATAGTCAGAACAAATAAACCCATTTATGGATGCTAAGTATAACCTTATATCCTTCTGTCTTTACATACTGTTACTTTATTATGTGTTGAGGTGATATAATGTGTTATAAACCTCCGCAGGCCATGGCCGTACTCAAACCTGGAGCGAGGTTATGACCTGGTGACAGGAGAACAAGCTCCGGAGAAGATCTTCAGGTATGCAGCTCCACGTCTCCAGATAAGCTTAGCCCAAACCTGTTCAGTTCCGTGTTACAATCCCGCAGGCTCTAGAGTTCAGAGGAAGTCAGAAGGAGTCAGAATAAAACCCCAAGGCTCATTTTTGAGGGCTCCGAGAGCAATCCAACCCCCGGGCGATGTCCTCCTCCAGGGCTCCGTCTGGGTTTATAACTAGCTTCAAATGAGGAAAATGTTTCCACGTAGTTACTGTAAACGATGATTACAACGTTTTACTGTAAATATTGCTTTAACACTTTCAATGCTAAGTCTACATATTACTTTTAGAAAGGAAAATATAAAATACTGTATATGAAAATTACTTTTAACAATATTTTTAAGCAGACTAATGATAATTACTAAATTACATAATTAAACACAAATAAACAACAACTAATAAATAGATAAAGGTTCATGGCTGTAGATTATACACATAGCTACAAAGTTTAATGCATTATCATTAATAATTGTTACATAATATATTTATCATTTTTAAATAATTGAAAATTGACATGTTTTCATAGTTTATTATAAATGACATTCATATTTTCTTATTTCATAATATATGCATTTTGATTCATTTTATTTCTCTGAAGTATTAAAGATAGTCATACATAATAATATTTTATTATTTAGTCATACATAAAAATCATTTACATATATATATATATATATATATTATATTATATATATATATATATATATATATATATATTATATATATATTTGTTATCTTATATATATATATATATATATATATATATATAAGATAACAAATGTAATCATGGAAATATTCATATATTAACTTGCTACGGTCATTTAGGCTAGCAATTATCATTTCCTGCCTCTACAATTGGCAATTTGCAAGACTTTAATTAGTAAATCCATGACATAAGGCTGAACCTTTCAAAACAATTGATCAAATTGCACCACAATGATTTTTCACTTCTTGGCCATTACTTCAAATTTATTTAGCTCTCACCTTACTTACTCTGTGCCGGCTGATGACACACTCGTTTAGTGTGCTCGCTCGGCTCTGATAGATAGCCAGGAGAAAGAGCCAATCGATGGGCTCTCCAGTGTCAGGTGATGAGTGAGATCGGTGCCCGTGTCGCCTGTGTCTTATTTATGAGTGGAAGTGCGCATTGATCCGAGGTGATTCACTGTTTTAGTGTTTATATCTGAGGTCAGGGATTGAGGTATAGAGCTTTAACGGCTGAGCCGCGTGGAAAGGGAACTGATGCGTACGAGTGACCGGTGTTCAGGAAACCGTACATTATAGAATGTTTATTATTTAACGCAGCTTCACCAAACATTATTTATGATGTTTACAAAAAAAGATAAAAAGGATCGTATATAATGTACATCATGATCTTATTCACCATTTAATCTTTACATTTTTAATAAACTTATGTAATCATGTTACTGTTTCATTAAAAAATTCAGAATAACTTTTTTTTTTTTGACGATAAATGTACATTATGGAAATGTTGATTTCAAAAGGGGGAAAAAAATCTGCCAAGCAACTGTTAGATATATGTAGAAGTTAATTATTATACAGAAAACATTTTGCCATTATATTGTATTTAAGCTGCACTAAAAATACCTGTTTCCTTTATTAGTAGTTTTTTTTTATTTACAGTGATTATTTATATTACAGTAAATATTTAAATAAATGTGTCTGCTAAATTATATTCATATTATTCTATTCCTATTTTGTTTATTTGTATTACTATTTAGAATGAATTTCTGTACTTAATTAATTCTAATTTAGCAGACAAATTGATTTAAATATTTACTGTCATATAAATAATTACTGTACTGTAGGCAATAAAAAAATAACTAAATAAATGTATTCATTTCTTGTCAAATAAATACAAAGAAATTAAATAGATTCCCTGAAAAAATTAATAAATTGTGAAACAGGTACGGTATGGTGGGGCTCTGGTAAATGGAGACCATATACTGTGTGTGTATTACGCACACAAACACTCCAGTACATATTTGATATAGTTATTAAGTCTGTAGTTGTATCAGTATACCAGTATGCACAATTTCCATGTTAAATTTTACAATATACATAAAAAGGTAAGAATTACAAGGACTGATTAGCAAAATTCCATGTAAACATGACCACTTAATATTTCATATTCCGAAGTGAGTAAATTATTAATTTTAGAAAGTCAATGATACTTTGACTGGAAACAACATTACACAGGCTATCAAGAGTGTCATGGAGTCCAACACGCTGGAGTGCGACGAACACCGAGCTCACAGCAGTTGGCCGTGTGGTTACTGCACATGTTACTGTACGTGGTTAGACCAGGACAGAATGAATACTTTAGAGATGTCTTGTTTTTATTTCAACGAACATGAGTTACCCGCGAATGAACCCTGATATCAGAAAATAGTTGGGAAGTTGTGGGAAGAAGCACCTCCATTTTCAGTTTATTGAGTCAGCGTAGTCCTTTTTTTCTGATATAAAAGCCTCTTCATCTGGCTCATTTCCATATTGCAGTTGAGCAACATTACAAAGGCCAATAATATTATAAAAAAAAAATAAAAAATAAAAAAAACCGATTGACATTGCAGTATACTACTGAGAGGGCTAAAAGTAATTGCATTATAGGCAGGTTATTACATAATGGCTCTGATGCAGAGGTCCAAATGCAATAAAGCCTCGAAATATAATAACTTATATTCCATGAATGGCAGCTTATTACATAATGGACTTGGTGCAAAGGTTGGATGTATAATACACTCTAAAATGTAATAAGTTCTTGCTAGAAACACTTAAAGCACGTGATGTTATTTCATCAGACGTGAAGCTTGACATGGATTCTTTGATGATGATTGTATTAAAGTTGGTTGGCATCTCGTTTGTCATGTTTTGTAGTGGAACTGAAACTAATTTCATTGGAATCATACAGTATGTCAAGAATCTGTACCAGGAAGCCCATGCCACTAAAGTGGAGGAAGAAAAGGGATTCCATGAGGTCACATTCATAGTTGAATGTGTTAAAAAGAGTTGCATGTGATTAAAATGCAATAGAAGTACACTTTTTACTGGGGAAAAAAAAGAAGAACATGAAGTGTGAGAGAACAAACTGCACCATGAGCACCAAGAAGCTATGAAAACATGTGTTATGCAATGTTTAAAATAGAAAGAATATAACAAAAAATATTGAAAGAAATGAAAAAGAAAAAGAATTGCAAAATTCAAGCATTAATAAATGTATTATGAAAACAAAAAATAATAAAACATTATGTTTTATCTAATAATGCTACCACCACCATGTTTCACAATAAGAATAATGGTGCATGTCTTTTTCTCCCCAAGTGTGCTAAATCTCTAACACTGGCAAACTCCAAAAAGGATTTCATATAGCTTGTGATTCTTCCCTGAAGCGCAGGTTTGAGGAATATCCAGGCTATGGTTGTTCTTTGAACAGCTTCTCCCATCGGAGTGATGATTCTTCCAGCTCCTTGCTCTCTCTGACTCAAAGATCTCCCATAGGTTTTCAATTGAGTTCAGATTTGGAAGGTGTAAACGTCATCACATACAGTATGATTTCCGTCTTTTTCATCCTCATGAGTGCGCCCTGGTGTGCTTTGCGTTGGGGTCGGTTGCTCTGGAAGAGCCTAGGCTTATTGGTATAGAAATGTTTCATCACAGAATAGTTGATCATTTAGAATAACTTTGTGACAGTTCAGTCACTGAACAGTGCCAGAGTGAGTAAATAACTCTCAGCAACCATTTTTATACGCTGTAGTTATATTTATAGCTGCCTGGAATCCCACACTCTCATATGACTCCATAATTCTTAATGTTCTTTTAATTATGCTATTAAACCAGATTAACAATAATCAAACTCACTGTATCCCCTGTGATATGACTTTATGGTAAAAAAATAGGCAGCTGTGTGGATAAAATGGATAAAATAGTTGCCATTCCCTTCATACTGGGTTTATGGCAGACTCCCAGCATGCTCTCTGATCGCCTGTATTATGACCATGTGCAGGTCCTCCTACAGTCTGGGCCAAGGCCTTTGGCTGCCTGTCAGCAAGAGCTTTGTGGTGCCACCGGTTGAGCTGTCAATCAACCCTGTCGCCAGCTGCAAGACCGACGTACTCGTCACAGAGGACCCCGGAGACATCCGGTAAGTGTGTGTGTATGTGTTTGAACTGATGGAGTAAATCAGACACCTACACCAGGAGAGTTCATACTTTTGACTCAAAAAAATCTGTTTTCTCAATTGTACAATACAGTGTCTGGGTTATTCTCTGACTACTATTTAGACAGCGGAAGCAATTTTCTGTTATTTATCTCTAAGCCAAGATATTTGGTCAAGTCTGAATATAAAATGCTTCTAGAATATGTTACATCATAAAAGTATTGGTCATAAATTACATTCCTGTGGGCAATCCAAATGTATTTGATGAACTAAAATGTATTTGGTATATAAATGTTGTTTCGTTTTATGGATTTTGACATCTCATCTCTGTTTTTGATAAATTTCATTTTCATTCCCTACTTCACGGGACGCATCAGATCCTTAAAGGACAACGACTTGAATTTAGATTTTGTTTGAGCGTTTTTGTGGCATGGTACTCTCACAGCACCTTAGCTTTCTGTCTTTATTCAGATTCTGTGTCATAATTTTCCTCTGAATTCTCCAGTTACCTCGAACTGTTTGCTTTAACATGTTCCTATAGTACAGTGTACTGACCTGGATAAAAAGCTTGGCAAAGGTTTAATAACCTTTGGTTTGTGTTGTGTGTAAAGCGATACTAAATGGTTTCCATTCAAGTATACACTAAGGATGTTTTCACATTAGGGCCCGGCATCATTTTTGAGAAAACTCGACCTACCAAAGTCTGGTTCATTTTGATCAGTGAGAACACAAACGTTCCTGGCTCAGATCAATTCAGATATGGAAACCAATCGTGCCTGAGCATCTCAGCCTCTGACCGGCATAGCTGGTACATGAAAGCGTATATTTCAGAAATATCAATAATATTAGGCAGTGAGTGAAAGTTAACGTTCTTGTTCTCTTCTTATCTTAGGTTTAATGTTGGCATACTAACCGTGTAGGTGCATACTGTTATCTGCTCTATCAGAGATCGTAAATACACAAGCGTGCATGAGAATGGAGAAGAAAAAGCAATGTGAATGCTCGCCAGCAGGGGGAGTGGGGAGCAATCGTTCAAGGGCAGGGTTATGAACACGCCCTAAGATCCCTCTAAGAACGATTGAAGACCCAAGATTTTTGTACCAAGTGCCAAGATAACTTCAGAACTCTTAATAAGTTTTTTTTTTTTTTTTTCTGTTAAAAACATCTTATTAGACCTATATACACTTTTCTTGTTACTAAGAATGGTAAAGGCTTATTTAAAAATTTCATTGAATAACTGAAGGGTTGTGGTGTATGTACAACACTTCTCCTTGCTCTGGGAAATTGTACAAATTTCTCATTGGATTATTTTTGTACTTTCTTTAATGGATATCTTTATGTTATCCATTTTTTCCTTGAATGGGAGATGATTCTGTGTAATAAAAAAAATTCATCAAACAGATATAAAAACTTATTTAATGCCTAGTGCCATCATGTCATTTACTGTATATTATGATAATATATCATAGATTTTATTTTAGTCATATATTTTCAGTTCAACCTATATATATATATATATATATATATATATATATATATATATATATATATATATATATATATATATATTTAAATAAGGTATAAAACATTCATTCGGATGCTCTTATAGGAAAATGATCAATCATGGGATGATGCGAAGAAGTGTTTTATACCTTTTTTTTTTCTTTGTTCTGGAGCTGTCTCCATGACCCTAACAAAGAACTGACACTGAAGACTGAATGTTAAATGAACATCTCCTTACAGAAGACATCACCAACTCAAGCAAGTCCTTGTGGAAATCATTACTAGAGAATATAAGGACATGGGCTACAATACTGTACATCGATCAGCCATAACATTACCATTCAAAATATAATGTCCAGTGGTTGTGTAGGTTCCGCTTGGTATGGATGTGCTGTGAGTCTGACATCAGACTGTTGGCGGCAAATGTTCACTGGGTGTTCTGAATCCTTTATATCGCGGCCAGCATTGACTTTTCATGGTGATTTGTGTTACATTTTCCATGGGATCGGACCAGACGGGCTGGCCTTTACTCCCCACAACCATGAATAAGCCTTGTGTGCCCATGATCCTGTCACCAGTTTACTGGTATATAATTAATAATCAATATTAATGTGTTCATATTTTGTGTTGTTAATGTTATGACTGATCGTATAAACCAGTGATTTCCAGCTGCTGCTCTCGTATAATAATTTTTATTGTCGACACCAAAGCACACACACAAACACATACTTTTTTAATAACTGACTATTTTTTATTTTTTTATTTTTTGCTGGTAAAAAAAGTGTTTAACCTACGCAGTTCCTGGAGGCAAAGTCTTCTTGGTGTCACTCCCTCCCACCTCTTCGTTTCTGAAGCTAAATGATAAAGCGCTATTGCTGACGTTTACAGCAACACCCTCCAGAACAAACAGCTATTTATTATTATTTTTGCACTGAGCTGTTTGCCAGAACATTTTGAGCTCTCACAATGTCAGCATTAGCACTGATGCGGTTCGATCACAGCCCAAAAGTACTGAGACTTATCAGAGAAAATAAATCACATGCAGCACATAAAAAAGCTGGCAGATGGTTCGCTGGTTTATTTTATATATCCATTTATCGGGTAGTAAATCTCTGCTTAAAAGCCTGTCAGCAGAGGAATTATATACTAAAGAGATGCGAGTCCATTATCAGAGAAAATTTAAGCTTCAGCACAACGGTCATGGCCAAAAGTAAGTTATGCACTAGTTTAAAAGATGGCTTTGAGATTAAAAGTTTAAATTAAAACACTTTAGGCAGTTGTGAAGAGTAAATAGGAAGTGTATACTTAATGAGTTTCTTTGAAAAATTAAATACACGCTTTTTTTTCTTTTGGGGAGGGGGGTGATTTTTATTATTACTATTGCAATAATTCCTGATTTTTATGAAAAATATAATCATATATGTTTTGTCAGAACAACTGCATTTCATAGCAATGTTTTCCCTATTAAAATTGGGGGGTATTAGGATTTAGCAAAATAATACAATATAACACAAATAATATACTGATATAACCAAAACAATGTTAAAATAATATTTAGGCATTTGTGCCCTTTACCACCTAATACCTCAAAGGATCCATGCATACAATATTCTTATGATGTAATGCTTTATGCAATGAAACCTGTCACTATCATATAAAGTCCATTCTCAAATCCGATTGGTCAGACTGTTCTAAACGTTAGGTGCTGTTATTTACCAAAGAAAAATGTGTGATGTGTGTTTAATATTTATGGAAGGAGTTGTCAGTGTGAGCACTTTGTAACAGTTATAATAGATAGGTGTATAATTTGCAGGGCTCTTTGCAACATGAAAATCTATGATGATGATGATGATGATGATGATGATGATTATTAGTATTATTAGTAGTAGTAGTAGTGGTAGTAGTAGTAGTAGTATTGGCATTATTTACTGCAAAAGGCAGAAAAAGAGACTAACCTCTTTCTCAGACATTCAAGTACAAAGATAAAAAGATAAAAAGGTCTGTGATTTGTCACTATTTACTAATGGTTACTGTAGACAAAATGATGACATGCATGAAAGCAGCCCCATGATGAATGAGACTTGAACTGAATTATCAAGTTATCTACTATGTCTCAATATAAAGCAAACAGTATAGGCCTATTAGGTAAAAAAAAAAAAAAAAAACTTTATTTATGATTATGAATGGTGATTCGTGATTAACAAAATAATTTTCCAATATAGTAAAATGGCTTTAAACTTAAATTAGTAATATGTCTAGAAATATGTAATCTTACAGTATATCTAATAAATGAATAAATAAACAAATAAATAATTAAAGAGCTAATATAGAGAAATATTAGCTGTATTGGGATATTTGAGTTATTTAACAGATTTTAATAGATTTGTTAAAATGAAATATTTTTGCACTTAGCCTTTTTTACTTGTCTAAATGAAACAGGATGCAAATTTTACATTCAACTTCACAAGCAGTTAGCAAAGGAAGTCCTTGTTGAAACTGCGTTAAATCAAAAGACTAATAAATTTGACCTGAGAAAGTGTAGATTTTAGTAATGAGTCATGTTCGAGTGAGTAACGGGTGCTGTTGTTTAATCACAGACAAATCAGGACCCGGATTTATGAGACACGATTTAGACTGAACACTAATGCTCAGCACTTTCAGTCATTTAAGATTACTTCCGATTTCTTTCTAGAAGAACTGGTTTAATTAGAAATTACTTTTCATCATGTGAATATTTATCTCCCTCTTTTTCTGTTTGTTCTCTACCATTTAATCCCAGGGACCGAACCCTAATGGGATTTATCAGAAATAAAACATTAATGGGTCGAGTGCACTGAAACGCCACTGTGTATCTGCTTTTAGTTCCCAGAAAACTGATGTTGTGAACGATTTATTAGGATTCATTTGTGTTTCACATCATCGCAGGAGCAAGATAACTAATGCTGGAACATTAATGATGGAAAAACATGTTTGAATACTGCTTTCTGAGGAATACATTAAATCAGTTGAAGGTATTTGGGTAATAATTAATGCTGCACAACACGGGAGATGTGTGTCAGATCACAGTGCTCAATAAATGATAAAGACTCTTAATTATGTTAATGATATGCATGAGGAAGTCTCATAAGGCGGAGGCTGCTTACTGGAGCAGAGGTGCCGATTTAAATACACAGATATACTGCAAAACATGTGCAGTGTATCTAATATTTCTTACTATAGTTGTTATAATAAGAAACATTACATACTTTTAATTAGATATGAGATATTTTCACTTATTAAAATGTTATGATTTAGATGTTAGACATAGTTGTCTAACAGGTGTCTATTAGAAAGATTAACTGTACATCCTAAAAGAAAGAATCTTTTGGAGTGATTGTTCAAAAGTGGTCTTGAAGAAATTAATATACGACCGAATGGATGCATAGCTGGATGGCTGGATGAATGGATAGATGGTTGAACATGAAGGGGTTATTTGCAAAAACAGGTGCAGCATAATTCTTCATAAAAGTGATCTGTATATGCTTTATACATGCCACATTCTTAATCCTGAATCAGATCTTGAACCCAACAGCAATTTGAGTGATATTTACAGAAGTCCATGAAAAAAAACGCTTTGTGACAATTCAATATATATATATATATATTATATATATATATATTGTATGATATAAATGGATAATAGATGGTTGATGGACAAATATATAGACAGATGGATGGATGAAAGGCCATATCTCAGTGTTTATTAGATATAGTGTGTTTATGTACAATGGGTGGATGAATATTCTGTACACCAGTATTTTATTGATAGATGGATGGATGGATTTACATGAATCTTTACTTATTACATTGATGGATACATGGGAGGAAGGATGGATGCATGGATGGGCATACATATATACTAGATATATGACTGAATGGCTGACTGGTTGGATGCATGGATGCAGGATGGAGGAATCAATTGATTGATGGGGCATAGAGTAAATGTATGATGGATGGGTGGATGGATGGATGGATGGATGGATGGATGGATGGATGGATGGATAAAAATAAAGTTATACTAGGTGAATGGATAATTTTTTTTTTTTTTACTTATTAAATTAATGGTTAAATGGATGGGAGTATACTGCACACGTCCAGAAAGATGGATGGAAGAAGGTATAGGCTTTACTTTATATTATTTATTTAAATATATTTGGGTGAATGAATGGATGGATGGATGGATGGATGGATGGATGGAGATACATTTGTATTAGATGAATGGATTAAAGAATGACCAGACATACACTTAATAGATGATTAGATGGAATGAGATTCATATGGATGGACTGATGGCTGGGTGGATGCATATTACAACAAGGGGAATGGCATAGCAGGTTTGTCTTTAATTTGTGCCCTTGAGTAATGCAACACTAATTATTAAATCTTTCTCAGATGATTATATCCACTAGTTCATTAAACACTTTTTTTAGCATTACCTGCCAACAGCAACTCCCCCCAACAACCCCCCTTCCCACACCCCAAGCCAATTACATGGACAGAAACCTTGGCATTTAAAAGTCAGAAGTTAATCGATTGGGCTGTTCACTGAAACATTGACAGAATGATCCGAAATTACATTTAGCATTAGGGTTATGAGGCATAAACTGAACCAGAAAAGTATTTTTTCTTTCTTTTACATATTTGTTTAGTTTAATAGGTGATGTGTACATAAAAATATAATATTATTAGTCAGCTGTCTCTTGTTAGATTTCATGGTTGCTGTCTGCCTGAGAATGGCTAACCTCAGCGCATAAAAAATGAAGCAAGTCATATTATAATTAACATTAGATGGGCTTGAAAAGAATGCAGTTCATATGCAGGATTTGTAGCAGAGCAGACATGTCCTGGATGAAATATCAGGTCTGAGTAAGAGTAAGGTCTGCCTGTATTCATTCTGGATCTTCATGAAGTGTGGCATTCTGATCAATACTCCCATATAGAGCACGCTACACATGCAGCTAGTGTTCTGACCTTGTGCTATGGTGCTATTTAAACATTGTATAGGGACAGTATTTTTTTTTATTTGTTTTGTATTAAACAAAATTAAAAACCTGCTTTGCCAAACCTGCTCTGCATTTTCTATCCATTTTTCAGACTTTAAATGAAACACTCGCCTTTAAGTCAGGTGGTTTGAACATGACGGCAAGACCTGCTGAAAAATCTTTGGAATGAAACCTACTGTAATTTTAATCATCAGAATGGGTTGACTAGAATTAAAATTTAAGAATACATGAGGTGTGACTCAGTATGAATAAATCTCCTGAAATATCAAAGTTATGTTTTACGTTACGTTGCAATCTCACTAACCACTAAAGAAATATGTTTTATTTGGATTCTGCAAAAAATCACTATATGTAAACTGTACACGATGGATGGATGAATGACAGACTTCAGTGTATAATCTATGCATGGGTATACAGTAAAGCAGTGTATATTGGATGGATTGATGGATGGATGGACATAAGTTTTTGAAAGATGGATTAATAGATGCACAAACATTATTTATTGGAAATATCAAAGCATGGGCAAACAAAAGTGTGTAATGGATGAATAGATAATGAGTGGATAGACAAATTAATGAGTGGACAAATAACAGTATATGATGGATAGATGCACAGTCATTGGTGTACATATGATGGATGGATGGATGGATGGATGGATGGATATCAGTGTATATTAACTAGATGTATCATACATGGATGACATACAACGGTATATATTATCTGGATGGATGGATGGATATGTGGACATACATCAGTATGTATGAAGAGGTGGCTGGCTGGATAATATACACCAGTGTATAAAAAATGGATAGATGATAGATAGATTGATGGATAGACAATAGTGTATATTAGCTCGACTGATATACTTGACAATTACTTGACAATTATTCTGTTATTTATGTTTATAACCACATTATTTACGTTTATGTTTGCTGCTGCTGTTATTGTCTGCCACAAATTTAATTCCTGTACATTATTCATGACAAACTTCTGACATCATTTTTTTTCCCCTCCACTTTCACTCAGTGCCTCGATTCAGTAGTTCGCAGCTCAGAGTGACTCACACTGTTTGAGTTCATGTTTGTTCACACGTGTTCAGATTGCACAGGTTATTACCTCTGTGGTTAGTCCAGTACCTCGGGAGAGTCGACAGGCCAACGCTGAGCAAAATTGAACCTCGACAAACCTCGGCAACTGAAATCACTCCATAAACCCAGTCCAATCGATGGCTCTCTAGGCGTCTCCAACTGTGTTCAAAGCCCATTGTTCTGTCAATATGGTGGTGCCAATAAGGTCTGGGAGAGCGTGACAGCCCTGCTGGTTTGATGAATCATCCACTCAACCTGCCTGGGCTGCTCCTCGTCACAAAAATCCATAAGGCAATCCTTTCCATCATCCATGTTTTAATACAGAGCCGCCTCCTGCAACGTCACGCATATCCCACAGGGAACTCGTAATGGTTCGGCTTCGGTCTCATTCGTCATTAATGTTAGATATCTCAATTAAAGGCTGTGGGGCACGGTAAAGGCTGGCTACAGCTAGAATGCATGATGAAGCTTGGCCTGTTTGTGAAGCGAACTCATGGTCACATTCATCATCTTCACAGCAACCCCGACCAATTATAAGTTTGGTAATCATGCTCAAGTTCGACGCTGCCTTCGAACCCAAGTGATTTATCTTACCTAGAAGCAGGAAGAAAAACAAAATCTATGTAAAATGGGAGATTAATAATAGCAGATTAATGTCACTTCCTGCATCCAACTTTATTCTGCATGGCTGCTTTGTGCCAGTGCAGGACTTTTCATGGTCGCTAATTACTGAGAGGTAATACAGATTAGCGCCGAGAGACTACGCCTCAGATAAGGCGGCATTTGGGTGCACGGCGGGTTTGCTGTCTTATTTTGGATTAATAATTCAGCTCTGATAAAGGACTGTCTGAGTGAGATAATGGATTGCAAAAGCTATTAGTCTCTGTCATCTTTCTATATGCCCAAGGGTGAAGATGGATGAACTTTGGACTCGTTCTTGGCGATTTTTTTAAATGTTGCATGTACAGTTATATATGGATACTTATATGTGGATAGGTGAAAGTTAATATTTTAGTAGAATCATGTTTGGCTAATTAGTTGCCTAACATATTTTCTTTAATCAGCATGAAAAATCAGTTTCAGTTACAACTGCATCTCCCCAAACATCCCCCCTCCCCCATGCACACAGTGTATAGGTTATGCATATTCCTATGTCTTTGTCTTTTTTTTTTGTTCTTTTTTTTTTAGAATAACCATCTGTGAATATGAATAGTTTGCATTTCCGTGCACAACCTACCTGGACCTCAGTTTCTCCCTTATGTTTTCCTGCCAAGTTCCTGAGTCATTTGTCAGTGTTTGGTTTTGCCTGGCGAGCTCAGGCTTAGACCCAAAAAGCTTGGCGTTACTGTTGCAGGTGCCCACAGAATGAGGAAATGGTCGCAGGGGAGTAGAAAAGAATAGAATTTATGATGTTATGGAGGTTTGGGAGGGCATCAGGGAGCTGTTGCTTTATGTGAGGTGCCTCAAGTGTGAAATGGGACTGGGGAATGTCGGACATGACAGGTGTAAAGGTAGACATATGAGTAATGCCGCCTTTATTCACTTTATGGCCAAGTGAGCTGGGAGTTGGCGGAGATCTTGGGGGAAGACGCACATATTTTCAGCTGAGTTTGTGCATGTGTGTGGGCAAAAATGTGCATAAATTACATATTAACGATGTAGTATGGTAATTATTTGCTAATTGGTAGGATGGTGTTCCACTTACAGATACAGGATAGTCAGGGGCTGATGTATGGGCATGTCTGCGGCTGTTTCAGGCACAATTACACTTGAAAAGCCTTGCAAACCTACAGTATAGCACCCAAACTTAAACATGCATTTTACAAAAGGTATACCATTTGCTTTATCATGCATTTACCATGAACTGTTGCTGAAGGTTTGGAAAACAGCAACAGCAGGCATGCTTAATTTTGTCTCTGAAAACCAGGTGTAAATTAGCATCACATTGCTCAGAGCAGAACCAGGGTTGCTAGGTGCTAAGTAAAATGAGTTATTTCAGTATTGCTTGTCTAGTGGGCTGCTTTTGCAATGTCTAGCAACCATGAATTTCATTGCAGGTACCTCATAAATATCAAAAAAGAAAAAAAATCCACCTATTGAACAGGTTTTTGTGGCATTTCCAAATCCAGTTTAATTCCACACTTTTATGTGATTTTGGTACACACTTACTATACATAGTCATATGTGTCTGTTGCAAGAAAACTGTAGTTATAAGTAGTAAGTGTGTTCAGGGCACACCTGATTTGCATTTAATGAAACGTGCAATACTCCATAAACGCAAAGCTCACAGAGAGCTCAAAACATCAAAATGGTGAGTGAGCATTGAAAGAGTAACTCATAAGCTTGCCACGTTCCTAATCTCCCAGGAAATCAGCTTACCAATGTCAGAGACATGCTACAATGGATACGTGCACTACTCACTCATCCTCCTATTGTAGGGTGCTATTACTTTTGTTCTAACTGAATGGCTAGTATTAATTTAGTTGCACATTACTGTTATATTTTGGTTTAAGTAAACAGCTAGCCAAATTTTTCACCCTAGCTTTCAGGATTATTTAAGTCACTTGCCTGCCTGCTATTGACCTGCTCGCTACCATTTATACTAAATTAGTCAATTGAGCAGAGTGGGCAAAGTAAACACTGCAATGGATTGGCAACGCGTCCAGGGTGTACCCTGAATTGCCCTGGTGCTCAGTCATGTTGGAACTGGTGTAGGGTTCTTTTTTTAGGAGTTGCTTTCGGCCCCTTAGTTCCAGTGAATGGAACTCTTCAGCATACCAAGACATTTTGGACAATTTCATGCTCCTACTGTTGGAAGAGTTTGGGGACGGCCCCTTCCTGTTCCAACATGACTGCACACTAGTGCACAAAGCAAGGCCCATAAAGACATGGATAAACGAGTTTGGTGTGGAAGAACTTGATAGAACACCTTTGGGGTGAATTAGAGTGGACGAGCCACATCTTCTCGTCCAACATCAGTGTCTGACCTCACAAATGTGCCTCTGGAAAAATGGTCAAACATTCCCAGAAGCACACTCCTAAACCATGTGGAAAGCCTTCCTAGAAGATTTGAATCTGTTATAGCTGGGTTATAGTTGGCGGGGCCAACATCATATTAAACCCTATGGATTAAGAATTGGATGTTACTCAAGTTTGTAATACTTTTGGGCAATATAGTATATGTTACTTTACACAATCTCAGAGCCAAGTCTAGGTTTGCATTGTTTTTAAGCCTAACTTATGAAATTATTATTTCAAAATTAATAATAGTTGTTTGCATCCAGGTTAATTAAAATACGGATTTTATGATATTCACTTAAGAGTTTGTAATATTTTTATTTATTTTACAAAAAATCCCAGTTATTGATTATAGTAAAAACTTTACTACTTTAAATAACTTTAAAACTTTTTTAATTTAGTTAATTAATTTAAATTAGTTGTAATTAATCACACAACATACAATTACTGCAATGCAAACAAGCCTGTTTTATTGCATCTAAAGCAATTGTTATTATAAGATGGAATCATTGCGAGCCGAGGCGTATTGCCCTATCGTGTATCATTAACACATCCGCTCAAAGCTCATAGTCTGATTGCCTTTCGAGTGTTAAACGTACTTACATGGAGGATATTATATTTCTGAAATGGAGCCTTGTCTGAAGAAAAGCAGCTACAAATTATGATGAAGAAGTAATTGCCTGGCTGGCATCCAACCAAAGAAAATACAGAGGGATCGATTGCCGTAATTCCATTTGGTCTTCCTGCCCCCGTTTCCAAAAACCCTTTTTCAAGTGGTACCTGATGGATAGCAGAGTTTAAGAAATCACATGCTGTAATTTCATAAAGCTTTCTGCTGAACCTGAACATTCCGAATAGATGTGTGTTCATTGTGTTAGCAGGAAGCGAAGAAAGCTATTAAACGCAAATACAGAAATGTATATTTTTATTATGGGAAAGTGAATTCTTGCACTACACCCCACCATGTTATATTGAGAGATGGAACATATTGTATCATCCTTCCATAGTATCAGGGTTTGCAGTAACTCAATCCTGGCTTTTAAAAGGAACTCACATTTATTAGAAATGAATGGGGGAATGCTCATACATCACAGTCTTGCTTGCTCATTGAGAGGTACAACGTGAAGCAAGTTTGCTTTGTACTGTAGGTATAAAGGCCAACACATTCTATAAAGACCATGATAAAAAGATAAAAAAAAAGGATTCAAATTTGTGATTAGAAATCTGATTATTGTAATAATTCCTTATTTTATAAAATCCAATAAAACCCTAATCCAATAAAGCTACCAGTAGTTTAAATAAAAGTTTAATTTTAATTGTAAGTTTAGTTAATTTTACCACAATGTACTGTACATTTTTAAATTCTTTAGCTAATCCTATTGTATGATTTTTTTGTGTGATTTAAAAGCATTTGTTTTTATATAAATACTTTTTCAATACTAGTCTCCATAGATATGTTAATGCTAAAGTTCTGTTTTTTGTGAAAAAAAAACACATTGTTTGCTAAATTTTAAACTTTACAAACTCTGCTTGCTAAAATCAGGCAGGTGTTCTTGCTAATCAAGTTTAATCAAGCCAGCACTTGTGTTAATTAGAGCGGCAGTTCCAAACCCTTTTTTCACTTCCGACAAAGGCTCGCACACCCACTGTGGATTTCGGCACCTTGAGGGGGGCATGGACCCCAGGTGGGGTTTCAAGGAATTAGAGAATTGTTAGTAAAGAGATGTAGTGCTAGCTTTGTGGATGTCTTGTAGTGTTCAGGTAAGAACGAACAAAAAATTGGAAGAGTAAATGCTTTTTTGGATTTTGTGCAAAATTTGACTTTGAAATATTTAATATTTAGCGTTCATTTCCCAACATCAAAGCCTAATACTGAAGCCAAGATGTTAAGGAATTCATGATGATCAATTATAAAAATCGTGAATTTTTAAGGAGACTGCTGAAGAATACAGAGCGTACAAAAGATGTAGAACGAACAGTAGCTTGTTTAAGGTTTATTCTCCCTAAAGATGCACAGAGGGCAAGTGGTGTGCATTTATAGCTTGGTCTTGTTCAAGCAAAGTGCACTTTATGAAAACTGAATTATATTTTAAGTTCAAGTAGAAATTCATTTGTTTGAGAGCACCGAGAGATGCGTGTGTCATCTTTTTACAATCTACTTTAGAGAGTTATCCGCGTCACACAGAGCACCGAGCTCATATGGACGTCTTTACATCCTCTTTAGAAGTTTATTTCATTACTATTGTATTCCAACACATTTTACTTTGGCATGATTAGATTTCGAGCTTTGTTGTACGAGATGCGTTTTGTATTGGCACACATTTTGCATAATGTTTCAACTGCTTCAGTTCCTTTTAAAAATATGTAAGAATGAGGTGGTATCAACCTTCTTAGTTATTCTGTGTTTAATTTTCCTTAGACGACAACATTTTATAAATTGTTCATTGCTAGGTTTACAGAAGTTTCCACTAGCTTAATCTAGAAGAGTTAGTGTTAATATAGAAATGAGAGCACTTTGTGACCAATCAGATATTTAAAAAAATCTAAGTGGAGTAGAATTTAAAAAAATAAAATAATAATAATTAGAAAATATGACATTTACAATACTAGGCCAAAGTCGTGTTTTTAGTATGAACCTTTTTACTATTATTCATTATTTTATTTTATTTTATTTGACTTTAATATTGAGTAATACAAAACTATTAATGATTTTTATTAATGATTAATGAAAAATTGAGGGTCGTTCTGCAGGATTAGATTATCAGCTAATTTCCTTATAAACCACACAAAATGTACCCAAGACAATCCTAAAAAGCGTAATTTCTCTGATTTTTTTTTTTTTGTAAGACATCCTTATTCTACAGCCTTTATTTGCATGTGTTTAGGACTACTAAAACATAGTACAGTGATCATCATGCATTTGTTTACATATCTTTCACTATGTTTACAAACATATATTTTTATTGGCTAAGCTTGTTTGTGGTTAGCAGGATAGCCTTTGTTATCCTAGTCCTGATCTGTGACATAATTAATCCCTTATACTGTACATGCTGTATATCACCGTTTAACAGTACAACGTTAGCAGTGGACTGAAACCTCCTCTATTCCGCTTAAAAATGACCCAGTATGCATTGCATACCCATCCCCCCCCCCCCCCCACCCCGACTATTCTCCTGCTGAATGCTTTTTTTAATCACTCTCGAACACCTCCAGTTGCATGCATTTGCAATAAACTTCTAAAATACGCTTCTGAACTTCTGCCTAATCATCCGTGCGTATCTTGGGTTTCCTTACATAAACACATAAATCTTATTACGCGGTGAACGTCACATACTCCGAGCTAACGTCCCACCCAGAGACACAGTTGGAGGAATACATCATGATTAGTGTTGCTCATTTGCAAGACTTGCTTAGCTGGGCTTTTTCGAGAGCGCGCTAGGTCATTAGTCTTCTTCCGACAAGGACAATCAGTCAGTCGTGTCCTGATTTGTGGTTGATTTTCCCCGATTACCACAAATAACTTGTTTTAAATCGCTGGTGCATGGTTTCACCATGCTTCCTGCTCATTATGCATGGTGTTATATCAACGTCGGATATCAACACGCACCCGGGCGTGAGTTAAAACACTACTAATCGTTTAGATCGCATGTGTGTAACATGATGGACTCATTAAACCAAAGAAAAAAGGATAGAATGGAGTCAAAGCATGGCAGATGTTTTTAGAAAAATATTGAACTGAACCCAGATACCCATACACACACACACACACACACACATACACACACACACACACACACACACACACACACACACACACACACACACACACACACACACACACACACACACACACACACACCAGCTGGAGGGAAATGTAGGACACACATACTGTAGGCCCTTCAGAAATTAATGTTTCTAAAAAGTCAGCAAAATAAAATTAAGCATTGCATGTTCCCACTGACCTGAAGTTATTTCAGGCTCCCAAAAATCTGCTACATCATTAGTTATTCTACTTATATCACTATGTATACATCCTGTAGTTATAATGGATTATAATTGCACCATAATGTCCCTAATGTAACCTTGTATGAATGCTTGCTGACACTGAAACTACTGTAGCTATAGGTAACCTTTTCTATAAGAGACATATTTATAATGACTAATGCATGCACTTAGATGTTATAATGCCTTCATAAACCATTATGCATTTCGTTAGACATCAGTTGTAGCAATGTTGGAAATGCATTTTTTTCTTTGCTAAAAGAATACACATTATGTAGTGCTTTTTACCCAAAATATTGCCATTATATCCTTTTATAACACGCATTACATTATGAAAGTTACTTACTGTACAGTGCATCATGTTTAAGATATAGCTCTAAAGTGTAAAGCACATTTTTTAAAAATATTTACACTAATGACCTGTTATGACTGGATTATTATGAATCTATAACAAATTTTCATGTACATATTTAGTGCTTTGTATAACCATATTGGTATGCCAACAATAATGCACTAGGCATAGTGAGGCTTATAACATGCTAAAACCTCTACATAGGGGTTTCTATAGTAATGATTCAAAATGTGAAAAAAAGATGCATTTTATGAATAATTATTATAAATATCAGTTGTGTGTGTATAAAGCATTATAAATGAATTACATTAGATACATATGTTCATAGTTTGTTACAGATATGACCATAGATAGAAAATTTTACTATTGTACTTTATAATGACACGTTGAATTATGCATTATAAGAACTACTTATAACTATATTTATAACTAATTATATCCTCATTTGTCTCTAAAGTTCCCATGAGTGAATGTTCATGCAAGTGGTGTTCAAGCTTAACCCTCAGACTTGTCAGCGCAGAAGCTAATCTAGATTGCTAATTGCTAATCTGGGTGCATGAATTCGAAAAATGCATGCATACGTTGGAAACAAACAGACTCATTAGTTCCCCCAAAAATTCCAAGCAACTTCGTCTGCAGGTAAAGTTAAGGTCAGTATTATGTCTGCTGGAAACCTGGCATCATTCTCGTGGACTTTCTACCCTGGGGCGTGCATAATGTGGTTTGATCACACAATTGAGTGCAATACTGCAGAACAGTGCACAACCTCATACTGCCCAACACTTTACACATTACAGGAACCAGGCTGGGAGATACTGCTGCATCCCCCGTATAGTCCTGACATCACTCTAAACCATTTCCACATGATTGGGCCATTAAAGGAGTTCCTTGATGGCCAACAATTTGACACAATGATTTGCTAAAACTTTTAAAACTAATTGTTTTAGACATGAAGTATGTAGTCCAATCATGGCTCCAGTGTACTGAGAGAACTTTCTACCTTGATGGTATTCCAGCACTAGTGAAACACTGGGATATGTGCATTAGTGTAGCAGAGGAAGTTATAAAGGACGGTTTTACTCTCAGAACTGTGTTGTACTGTATAATTCTTTATATAGCATTATGAATAGAAAAGTCAGAGAGAAAGAACTTCAACTATTTATTTTAACAAATCTTTGTGTAAAACTTGACTTCTTGATAAATAAGAATTTATTGTTTTAGTTTTTAAAAAAAATTTTGTTTGTTTGTTTGTATGTATGTAAGTTTGAGGCTCAAGTCTCAGCAAACGCTCCGTATTATTTCTAATTTAATACCCGGCAGGTTTTTCAGCACCGAGTTTCAGAAGTGAAAACAGGCCGTCTCTCAGTCCTGTTAAAATCCAAAAGTTTATCCTTTTCTCAAACGTCGCAATCCTTTTGTAAATATCGATGCTCGTGCTGTGCTTTCCAAAGGGGTTGTTTGAGTCTCCAGCGGTGGCTTTGATGGAGCCTCCATCAAATATGGATTTGTTGTGTCCCAATTTCACAGGGAAAAAAGAAAACAGGCTGCAAGATTGATGGAGGTGCAGTATCCATTTGGGAAGCTCCTTTATTGTCGACGAAGCCATTAGCTGCTAGCCAACATCTCGTTTCTCCCCAGAGCTTTGTGTGAAAGCATTGAAAAAAACGGGTCACTTGTAGAGTAATTAACCACAAAGCCTTTGGATACCTATTGCTCTGTTACTTCACAGGGAAAATGGATTTCTGCAAGGAAAAAATAAAGGTGTAGTATCAAACATACTGACTGCGTTTTCAGCTCAGGCTAATAGTACCACGTTAATCTGTTTGTTTCCTAATAAAAGGACGATGTGTTCACAAACCCTTCGTGCTTTTTTTTCTAGTTTATTTAGTTTACAGTGTCGCTGTTCTGTGACTGAGCTTCAGTAATAAAAGTGTTCCTAAATGTAGAGCAAGCACAAAGAACACTGCTTACTTCATCCAATAATGATGGGAGATTTTTTTTACATTATCCAATACTTTATCAATACATTATCCAATCCAATTAATAAATGATGCCTAAAAATGATATAAGAGAGGGGGTTATATCAAAAAAGTGAGTTTAATGTAATATAATTATTGTAATTTAAAAATTAATATCATATAAAAAAATATCCCAAGCTTTGAACATCTCGTGGATTCATCATCTGAAAGACACCCAGCAAGACATTGCCATCCACCTAAACTGACAGGCCAGGCAAGGAGATCATTAATCAGAGAAGCATCAAAGAAAAGAAAAAAAAACATTACAGTACAAGTACCATTTGCAGGTCCACATGACTTCTGTAAATGATCTGTTATATTTATGTACAAGGATCGTTCAAGTGAAATTTCTAAGGAATGAAGGAATATGCATGGTTCGCAGTATGGCGATGGGACTCTCAGTAAAACAAACTGCAAATGGTGGAAACACTTTAAACTAGGCCGTATGTCCTTGAACCAAAAGTCTGACTCAAAAGTCTTGGTGTGTACTATATCAGGCATGGTAAATTAATATGTATATATTCAATTCTAAAACATTTTATATACATGTACATATTGCATTTAATGATAATTTATTAATAACATATTTCTTAACACATCTTTTTTTTCCCCTCCTTCCTATACATATTCCCAAAGTGAACTTCTCAATCTTGCTACGTCTTTATTTATATACGAAAGACATAAATAACTAAAGTCCTGTGTTGTATTTTTAAAGCGGTATCATTCTTCCTGTCTGTATGTTGGCCCGTGTCTTCTGGCCCTTTATCAGGCCGCCGTTGTAGAGTGAGTGGCCGTTAATAAAGCTGCCGTTGATCAACACTCTCCATGAGCTTCGTGTGGGAGGCGTCGATGCTGCTCCGGGTCACTGTGTAGGAGGATCTGAATAAATCTGATTCAAGAAGTTCACTTAGACAAGGAAGCGTTACACAAGCACCGCCATTCGATCCGATGAGACTCAACGAAAGAAGAATAAAATATAAATGTAGAGCTATAGGAGGATCTGGAAACGGGTTGTGAGCGGGTAGTCGATAACTGTGCAGGAGGAAACAGCCTTGGTTTATTTTAATCTTTTTTTTTTTTTACATACTAGTTTCTTTTTTTTTTGTTTGTTTCTTGTTTTTGTTTTGTTGTGTCTTTTTATATGTATTATTTTTTTTATTTTACGTTTTTATTTTGTACTCTACGATCTGAAAAATGTCACGGGCTAAACAATGCTTGGTTATTTGCTGCCTTAATATAAAATACGATATCAAATATTAAAATATACTTTATTTGTTTCATATTTTACATAATCTATTGAATGTATTTATTCATTTAAATGTTTTTTTTTATGGATGACCTGTTTCAACTGTTAAACTGCAAAACATTTTTAAATTTTATTTTATTTCCAGTTCCATTTTAAAAAGCGATATTTTTAACCTCGTTGCCCTCACTAAAGTGTGGTAAATAATATGGGATTTATCCTAAAGCAGAGTCTGTTAGCAGACAAAATATTTTTATACTTCACTTTCATGAAAGATCAGGATATAAATAAGAACCAAAGTGTTTTTAGTCACACACATCCTTAAAGGAGACAAATACTTTTTTTGCAACGCCATCTCAATTACTTTACTGAAATAACTATGTAACAATAAGAATAATGTTAATGACTAGAGTTATGTTATAGCTTTAATATTAACACTATAGCAATATTTTAATGCTTAGCAAGCATTTTCATATTTTACATAGTCAATAACGTTTAAATAAAAATGTGTTGCGTTGAATATAAAAAAGGGAAATTCATCGTTAGTTGATTAGTTATGTCTATCTAGTTGACATAGTTTTTGATTTATTAGGCAACAAGACAATTAAAGTAATTATTAATGAATAATTAACATATTAAACAATAATTGTCACAGAAAGGCTCTGCCCTCAGTCAATGTTCCTAATCACCCGAATTCTAAACACACACACACACATACACACACACACACACACACACACACACACACACACACACACACACACACACACACACGTGAACCTCATCACCAACACAAGATGAAAAAAAATCTCACCTCACTTTCCGTCACCCAGCGTCTGATCTCCATTACGGACAAGGACTTCATGACCTTCTACAGCAGCACGTTGTTCAGATGAAGAGCTTCGGGAAAATGTTCACATCAAACGTCAGTGCAATCTGCAATCTCAGTGACATTGCCCATGTTTGGTTTCAGAAATCTCCTAGGATTTTCACACACTAGACTATCCTGAGGTTGCACACAATGCTAAGAAAGACAAAAGAAAAAAGAATCTAACTCCACTTTTTACAAACATGACAGCAATAAAGCATCTCACAGCATGTCAAGCATTGAAGTGAATGTTTTCAGATTCCTCTCATGTTGCATACCGAGAACAGGACCCCGAGGCTACAGCGGGCCCTCTGTGTTGGCAAAGTGACCTGTAAAGTCTACGGGACTGCACTGTTGCCTCGAGATTTGCATAAGTGCATGGGGTCCTAACAAAGTGGCCTAATTGCAGGCTCTACAGATTGTTTAATTACATTTAAAAATAGCTCGGTAAAGGTTTTCTTAGTTAAGACAGTGAAGAAAGTGGGTTAGGAGTCAGACGGGTTTTAAGGAGAGTCGTATTTTATTACCTGCCTAAGTTTACGTCTCATTACTGAGATTTGTGATCGTCTGCGCGCTCGTTAACTCTGTTACACTGATTCTTCTTTACTGACCTTTGCCTGTTTAATCGTGTTTGTCTCTAGGACATCTATTATAGTCTGTTTTAAGTATTACATCTGTTGCCTAGACATTCCATGCATTTTTATACTTTTATTTTCTTAATTAAAAAAAGAAAAAAGAAAAAAAAACGAATGCAGGTATTTTAATAAATAGAAGCATGGAATCTAATTTAAAACCAAATACAGTATGCAGTAATGCATTAAAATGATAAATGGTGACTATTAAAGGGTTTGCATATTCCAGAACAAGGGCTAATAAACTGAAACTTCACACGTTGCTAAGGTTTAACACTTCCATGTGTACATTTAGGTTTTAAAGAGGGCTCCATTGAATATCCATTATAAAAGGAATATATCTAAAATCTTTTTTCTTTTCTTATAAGGTCAAAATTGTTGCTTATAACCATGTCAGAACCAGGAAGTCAGAGCTTGAAGTGTGTTCTTTTTTTTTTCACCTCTGTGCCTTTAAACTACATTAGCTATTGTTAGCAGCATTATGGACAGATACAGTAACTGCAGTCAGTGGTGTATATGTTGATCGATCTAAAGGAAACTGTGGATGTTGCATGCAGAACTTTGAGTTGAGGAAACCACCCTGAGTTCCTGAATTGAAATTCACAGAGTAGTTTCAGTGTTTAATCCTCTGGCGATAGCAGCTGTTCTATTGTTGACTGAGGGGTTTTGTCTTAATATGATTCTTGGGAGTATTTTCAGTTTTTGAACTATTATTAAATTTTAACAAATTAACATTGATGATTGGAGACCCACTGCAGTCATTTCTCTGAACATTCAGCGAGTGGAACACATGATGCTTGGACATGAGGAACTCGGCTGGGAGTTATTGCCATATCCCCTGTACAGTCCTGACCTCGCTCCAAGCCATTTCCACTTTTGGGCCACTTAAAGGAGTTCCTTGGAGGCCAGTGAAGCAGGCAGTCCAATCATGGCTCCATTTTACTGAGAAAACTTTCTACCTTGATCATATGCAAGCACTAGTGAAGGCTGGGATAAGTGCATTAGTGTAGCAGGGGATTATATAGAGAAATAAAGAGAGGTTTTGCTCTCATAATCAAATGCCCCACTTTGACTTCAATGCCATGCTTTTTTTTTCTAGTAAATTCTCAGTTACAATACTCAAGAGTTAAAGAATCGTGTGTTTGTATTTCTTTTTATAATAAACTAGACAAGAGTAGATGCTGAAGAGTTCTTTGGAGCATGTGCTTGACTCTGCACTCCAGTGATGAAATGAATTAGTTAAATTCAAAGTATCAAAGTCTTGGCTGTGCAAATACATAAAAACAAATTCTCTCAGAAAGAGAATAAAAGTGTACGTTTTTGAGAATGTACTTTCTCTTGGAATAAAGAAGCTTTCTGGACAGAGTTGAAAAAGAACGTTACTGTAGTTGTGGTGTATTATTAGTATTGTTATTATTATTATTATTATTATTATTATTATTATTACTACTTAAATATTACTGAAACTGAATACTTGTACTTTTACTAAAAAGCAGATTCCAAAAAGTTTAGCATACATTTTCTTCACACATTTTCAGTTCTTTTAAAATCTAGAGTTTATTTGCATGCGTGATCTTGTTTATTAATAAGATTATTTCTGGAGTTATGGCTCACATGCCTCCCATGTAAAATTTAATATCGGCCTTCAAATCTAAACAAGGTTAAGCTATTAATTAATTAATTTATCTATTTATTTATTCATATGTTCTCTTTACAATTTATCCTGTAGAGACAGGTTGTAAATGAATTTGTTAAATATTGCCTTGTTATAACTTGCATATACAGTCCATTTATCTTTTTTTCGTCAGGTTAGAAATTAATATATTACAGATATTTTAGTTTTTCCCTATTGCAATTAAAATACATCAAATTATGAATGGTATCAATGGTATCAAAAGATGCTGCTTTTCAATTTGATTCGGTTAAATTCTCAGAAGATCTAAACTAAGATCTAAATGAAGAAATCAGATAAATAAAAATGCTGTTTAAAATACTGAACATATCTATAAATCTTTACAAAATTAAGAAACATGTCCGACCCTTTGTTATCAAAGCCAGTTAAACTGACGCCACCTTTTTAATGCACCATGATTATATAAAATGTGTGTTAGTCGTTAGAGTCCAGAACTATTAAGCTACCTACACATGATTCCTGTCTCTCCATGAAAGAGTGTGTTCACATGGACTGTATGCCCTCTGTGTGTTTATTCATTCTAGGATATCACATAACAATAGCATAAAAAATGATTTTTATTTTTTTTCCATTTGAAAACATCTTTGCGTGGGTTCAACTGTATCCCTGTTAGATCTTAAAAGCTTTATATATTACATGGGTAGAAGGTTGTGGTTTTCTCTGATATACCTTTACTAGATTCATTTCATCCTCAGCCGGTAGATAGAGATATTGTTCTTTTTATTGTCGCAAAACTCTAGTATAATGTAAAAAATGTATCCCGTTGTCCCATTTTATAGGTTTTATAGACGTATATAAATCATTTTATGCCAGTGTGTAGTTATTGGATGTTTAATTTATTTTATTTATTTTTATTTTTGATGGTTCATAATAAAGTTTTATTTATTATATTTCATTTTCTAAATATGTTTGTCATCTATAATCGTGTCATCAGTTCTATGGTCCAGGTTCTAAATGAAAAAGCGCTATCTATATAAATAAAGATTATTATAATAACCGAGGCGGTTTTGTGGTTGTACGTACATCAGAGATATTAAATTCAGGGATTTGGGTTCTCTCATGGCACATTTGATCTGTTTGCTCAGCTGAAACAGATGCTAATAAACAAACCGGGTCTATCTCAGGCTCTGACTTTCTTTAGTTTAAAGTGTAATGATTTCTCAAGCGAGAAATCTTTCAGGGTCGTTTCAAGGGTGGAAGATACAGAGTGCACATAAAAGCGTGAAGAACATAGACTATGTTCGATGCTGTTTATCCTGAGGAGATGATAAGATGAGGTGATATATTGTATATTTGTAAGTGAGTAAGGGATGAAACATGCTGTATTATCCTGAACATATTCAGTATTGAGGCAGTGCAATGAAGCGTACAGTAGATTATTTTTCTATATAAAATGGAAACATCTGATTTGACAGATTTTTAGATTTTCAGAACAGTTTGTAGTAATGGAATCTACACATTGTTCTTCCCCAATGTAGTGTGATGTGTTGACATGCATAATGCCTATACATATCTCTCTGTATCAGTTTAATGCTCAAAATATTCAAATTGAATCCTGATTAACACTGAAAATCCAGTGTGGCTGGAAAAAAAGAATGAAAAACTTGTTATTTCATTATAAAAACAAATTTGCAGAACTTTTGAACTTCTGCAATGTCTCATCCTCAGCTACATCGCTTGAATTTATTATCGATTTTATCCAGGCGCCCTGTGGAACCTTCTAGAACTCTTTCTATATAATCTGATTGAGGATGCTGGGGAACTATTGCTCCACACACAACAAAGTATTTCCTTAAATCACAGAAGCTGTTGTTTGTACTCAAAAACAATATACACCTCATAACATTTTATTGTATTTACTTTATTCTGCCGGTTTGTTCCATTCCAGAGAGATCATAAAAGTTCAGAATCTATTATAAAGCTAGGATACACTCTGAGTTTTTCGGTGAGTCAGAATCAGGTCTGTAGGAGATTTCCGGTAGTACTTTCTTTTACTAACGGATGGAGACAGTTGACTTTAGAGCAAAAGGTAACAGTTTTTTCTTTTTCTTTTTTTTTTACATCAGAACCTGTATCACATCTATTCATGAACTGATGTAAATATTTTTAATAATAGTAATAATAAAAAGCCAATCCCTGGGTAAATGGGGTACAATGTTGGGGTACAAATCTATCACAGGGTAGAAGCATGTACACACTCACACACTCATTCACACACTACATTCAATTTTGAAACACAAGTTTCCAAGCCTAATCTGCATGTCTTCGGTCTATGGGAGGAAACCGGAGTCCACAGAGGAAACCCACCAAGCACGGAGAGAACATGCTAATTCCATGCACACACCCAAGATGGGACTCGAACCTTCGAACCTGGATATACATGATATAAGTGACATGACCGTTGTTAAAACAGCTATGCTGTAAATACAAGTGAACTGCACTGAATCGATTAAGAAATGAGAAAAAGAAAGAACAACATAAATAAAGGGAGTTAGAAATGATCTACAGTCAATGAAAAGCTTAAGCTAGAAAAATATAAACTAAATTCACTTCAATGCTTGACATGCTGCGGGAAAGCGGTGGTTGTCAGCAAACACTTTCACGCTGCAGGACACTTCAGTACACTGCGGAAAAAGAAAAGTCACCACGCTGCGTCTGGTTATGTGTGCATCATGTTTAACGTAGGAAGTTTCCTCCAGCACACTGAATCTGAGAAAAAGAGGAGAAAAAAAAAAACGGAAAAAAGGAAACCGAGCATTTTTCCCCACTCAGAGCTGTGGGAGGTTTGCTCAGCCGGAAGCCGTCTCTTATTGACCCGCGCATGCGTCTCGCTGCGGCGCTGCATCGTTCCTTCATTAACTTTGAGCTGTTGCTTTCCCGCAGATTGTGGTTAAGTAGAGATGGTGTCTATAGATTGGTAGGGATGGGGAGCCATAGTAGGATTCGCCGCCACCTCCGGAGACAGCAAACGAAGCATGAAGGAGGAGTGGGCGTGAACGCGTGTTCATGAATCTTCGTTTAGACTTGATGGATAAATCATGTGTGACAAACTGATTTTACTTTATGCCAGGCAGGAAATGGATGAACAGCAAGTTCCCATCCTGTTAACTAAAAGAATGTGACCTTCCATCGTTTTACTTCTATTAAGCAACTCACAATTACATATTCCTCATTCAGTGAGACTTTATATAACCCTCCTGCATTCAGTTAAATGTTTTCTATCCCTTTTCCCCCATTTCTTTCACTGAATTACAGAGCTGCAGTTTCTCAATCATTCTTCCAGTAAGCACCATCTTAAGGATTCATAGTACATGCATTATATACTGTACGGACTGCGTAACATCGTGTAGTGTAGTGTAGTTTTTATATAATATTGCATAAGAAAATGAAACGTATTTGTTACTGTAGCTCCTGTATTACAGTCAGTCATGAGATATGTTGTGTATTTATGTTTAGGTTTATTTACTCCAACAGTTTGGATGGAGTAAGAAATTTTATACGAACCCTTACAGGCTTGTACATTAGGCACTAGACATGATGAACGCATCACTTCATCTGCTTCATCTTCATCTTCTCACCCTGATGCACCCACAGCTGTTTAGTCCCAATCCCTCGAGGTCTCACCTTGTGCATGCGGACTGTTAAAAATAGCTGTGAGTTCAAGCGTTTAAGTGACTTTCCCATTTTTCAGTTCTTAACTCAATTTTAGTAGTTTCAGAAATCTCTTTAGTTTTCTTTGCTTAATCCAGGCCAATGATTTGAACCTTCTGAAACAAAAGAACATTTCAGTTACGGTTAAATACCTTGTTGCCAGCTGAACCAGATTAATCACTGCAGTAATTATCTAATGCAAGGATCTTAATTAGTTGTGTAGTTAAATTTACAGTAGAAAAAAACAAAACAAACATCTGAATCTTTTGGAATTTCATGTTTTTCTGCATTAATTTGTCATAAAAACGTTGTAGGGTTTTCAACTCTGGGTTAAAGGTGAATCGAATCTTTAATGATTCGGGTTAATTTGATTAAACTGAATAAAATTTATAGCATACATCTATCCGTCCAGCGTTTCACACGATTTAGTGTATGTTACCAATTCTGTTTATCCCACGATGACAACACAAAATCTGGTATTTACCAATTATGAGCAAGGTAATGTAAAATCTGGGCAAATGCTTAAACTTTAAAATACATGACCAAGACAACAGTTCTTTATAAAGAAACACAAATTTATTTGATTCATCTACAATACATACTGTAACTACGCTATTTAAACACACACACACACACACACACACACACAACCAGTTCGGAGGGTGAAAATTAATGGAGTTCTTCTAGTACTGTTAAAGAAAGTCACAAGAGCAGAGTCTTGGGTTAATCTTACTGTTTCGTTATGAATCGAGCACCAATTTTCAGCAAGGTAAGAAGCTACCTAGAGAGATAACATTATCAGCATGGTGCATTTTGCTGAGAGGTGACAGATTCACGGGTCCCTTTGTGGTGGCCTGCTACTCCCTACAACTGATCTGATCTTCATCTTCAAGTCAAGGATATTGACAAATATAATGTGCCTAAAATAATAACAATCTGATCTTCCATGTCTTTCTTGAAAACCCTCATTCAACATTCAAAATGGTAGTGGAGAAAGTAAGTGAACCCTTGGAATTAATAACTGGTTGACCCCACTCCCTTGGCAGAACTAACCTCAACCAGATGCCTCCTGTACTGTAGCTGTGGATCAGACCTGCACATCGTTCAGGAGGAATTGTAGGACCATTCTACCTGGAAGAACTGTTTTAGCTCTGTCATATTCTTTTGACGCCTCATGTGTATGACTCTCTTCAAGTCTTCCACATCTCTATTGGGTTGAGCATTGAGGTCTGGGCTCTGACTCAACCGCTCCAGAAGGTTGAGTCATTGTCCTGTTGCATTCACCAACTTCTACAGTTTCAGCTGATGTACAGACATTCTCACATTATCCTGAAGAGTTTTTAGATTCACTTGGGAATTCAACTTCCCCTCTGTGACAGCAAAGCAGGCCCAAATCCTTGGTGTAGTTTCCTACACCATAGTTTACAGTTGACATGATGTTTTCATGATGATTTGCAGTGCCCTTTTTTACATCGGATGTAGTGTTGCATTTTCTTTTCAAATAGTTCATTTTAGTTCCATCAGTGCACAAAACATTTTGCCAATACTGCTGTGGAGTGTCAAACTTTAGGCGTGCAGCAATGTTCTTCTTAGTAACCAGCGGCTTCCTTTGTGGTGTCCTCTCATGGACTTCCTGCTTGTTTAATGTTACACCTACTGTAGACTCATGAATTCAGATGTTAGCCAGTTCCGATGATGCCTTTTGGCTGAAAGGTTGGAAATCGTTGCCTGTCAACTCCTGTTGAAGTTGTTTCTTTACCTCATTGTTGAGTTTTTTCGTTGCGCTCTTCAGGTCATTTTAACTGGGTGCTCACTTTTTGGTAGTAGTAGTAGTACAGGCCTATTCTCAAAAGGTTTGCATGGATTTAAATCAGTCAAAGTAGCTCTACAGTAGTCCACACCTCCAAACTCATTTACTAAACAAGACTCCAGGTATGCTTATACCTGACACCAGTTAGCTTTTTTGAGGTCATTATCTCAAGGATCCACATACATTTTCTAAGTAGCATTATAAGGTTTTTATGGTTGTTCCTAATGAAAGATCAGAATTTTTTTTTTGTGTTATTATTTTAGGTACACTGTATTTGTTCGTACTCTTGACTTAGGAGAAAATCAACTGAGGACTCAACTCAGAAGTCACAATATATGACAAATTAAAGTAGAAAGGTTCGCATACTTTTTTTTCCCCCTTAGAAAGTTAATGTGATAAATCTAATACAGAAATTTCTTCAAGAACTGTGGTAAGATATTTTATTTAAGTTCAATCTTTAACTAAAACCTTTTTCCTATTTGCTGACTTTTAAAGAGTGTTTTAGACTAAAAGAACTTCTTTCCACATCATTCTAAATAAATTTAGATTCCTTTCATCGGCTAATAAATATTGAATTAGTGCCGTTGGAAAAGTTATGCCGTATTTCTCTTTGTTGCTCACACAAATCCTGACAAACAGAACGAGAAATTCTTCAAAATGTCAACATGCTTTGGTGCTTTTTCACTGTGTAATGAACAAAGGGGGGGTTGGATGTGAACGCGCTCGACAGGCTGCTTGCATTCGCTTTGAAGTCTCGCTGAAGAGCAGAGTGGTAAATTAAATATCTACACGTGTTTGTCTCAAAGCTAGAGGTCTGAAAGCTGGAGAAAATTCATCTGTCCTGCTTCAGAGGAGAATCAATCTTATTATGGAGTTAAAAGGCTTTTTTTCTTCTCCTATGTCACCTTGAACCCTTGTCTTTAGAAGAATAGAACATATTCTGCAGAATTTGCAAACTTCCTGAAAAAGTTAATTTCATGTTTCAGCCCAATTCGACTTATTCCATCTATTAGAAGTAACCTGGTACCAATTAAGGTCTCAATTAAGGTCTCTATCTGTAAGGGGAAAAAACAAACACATTGTCAATCTCACATTATTCATTACTCTCACTAGATAATTATAGCTAATATTGTAAATAACGTTTCCATTTATAACAAGGATGCTAACATGAACCCACCATTCTGTGTCAATTGCTAATGCTAGCTTTTTTTTTTTTTTTTTTTCCAAAGTCAGAGTATCTGTTAAGCACAATAATCAATTATTTCCACCCTGTGAAATCCTTAAAACTTCAATAAGCAGATTAGGATTTGGACTGATGATGTGACCTCCATGTGTACACTCTGTTGGAAAAGCGCATTTTATTTTGACTTAATTTGGATATGTATGTAGTACTAAGACTAGTGTTACATTAAATCCAAACTGGTTTAATACTGAGATGGACCTCCTTTTGCATCCATAATTCTTCATGGTACAGTGCTGGACACATTTCTTAGAAAATCTGTTCCATATTGACATGATGGCATTACGCAGCCACTGCAGATTTGTCGGCTGTACAACCATGATGCAAATCTCCCGTTCCACCACATCTCAAATGTGCTCTATTGGATCGAGGTGTTCTGACTGTAGACACCATTTTAGTACGGTCACCTCATTGTCTTGTTCAAGAAACCACTCTGAGAAGATTTCAGCTCTGTGACATGGCGCTTGTTATCCTGTGCTCATAAAGTCATGGACACGGTCATACTCAGGTAGGCTGTGGCTGAGTTGATCCTAAGGGGCTGAAAGTGTGAAAAGAAAATCTCCCCCACACCATTACACAACCACAACTAGCCTGAACTGTTGATGGAAGGCAGGATGGGTCCATGTTTTCATGTTGTTCATGCCAATTTCTGACCTGACTATCCGAATGTCACAGTAGAAAATGAGGCTCATCAGACCAGACAATGTTTTTTCCAATCTTCTGTTGTCTAATTTTGGTTAGACTAATCAAATCGTAGCCTCAGTTTCCTATGCTTAGCTGACAGGAGTGACACCCGGTGTTGTCTACTGCTGCTGTATGGCATCTGCTTCAAGGTTCAAGATGTTGTGTGTTCAGAGTTGCTCTTCAGCAGACCTCGGTTGTAATGAGATGTTATTTGAGTTATTGTTTCTATCAGCTTGAACCAGTCTGGCCATTTCCCTGACCTGACCTCTGGCATCAACAAGGCATTATCGTCCAGAGAACTGCCCTCACTGCCCCCTTATGGTGCTTGTTTTTAACTTTTAAAGCAAATTGTCTTGACAAAGTCAACATGTGTAAATGCATGGAGTTGCTTCCATGTGATTGGATAATTAGATATTTGCGTTAACGAGCAGGTGAACACGCATATACTCAAGTCTAGGGCCAAATTTCTTTTTTTTTCTTCCCAGTAACAGTAGTGTTTCATATTTAATTTCCACAGCAATTTGTCAATAACTTTAATTCCTTATTAAAGAATTGCCAAACTCTGTCCATTTATTGCTCGATGTAATGGCATATTATTAGGATTCATATTTATTAAAATATAATAATATAAAAAATATATATATATACACATGTGGACAAAATTGTTGGTACCCTTCGGTCAATGAAAGAAAAACTCACAATGGTCACAGAAATAACTTTAATCTGACAAAAGTAATAATAAATAAGTATTCTATGAATGTTAACCAATGAAAGTCAGACATTGCTTTTCAACCATGCTTCAACGGAATTATAAAAAAAATAAACAGGAACTGGCCTGGACAAAAATGATGGTACCCCTAGAAAATACTGAAAATAATGTGACCAAAGGGACATGTTAATTCAAGGTGTGTCCACTAATTAGCATCACAGGTGTCTACAATCTTGTAATCAGTCAGTGGGCCTATATATAGTGTTGTTTGGTGACATGGTATGTACCACACTCAACATGGACCAGAGGAAGCGAAGGAAAGAGTTGTCTCAGGAGATTCAAAAGAAAATTATAGACAAGCATGTTAAACGTAAAGGCTATAAGTCCATTTCCAAGCAGCCAGATGTTCCTGTGACTGCAGTTGCACATACTATTCAGAAATTTAAGATCCATGGGACTGTAGCCAACCTCCCTGGACGTGGCCGCACGAGGAAAATTCATGACAAATCAAAGAGACGGATAATCAGAATGGTAACAAAAGAGCCCCGAAAGACTTCTAAAGAGATCCAAGGTCAACTTCATGCTCAAGGAACATCAGTGTCAGATCGCACCATCCGTCGTTGTTTAGCCAAAGTGGACTACATGGGAGACGACCAAGGAGGACACCATTGTTGAAAACAAATCATAAAAAAGACAGACTGGAATATGCCAAACTACATGTTGACAAGCCACAAAGCTTCTGGGAGAATGTCCTATGGACAGATGAGTCAAAAATGGAACTTTTTGCCAAGGCACATCAGCTCTATGTTCACAGATGGAAAAATGAAGCATATGAAGAAAAGAACACTGTCTCTACTGTGAAACATGGAGGAGGCTCTGTTATGTTCTGGGGCTGCTTTGCTGCATCTGGCACAGGGTGTCTTGAATCTGTGCAGGGTACAATGAAATCTCAAGACTATCAAGGGATTCTAGAGAGAAATGTGCTGGCCAGTGTCAGAAAGCTGGGTCTCAGTCGCAGGTCATGGGTCTTGCAACAGGACAATGACCCAAAACACACAGCTAAAAACACCCAAGAATGGCTAAGAGGAAAACATTGGACTATTCTAAAGTGGCCTTCTATGAGCCCTGACCTCAATCCTATTGAGCATTTTTGGAAGGAGCTGAAACATGCTGTCTGGAAAATGCACCCTTCAAACCGGAAACAACTGGAGCAGCTTGCTCATGAGGAGTGGGCCAAAATACCTGCAGAGAGGTGCAGAAGTCTCATTGACAGTTACAGGAATCGTTTGATTGCAGTGACTGCCTCAAAAGGTTGTGCAACAAACTATTAAGTTAGGGGTGCCATCATTTTTGTCCAGGCCTGTTCCATGAGTTCATTTTTTTTTTATAATTCCGTTGAAGCATGGTTGAAAAGCAATGTCTGACTTTCATTGGTTAACATTAATAGAATTCTTATTTATTATTACTTTTGTCAGATTAAAGTTATTTCTGTGACGATTGTGAGGTTTTCTTTCATTGACCGAAGAGTACCAACAATTTTGTCCACATGTGTATATTCATTCATCCAAACTAGGAACCTCGGAAGTCCTACTAGGGATGATGGAGACCAATGGTGACCATTGTATTTATTCCCATTTTACGACCCTGGTAGGACCTCCCGTGAACATTTGTTAATACATATTAACCTAATCTATATGTCTTTGGACTGTGCCACTAATAATAATAATAATAATAATAATAATAATAATAATAATAATAATAATAATAATAATAATAATAATAATAATAATCCACTTTAGTCCACCCCCAAATACAAAAACAGATGCTAACATCCTTTGTCTTTGGAGTCTTGTATAATTAAACTGTGAGAACATTTGCAGAAAGTAATGATGTATGGTGACCTCCGAGTATAATAAACCTTTAACCGATCATAATTACCATGCTCTGGTGCATGCCGTCCTTCAACACATTAAAATCGATGGTAAGAAGTGTGCTTTTGACAGATCTGCCATGTCCTTGCAGCCTGTTAATGGTGGTATTTACTGACAGCAGTTCTCTCGAGTCCATAAAGACTGCATGATAAAGATTTCATAGATCCTCAGCATTCCGATCCTCGAATTAGAATCACGATTTTCCGCAAAAGCAGGACTGTGAAGCTAATCACTGTGCTGATTAGCAGCAATTAAGGATGGTTAAGCACACACTGAGACATCCTGCGTGTTTCGCATTAGCATCAGTGCTCACAAAAAATGCATTGAACAAGCACACCGTGCTGTTTCGTCTGTTTCACTGCCTTCTTATGTAGTTATTACTGGATATTTATAATTTTTTTTACTTTCAACTGTCTTTTCCAGCAATTTTTTTTTAAGGAAGTCATGATCAGCTAATTATTACAGTATATGACCACAATACAAGGCTCTGCAGGAAGGGAAAAAAAACAGTGTGTTGATAAGAGAGGTCAGGGGAAAGGATTCAAGCTGACAGGAAGAATACACTATTCCAAATTAACATTCTTTTACCAGGCGGAGAACAAAAGCATCTCAGAATGCACAACATGGCAAGTTTGACGTGTTTGGAAGAAAACCTTTGGTAGGCTTGCTTACTTAGTGACTGACTGAATGTTTGCTCAAACGTGGAAAAGTCTTGGAGTGAGGTCAGGACTGTACGGGGGATGTGGCAATAACTCCCAGCCGAGTTCCTGTAATGTGCAAGTGGTGTTGATGAATGATTGTGTAGACAGTTCACACAGATAGAAGCGTCTTTTTTGGCAAGGCCATAAAATTCCTTTTTTTTTTTCAAGGATCAAGTGTTCGACTCACTGCGGCTAATCACAGAGTCTCATCACCGTAAGTCATCTGTAAATCACTTTTACATCTTCATTCATTCGAAGTTTCATCACAAGTCCAGATTTGATTTGAACATTGTATGTTGAATTCAAGGCGAATGTCTCATGGGTGGGACTTTTGTTAAAATAAAGTAAAATTGACTTATACAAAAAAACTAAAGGTTTGTTCATGTGTATATATATATGTATATATATTTGCTTGAACAACTCTAGCTAACTAATTGAGTCTTCATAAAAATCCAAAAGTCATCTGTCCATCACGTTTCATTAACCAGCGTGGTCACATGTCTCCAAGGTCCCTAAAAGAATTTCATGCATACAATCTTAACTTTATTTCGCTATGCAGCTGCCCATGCAGAATTTGATTAAGCTGTTATAAGAAACAGAAACAGGGAATCAAAGTGGAGTGACTGAAATGCTCTGGAGTGGATGAGATTATGAAGCGCAGTAAAAAAAAAAAAAAAAGCGCCTTTCATTTGCAGAGGTCTCGATTCAATCAGTCTCACTCCCGGAGTTAGAAGGAAAATCAGATCTCACCTATCCCCCTGTCTCATCACAAGCGTTCTGCACAGTGAAGAATTATTAGCTCAATGAAGTTTTGAAAGTATGAACGTGCGTTTGCGCACAAGCAGCACTTATTACTCTCCTTTATGAAGATGTATTAAACAAGTGGAAAACAGAAAGCATGAAAACACAGAGATCTTTGGTCCGATTAGCATATTCTTATTAGTGTGGTGTATTCATGTGTCATTGCACATGTAATGAGTCGCTGCTTATTGCGCTTAATGGCCACCTGTAGGCCGGGATGTCCATCGATCTGGTCAGCGCAGACGCAGTGCCAGATCTCCTGCCGTGGGAAATCATGTTGCATTAGATTAACGTCTGGCTGGACAGCGCGGATGAAGAGGGACGCTCGTAATTACCCATGAGGCAGTGGCACATCAGAACTCACACCTGCTCAAGAGAGATTCGGCCAGGGATGTGTGCTTGGCGCGCACACACACACACGCGCACACACGCGCACACACACACACACACACACACACACACACATTTTGCTATACATATACAACATTTAATTTTTACCTTTATTAATTAGGTTTGTATATTTAGTGACTGATGATTGTTATTATGTTATTATGCAGTCTCTAGTGCTCTAATAGATACGAAATCCACAGCCAAATCCAATCCTACACACTAAATACTAAATAGTATGATCTAATAGACACTAAATCCATGGATTTACCCTGAGCACTAAACTACTAAATAGTAATAGTATAGATGTAAATGTTAACATAAATAGTATGCTCTAATAGATGATGACACTTACATAGTTTATGTGAAGAGAAGTCGTAGGTGAATACGGCATGTGACAAAGTGAATCGACTGAGAATTTCGAATAATTTTACCACACATTCACAGACAGTAGAGTAATAGTAATAGAGAGTAATAGTTGCTTTTATTAACACCTAATACCTGGTAGTTACTCTGTTAGCACGAGCACACAGACGTGTTATTGTTCTTTCTGATTTTAAAGACCTACTTGATAAATTTCATTTTTATAAACAAATGAAATAAAATAAAATTATACCCAGCTCATCCAGACTATTTTACCCTGACATGTACACAGAGAGATTTTCCACTAAGGCTTGATTTTAAATCTCTCTTGTCTCTGCATTCTCTCCCTTCCAAGGCGTGTTCTGCAGTTCCAGTGACATTTAAAGCCTTTCATTCTGAGGCTTTCCTCTTATCCTTCTCTAGTCTGTCACTCTCGCTCTCACTTTATTGGTGTCGTCTGCTGTATTAGATAGTGCCGATATGATCAGACATGTCACATCCGGCTCTGATTGTGGGCAGTAAAAACACCCCGAGAATTTATCTATATACATCCCTGACTTCTCTCTATTTCTTTTCCTGTCGCTCTTTTCTTTTTTTCACATCCATATGCGTCTGTCTCTTAGCGTGCAAAACCCCAGAAAATGACATTTTTCACTTATTAAGAAATAAAACAGCTTTGGACAAAAGATGAACAGATACAGAAAGGACATGTGCAACAGCTCCAACGTATTTAACTAAGCTAGCATGCTAGAGGTTTAACATGCTAGTGTATTTATAATAATGCGCAAGTGTGATTTAGCTTTACTAATAACTCATGTTTTATCGCTATAAATATGCTAGCAATCAAGTATGATAGAATGCTAGCTGGTTGGCATGAAGTTGTGCGAAGTAAGTGTGTAAATATACAAGTATGCACATACATGTATATGAGTGTTATTGGATGTACTTATGCCAGGATGCTTTTGTCCTAGCATGCAAATGTGGCAAAGCATTCAAGAATATAGCCACGCAATTGTAATGAGTAATTGTGGAAGTATGCATGTTATAAACCATCTAAGTAATTGTCACGTTTCTTGGTGCGAGGCATAACTGCAAGAGGCTCCAGGTGGTTCAGGGAAACGATGTTTTATTTATTAACATAAAAAACATGGAAATAAACAGAAACAGATATACTTTGAATAAATGAAACCAAAACACGAATAAAGACGAGACATCCACTTTAAACTTACTGTAACAAATGCAAGACAACAACCTAGAACTTAAACACACCTTTTATAATTAACTTAATGATCAACTCGGATCAGGTGCGCGCCCACGTGACCTGACCGAGTTGAGAACTGGGAAATGAAGTAAACAAACGAATCAAAAGAACTACACAAACTTGTCTAGAGGGCGCTTTGGCGCCCTCTAGGGGTTATCCCTGACATAACCCCCCCTCAAAGGGCGCAACTCCGGGGCGCCACAGGAGGTCCAGGGCATCCCCACCAGGGTCCAACGTCCGCCCCTCTCACCCAGAGGCTGGCACCTATGTCCTGTGGGCCATGTGGCTTTATGCCCCCGTTGAAGCAGGGCAGCGGAGATGGAGGAAGCTCGCCGTCCTCGTTGACGTAGGGCGGCGAAGGTAGTGGATGTTCGCCGTCCTCCTTGACACAGGGCGGCGGAGGGAGAGGAAGCTCGACGTCCTCGGCGGCGCATGACGGCGGCGGCGGAGGAAGAGGAGGCTCATTATCCTCATTGGCGTGTGACGGCTGCGGCGGAGGAAGAAGAGGCAGCTCGCTGACCTCAGCGGCGCATGAAGGCGGCGGCGGAGGAAGAAGAGGCAGCTCGCTGACCACAACGGCGCATGAAGGCGGCGGCGGAGGAAGAGGAAGCTCGCTGTCCTCGGCGGCGCATGAAGGCGGAGGCGGAGGAAGAGGAAGCTCGCTGTCCTCGGCGGCGCCTGAAGGCGACGGCAGAGGAAGGAGCTCATGATCCTCAGCGACGCATGAAGGCGACGGCGGAGGAAGAGGATGGAGCTCGCTGACCTCGGCAGCACATGAAGGCGGCGGCGGAGGAAGAGGAAGCTCGCTGTCCTCGGCGACGCATGCAGGCGACGGCAGAGGAAGGAGCTCATGATCCTCAGCGACGCATGAAGGCGGCGGCGGAGGAAGAGGATGGAGCTCGCTGACCTCGGCTGCGCATGAAGGCGGCGGCGGAGGAAGAGGAAGCTCGCTGTCCTCGGCGGCGCATGACGGCGGAGGAAGAGGAAGCTCGCTGTCCTCGGCGGCGCATGAAGGCGACGGCAGAGGAAGAGGATGGAGCTCGCTATCCTCAGCGACGCATGAAGGCGGCGGCGGAGGAAGAGGAGAAAGCTCGCTGTCCTCAGCGGCGCATGAAGGCGGCGGCGGAGGAAGAGGAGGAAGCTCGCTGTCCTCAGCGGCGCATAAAGGCGACGGCGGAGGAAGAGAAAGCTCGCTGTCCTCAGCGGCGCATGAAGGCGACGGCGGAGGAAGAGGAAGCTCGCTGTCCTCAGCGGCGCATGAAGGCGACGGCGGAGGAAGAGGAGGAAGCTCGCTATCCTCGGCGGCGTGTGACGGCGGCGGAGGAAGAGGAGGAAGCTCGCTGTCCTCAGCGGCGCATGAAGGCGACGGCAGAGGAAGAGGAGGAAGCTCGCTATCCTCAGCGGCGCATGAAGGCGACGGCGGAGGAAGAGGAAGCTCGCTGTCCTCGGCGGCGCATGAAGGCGGCGGCGGAGGAAGAGGAAGCTCGCTGTCCTCGGCGGCGCATGAAGGCGGCGGCGGAGGAAGAGGAAGCTCGCTGTCCTCGGCGGCGCATGAAGGCGGCGGCGGAGGAAGAGGAAGCTCGCTGTCCTCGGCGGCGCATGAAGGCGGCGGCGGAGGAAGAGGAAGCTCGCTGTCCTCGGCGGCGCATGACAACGGCGGCAGCTCGCTGTCGACGAAGCAGCTACGCGGCAGAATATAGAGCTCGCTGTCGTCGCCGCCGATGTGCGGCGGAAAAAGGAGCTCGTCTTCATCGTCGCCGCTGCTGAGCTCGCTTTCGTCGTCGACACTATATAGCAAATAGTATAGCTCTCCGCTGTCATCCTTGAAAGCTTTGTAGTAGAGCTCCCCGTCTTCGTCGTCGCTGTACGGCGGGAAAGGAGCTGGCAGGTCTGGACCTTCCTCGAGGCGCAGCTGCATCAGCATATCCTGGAGGTCAGCTACCTGCTCCTGCAGGTTACGGATGCGCCCTTCATTCTCTTCGGCGCTCCGCCCAACGCTGCTCCAGTCCAGCTGGGAGGCTGCTCCCGGCTGTGCATACCGCCCACACGCCGTTCCTTGTAGCCGCACGCTTTGGGGTGTCCTTTCACCCTGGTCACCGCCGCGTTTGGACCGCCTGGTCTCTGCACTCCGGCCGGTGCGGGGACTCATGTCACCCCGAGCTGCTCCACCTCTGAACGGCGTGCGCCGTATCGCCAGCCGGCAGCCATCCCAGTCTTGCTGCCGTCTCAGCTCCTCCTGCTCCTTCCTGTCCGGTTTTCTACTACGCCGCTTGGTTCTCCTCCTGCTCTCCGCGTCGGATTCCCAAGCTTCAAACATCGTTGCCCCCCCCAAAAGAATCTCCCGGGGGAAGGGCTCCTCTGCTATGCCTTTTTTACGGTCTTGCATTCTGTCACGTTTCTTGGTGCGAGGCATAACTGCAAGAGGCTCCAGGTGGTTCAGGGAAACGATGTTTTATTTATTAACATAAAAAACATGGAAATAAACAGAAACAGATATACTTTGAATAAATGAAACCAAAACACGAATAAAGACGAGACATCCACTTTAAACTTACTGTAACAAATGCAAGACAACAACCTAGAACTTAAACACACCTTTTATAATTAACTTAATGATCAACTCGGATCAGGTGCGCGCCCACGTGACCTGACCGAGTTGAGAACTGGGCAATGAAGTAAATAAATTGAAACTTAAAAGAACTACACAAACTTGTCTAGAGGGCGCTTTGGCGCCCTCTAGGGGTTATCCCTGACAGTAATCTAATATGCAAATGCATAAGTTCGAATCTGTTTGTATTGCGTGGCTTGTAAATGTGCTAGTGTGAAAGTACGCTAATATATAAATGTGCAGATATGAATGTATCTACTATCCAAGTATACTAGTGCTTGCATAAAAGTGCACAAATTGTAAGTAATGTAATGTATGCTAAGTGCATATATGATAGTATGCATATGTCCAGATTTGCATTACTTGGTGGGTAAAACTTACAACCTGTTTGTGTTACAGAGGCTGTAAATGTTCCAGTATGCAAATAAATGTGTTACTATGCGAGTGTCTAAGATTGCAAGTTTTCTACTAGCAAGTACTGTATGTGTCCTAATGAAATCCCTGATTTCAAGATACGAATTTTCACAGATATGAATGGACTGTGGTTCTACTTCCGGTTCAATCACAGAAGTAACTCACCTGTATTGTAAAAAAAATAGACACTGCAGTGCACCAGATGCCAATCTTTACAAATATATAAAATATTTTCAGTGTGTAAGTGAATGTATAAAATGTCTAACGTCCGGTATATTGTATTAGTTGGCTTTACCAGTTTCAATGAATCAGTTTGGAAGCAAAACAGAGCTCACAGTCCAATAGAGTGGAAAACAGCTTCGGGTCAAAATAGAATTCAGGTTTCCACTCACGCAGAGACAACAATTCATTGTGAGATTAATTTTCTTTAGTAGAGATTACGGTTTTTAGCCACTTGATCACAGTGTGGGGAAAATAGACAAATTTAGTCCAGTGGATTGGTATGCTTTACTTGTATATTTGTCTTAAAGCTGTATAAGACCCACTTTGCCATACTTAAGGACAAATCGGACTTGCTCCCAGAACGGAACTCATCCATAAGTCGAGGATTACCTGTACTGTTTACAAGTATCTAGCATAAATTTACTGGGGGACCATTGTAGCTACTGTAATCCTAGTTTATAAGTCTTTTTCGCAAGTTTGAACATACTATGCTAGAATGCGAGTGCTGGATTGCAAGGATGCTAGGGTGCACAGTATACAGTATGCAGTTGTCCTCGTCTCTATCCCAATTAATTGGATCTGTTCTGTGATGCTCGTAAAAGATTTCAAAGGCTCCCTCGAGGTCACAATATTCAGTGAATTAATAATGACCAAGACAACTCCGTTCTAAAGAAAGTGATGTAACAACGTCATCCATGGTGCATCGCCAAGTTTCTGTCCATAAGCCCTATTTGGCATCTTTCCACTTCATCTGTAATCACATTACTGCAGGGCTTTTTCAAATTAGTTGGTCGTTCCATTACAGTTGATTATGGTTACCAATGCACCAACCTGCCTTCTGTTCTGATGCAATGTTGTACTTTCAGTAGTGTCCAGTCTTGTGAGGTTCTTTGTTGACTTTTTTGTAGTAAGAAATTGCTAAATATGGTCATGGGCCCGAGCAAAGGTTGTTAAAAGGATTATGATATTTTTCAGCCACAGTCTTGATTTGGCCTTGCTTTCATTTAGGGTGTTTTCAGGTTAGGGGTGAATGGTTTCTGAGAACACTTGACCCCAAAGTCTGTTTCATTGTAATCAGTGAGAAGGCAATCGTTCCAGGCTTGGGAACCATACCCGAGTCCACTTGAAGAGGTGGTCTTGGCATAATACAGCATACTCGGGCACGGAGCAAATCAGATGTGAAAGCCAATCGTACCTGAACATGGAAGTAGACGTCTGTTTAGACATGGTGTCATCAGTGCTGTGAATCTGCTCAGAAATCCCCATGAATGCAAAGCAACCATTAATCTCATCCTCTGACCTACACAGCCACAACTAATACAGTAGGAAGGCATGTACTGTAGGAGCGTTGCTCTTGACATTGTTTTTCAATATTACTTAGAGCATGAAGTTTAAATACATTGTTCTCTTCTCTTGTTTAATGGCGAGTAACAAACCCAGCAGGTGCATACTGCCACTTGCTGTATCGGCGTGTGTAAAAACGCATGTGTACCCAAATACGGAGAACAAAAACAATGTGAATGCCGACCTGCAGGAGAGCAATCGTTCCTGGGCATGGTTGGTACAAATCAACCATGTCTAATGTAAAAACGCCCCTACTCACTTGGCCTCGACCCCATCTTGTTCTTGACTCAGTCTCATCTTATCCTGATTCCAGATTATTTCATTTTAATCTTAATTTTAAAAATTAATAAAACTTGATGGGTTAGGGTTAGGGTTACCCAGGGTGTCATTTAAAATGTCGCTGCTACCCACAAGTCTAGTCTGTCTTCTCACTCTGGCTACTAATCTGTGTGCCCTTAAAATATACTCCACACAGGATGGTTTAAGAAAGACTATTTCAGACTTCTTCTTCTTGATCTACACCATACATGCAAAAATACCTGGACAAACTACTGTACGTATGTGTGGTTCTTCTCCAAGAGCACACAATTGTACATGATGTTAAACAGGCTCAACCTTATACAAATATACAGTAGAAAGACCCTGTATACTGTGCTTGAGTTCTTTCATTCCAACGTGTTGAAGTGGAAGCACTCGAGTGTCCTTCACAGAGCCCTGACTGAACATAATCTGGAACTGGAGCTTTGTTGACATCCCAACATCAACCTGACCTCGCTAATGCATCTACAGCTGAATGAACACAAATCCTCAAAGCTCCAAAATCTGAAAAATTGGAAAGCCTTTCCAGAAAAGTGGAGGGAACTGAGTTTGGAATTTTATGTTCAACAAGCAAATGCTTCAAGTTGAGATCAGTGGCCTTGAAATGCACTGTCAACCTAGAGACTGATTTTGGGCCACTGAAACCAAAAAGGTTCTGGCAGATTATTAAAATGTCAGAGTGTGAGCTTTGCTATGATGCCTGTCTAAAAGATACCACTATGATGATCATGATGTGGAAATGTGAACGAAACAAGTTGAAACTTGAAAAGTTCATGTCCGTTCAATTGCCTGGAACAGCTCCAAACTCATCTTTATCACCTTTTGATTTGTGGAGCCAATATTATACAGAGGACATGTTGACATGGATTTAATCAAGCCTCTGACTGATGACTTAAACTATGTCCATTATAAGACCATCTTTAGCTGAAGCATCTGTTCTGATCATTTATTGTTGATTAAATATACTTCAGAAACCTGAAAGTATTGAAACGTTTCTGAACAAAATACAGAATCAAACCGTATGTATTGATTCTGCCTTTTTCCCCGTTCCTCCATCCCTCGCTTTCTCCAGTTGTTTGTAGTTGCAGTAAATGTCACCATGTCCACAGCATGTCCTCCTGTTATTGCTGTTGACCCCATGATCTCATCTCACTTTGTTGTTCCCCGAATGCTTCTAACTCCCGCTCATCTGTGTTCCATCTCCAGGGAGGAGGCTATGATGTCCACACATTTCGAGACGGTAGACGATTTGCTGGCTTCATTCGGCCCGGTGAGAGACTGCTCCAAGGACAATGGCGGCTGCCGGAAGAACTTCAAGTGTGTTTCTGACAGACGCCTCGATTCCACCGGCTGCATGGTGAGAAGTCGTTTAAACCCTCCTCTCCTGTTCATGCATCCGAGTCGTTTCGCCTCGAATTATCTAATCTAATGTCATAGGCAGACCGAGGTGCTTGTAAAAAAGAAAATGACCTGATTTAAAAAAAGGAAAATAATACAAGCGGTCTCAGGATTGCTGATCCTTTTTTAGTGACAGATGTGTGCACAGCTGGACGTGTAACTAGGAGTAGGAAGGAACTGAATGTGACCTTACAGTACCAAAAAGTGATTTAAAGTGACCTTGGTATTTTAATTAAATTAAATATAATTTGGTCCGATTTACATCTATTTGTTAGCACATAATAATAATAATAATAATAATAATAATAATAATAATAATAATAAATAATATATAACTTTAAAAACCTGTTTTTATTATTTTATAATCTCACAAATATTTTATTATTATTAATTTTTATAATTTTTAACCCTTATTTAAAATACAAGGCCTACAGATTAAGTTTAAGCATTATTATTATTATTATTGTTGTTGTTGTTGTTGTTTTAATAACAAACTAAGCATCCCCAAATCATAAATTAACACAGTGTTTAACATATTAAGTAACTGATATACGTTTTGTGTAATGTTCACTAATCATGATTATCTGCAGTCATTGAATTTGTGTTCATGTCTAAAAAAATTAATATACAGAATCCATAAATAGAAGAATTAATGATTAACATCATCTTATTTATAATAACACATTATCATCATTTGGAGTGTTAAGGATAAAGATAAAATGTTGCTATTATGAATTGAATCTAACCAAGCCTTAATGTTAAACTTTTATAATGAGAGAGAGAGTTTGATGTACTTTGGTGGATTTTTAAAGTAAGCGCTTGATGCCACATTAGGTCATCAGTATGCCATAACCATATTCTCAAGGCACAGCGTTTTATCAGTAATCCTGTCAGCAATGGTCAAAGATCTGTACAGTATATCGCTCACACCACATACTGTACATGGAGCTGTAAGTGCAAATAATTCACTTTGCATTTTTTCAGGACTTCTCGAGGTCTTTGAAGTGACACTTCTAATCGGTTTAAGGACTTGCCGATGCTTAGTGAAAGTGTTCAGACGTGGTGCTGGAGGATAAACCTTTTAGTTTAGTTTCATATATATACGTATAAGATGAGCTGGAAAGGGGAGAGTTTAATGGGAACTCGTAAGCTTAAGTGATGTCATGGCCCAGCGGTCAGTTTAGCTGGACAGCTTTTGAAGAAATTGGAGAATAAATAGTCAAATTAATGTTATGTTGGCATGACAGAGCAATGAAACAATAAATGATGATATAGTTTGAGCTGGAGTCTAATTGATTGAGTACTGGATCAGTGTTAAGAGCAAAAATTAATGGAGTGAGTATTGGTTGGAGGTGCTGTATGAATGTGATGCGATCCTGTAACATTTTTTGGAGAAATTTTAAATTGAATATTTTAGTAACATTTTAATTATCTGAACCTATTTTAAGATCTGATACTTGTCTGAAGTAATCTGATCCTGATCACTGGAGCAGTCCCGGCTCAGAGGGTTAAGACTAGGGGTTACTGATCTGTTTGATCTAATGATCTGTTTTTGCTCCAGACAAGATTGTTGTCAGTTGGTCATGTGATCTCTGGCTTTCAATCTGATTGGCTTGAGATGTACTGTATCATTTGCAAACACAAGGACATATATGTTGACAAGACATGTATATATATGTTTTTCCGGGTATATTACGGGATTTATTTGTGTTTATCGTTAGATGTACCGTATGCCATTGCTAATGCACTTAACCTATAGCTAGCATTTTTTTTTCCTGTTTATAGTAATGAAAGTCGTATTGTTGCCCAAAGTATTATTCCCTTTATTGTACATCAGCATAGGCTTTCTTCAGTGTAATGGTCTTGTTATGTATGCATTGATCTTTGCTTGAAATGCTTCTTTTCTCCTTTCCCACTGCCATCAAGGAGAAATCATCCCATGCATTGTATGCCGAGTCAGAACCATTTTTTTCGCAGCACTATATATTTCTGATAATTTAAATGATTAAACAATTACCATGAGCTCTAAAAACAAAAACAAAAAAACTAGTAGTGACTAATAGCGAATCTCCTATGTTAATTTTGCCCATTTTATTTTTAATTATGATTCAGTACACTGAAAAAGAAAAAGAAAAAAGATCCAGATGATTCACTCCAGTTTATTCCGCAGAGTGATTCTTTTGGCGTGAATTGTCTGACATCCTCCTGTTATCACTCGGTCTGACCAGCTAACAGCTGCCACAACATAGGCCAAGCTGGTAAGAGCTGGTCAAGCAGCATGACCAAACCATTTGAGCCAGGGTACAGCTGGTCGGCCAGATGGTACTGGACGCTTTCCATTCCAAAGATGGTTTACCAGTGTAGAAGACTTGGCTTGTCATTTAGTGACTGGAATAAATGAATAACGGTAGTGGAACAAAATATGTTTTTTTTAACCTAATGATATTTACCTAATCACACTTAATTTAAATACAGTTAAATAATTCACCAATAAATATAGTTTACAAGTATACAATGCACATGAGGAGACAGAATTTATTTCTAAGCAAAATCTACAGCAGCAAATTACCAATTTAACAAAAGTTTTTTTTTTGTATTGTTTTTTATTAGATTTTTTTATATTTGTATATCAGAACATATTTCTTATTCATTTATTGTCACATTTAGTGTCAGGTGATCCTACAAAGTGTAAAACCATTATAGACGTTTTATGAAGGTTAAACAAACATCTCTTTCAGAAAACTCCACCCCGTCAAAATTTTTATTTCGTTAATGAGTGTTCTCCCTATGATTGGTGGGTTTCCTCCGGGTACTCCAGTTTCCTCCCACAGTCCAAAGACATGCAAATTTTTTGATCCCATACAGTAGTTTGAGCATATGTGTGTTTGTGTGCACTGAGATGGACTGGCACCCCATCCATGGTCTACCCTGACCCGTGCTCTGAGATGACTGCGGGCGGATTACTGTGCAGATGATAACATCTGTACCATTATCGTATAATCAAGAAGAGATGTGGAACATTTAACTTCTTCATACCAACAGTCTTAGGAATTTTTTTTTTTTTTACGTTCTAAATTTCAACTGGAAAAATGATTTTAAAAAAGTAAATAAATAAAATCTGAAAGTTGATGTTCTGAAAACAGTGGAATGAAAAATCAGAAAGCAATGAAGTGTAAATTGATGTTAACCTTCTCAGCATTAATCGTGATGGATTTTTCAAAGCTGGGGTCATAACCTTGTTCTTGATATGCCAAGACCATTTTCTAAAAGTGCATCCATCCTATCAGTAATCCTATCAAAGCTGGACAGGGCTCTAAAAGGCTTTAGCTCGCACTTTATATATGAAGCTGCGTTAAAATAGTTTGCTTTGGACTTTCCTCCTTCATGAAATCCTAATACTGCAACTTAAAGACATAATTTCAAAATACATAGTCATAATTATAGGAGAAAAAAAGCATGATATAAGTAATAATTCCATGATGCTATGAGTAATAATACAAGATCGTTTAGAAATAATATTGTTGGAAGAGGTGCATGGACACGTGCTGAACTGCATTTCCTGGTGCGATCTCTTAAACATGATGATTCTAATATCTCCCAGATATGACATGCAGTCTTGACATTGCAGTTTGAATTCTCATAATTATGTCTTGATTTGTCATAATTAGAGTTTGTATCTTGTAAACTAAGTTCATAAATCAAATATCTTGAATCTATGATTTATAATAATGAATTAATATTATATAATTATGATTTAATCACTGAATTGTAATGATTATGATTTATGTTTTAGCATCTGGCAATTATAACTTAAAATCTCAAATTTAATGTGATATACTATTGAAAGCATATCATAATTACTAGATTCCATTACTCATAATTTTATACATACAGTATAACTTGGTATCTAAAACATATAATTTAGTGTCTCATTATTTTGTCTTGTTGTCTCAAGTGGGATGTACTCTCATTCTCATTTTCATGACATAAATTTTAAAACTATAAAACTTTAAATCTCATAATTATTACGTGGGTCCTCATAATTATGGGAAGCATCTTGCAATTATGACATAATATCTTAAGTTACACTTGTGCCTCATTAGGAGTTTGTATCTTGTAATCATGACTATTGTAATGATACAGTAGCTATCTCATAATTGTGAATGAATATCACAGATTTGGTATTTTATAATTTTGACGTAATATCTTTCAGTTTTCACTAACTATATCATAATTATAAACTGACGTATCATACATAGGTGTCCCATAAGTATGTTATGGTATCTCAGAGGTAATATCTCATATTTATGTCTTAGTGTCTTGAAATCTAATCAATCAATCAAAATTGCATAATTTTAACCTGGGTCTCATAATTATGAATGCTTTAATGCTTTAAATATGCTTTTATTTATTGATTATGATACAACTGTTTATATTTGTCTTAATTAATTTTTAAATTATCTCATTTACAAGTAAACTCCCCTAATTGTAATTTCAATAATAATAATAATAATAATAATAATAATAATAATACTTCTGATGATAATGATGTATTTTATCATTTTGATTAATATCTCTTAATTATGACTTGATATATAAAAATTATCATTTCAAATGTCATGCATATGAGTTTCTCATAATTATGTTTTGGTATCTAATTTAAGATGTAATACACATATTTAAGATGTAATATTTAAGAGTTCTTGAATTTATGACTTAAAATAGTTATGATGAGATAATGCACAAGCTTATAAGCAGAAGCAGAGACCGGCTTCCATATTTCAACAGGAACTTGGTATTTGCTATACTTTAGGATGATCAGTGATCATTTGCATAGTGAGCTATTTTGCATAGCGACAGGAACCACCAGGGACCATCTGATATAATATTATCATGATTCATAGGTGACGATTTGATTTGTATTGTGATTCTGGAAGTATGAAGATTTTAAAAATATCCTGATTTGTTTGTATTAATAATTTTTTTTATTTTAGATTTTGTTACAATTCTAAGCATTCTTAGCAAATTGCTGCCAATGTGTGAGTAGTTTACCTGTAGAACTATAGAGGAACTGCAACATAAAATTTCCTCAAGGGCTTACATATACAGTATAAATTAAATTATTATTCTTTTTTTTAATCTATTTGGGACTTAATATGTCACACTGCAGAAATCATGATACATCACTGAATATTGTTTTTCCCCCATCTCTAGTTTTGCATGTGTTTAAAATCAGTGAAATGTTTCATTATAGTTGGCAGGATTATCCAATACTGGGGAAAATCCTAAACAATGCAAATCACTTAATTAAAGAGTGCATTTAGAAATGATAGGATTTAGCCCCGTCATTATGTTCATTCGCAATGGTAATCAGGGAGAAGGATTTTTTATTTTTTTTTTTTTTTAATCCACGTCACAATATGATGGCAGGAGCAGATTGCAGTGACGGCGTCGTTAGCTTCCTAATGTCGCGATCGTGGCAGGTGGGCCAGCGGAGCTCTGATATGTTTTTAATGGACTTGTTTTCATTTGCCACGCTGCACTTCTTACATTTAAATCAGACCCTTAATTGCAGGTCTGTTAGCGAACAAATTGGCCGTGGCGAACTTTGGCCTTCCTGATTTCACTTGGGCTTGTTATGTTGAGGAGTATGCAAACGATCTTCAAGGTAAAAACAAGCTTTGGGCTAATTTCCATTAGGGTTTGTTATCTTCTGTTGTTTCATTCTTGGTTCTTTAAGTAATCGGGTTGACACGATGAGAACGATGAAAAGCTTTACTCTGGAAGGCAGGATGCGAATACTAAAAATATTTAGTGTTTGAAAAATATTAGTAAATATATTCATGATATATTTGCTCAATTTTTCATAATCATAGCCTGTGCAAATTAAATATGGAGGAAAAATATTCCTTTTTTATTTAAAGAGCAGTATGTTTTCTGTAATAAATGAATCATGTTTTAAGCTTCAGGTCATGTTACAAACAGAGGAAAAGACAGTATATTAATTTACTCCATAAAAACAAGACAAAAAACATGCATTTCTGACCTTCTAACTGAAGAAGTTAATGCAAATAGTAGAATAAAAAATATATAAGTGAGTCTAGGATGTAAGAAGGAAGCTAATAACAGACTCTTCCAAACTCCATTAAGAGACATGAAGGGAAAATTGAGTCGATAGAGTATTGACTACACACTTCACTTCTGAGTGTCAGGTTTCAGTCGATATAAAACAGTCGAATATTTCACATAAGAAAAATATTCATATTTAGAAATAAATAAATAAAATAAAGACTTGAAGGACTTTAGTCTTTAGTGCCACATATACAGTACAGACCAAAAGTTTGGACACACCTTCACATTCAAAGAGGTTGAATTTGTATTATGGCAAGAAAAAAGCAGCTAAGTAGAAAAACAAGTGGCCATCATAACTTTAAGAAATGAAGGTCAGTCAGTCCGAAAAATTGGAAAAACTTTGAAAGTCTCCCCAAGTGCAGTCACAAAAACCATCAAGCGCTACAAAGAAACTGGCTCACATGCAGACCGCCCCAGGAAAGGAAGACCAAGAGTCACCTCTGCTGCGGAGGATAAGTTCATCCGAGTCACCAGCCTCAGACATCGCAGGTTAACAGCAGCTCAGATCCGAGAGCAGGTCAATGCCACACAGAGTTCTAGCAGCAGACACATCTCTAGAACAACTGTTAAGAGGAGACTGTGTGAATCAGGTCTTCATGGTAGAATATCTGCTAGGAAACCACTGCTAAGGACAGGCAACAAGCAGAAGAGACGCGTTTGGGCTAAAGAACACAATAAAGAACACAATAAAGAAAACTCTTTGAATGAGAAGATTTGTCCAAACTTTTGGTCTGTACTGTTGATTTTATCATTGCTCTGATTTTTATTTACTGACATCATTTCTTTTTTTTTCCCCGCCTGTTACAAGCAATAGGAAAAAAAAAATTCTTGCTTTTATTTTTCTGAAGAGCTTTTATAGTGTTATTATGTAACATCATGTCAGAATTACAAAATGGTGGCTGATGTGACCGCACACAAATGCCTTGCTATCTTTTAAACAGAGAGCTGAACTTAACGTAACGTAATATTTAAGAATTTTAATATTTTTAATTAATTTAAATTTTTTTACTTTATTTCTGTCTTGCATTAAATTTAAGCATAAAAATATAAAGAAATGGAATGAGTTGTAAAATTGCTTGTATTGGCAAATTGTTGACGAATGAAACGACAATAATCATCATGTTGTGTTTTATTTCTTACGTAAAATATATTTAGTGCACATTTCTTTTTCTTTTTTTTAATCCGAATGGTTTGTTTTAGCACTTTAAACTCTTTATTTAAAACTTTTCAGCATGAGTAATAAAATATTGAGTGAAATATAATAAAGTATAAGTAATGATTGTTTCTGTTCTATCCTGAGCCGCGGAGCTAGAAGAAGCCGTTCTGCACGCTTGCTAATTTTAATTGACTTGCATTTATTCGAAGCCGAGTTCTTGTTAAACAAAGCGTATCTGCTGACATTTATTACAGCTCAGGGTTTGCTGCAGTGTTTAATGCAGCTTTTCCGAGTTCATCCGCAGGCTCTATTAAAAGATGGCCGACCATTTTCAAGTCAAAATTGCTAATCAATACGAATCTTGGCCTTTCAAGCCACAACAAGCGTGCCATTGGTATTGACGTTCTAAAATAACAAGTCAATTTGTTCAAAGGTTAGATTGGTCGTTCTATCAGTGGAGGCGCTCGGTGGAAGCTGGATTTCCTCCCACTCGCTCTGAAGAGTCTGCACTCTGACTCCAGCCCCGCTTGGCCAACAGACAAATAACCCAAAGCGTAGAAGGGTTCGCACAAATTAAAACGCTATTGCAAATGTGCTGCACACGGCTGGGAAGCTCAGTGTAGAGTTCAGTTAGAGTTCAACAGAGCAGAGAATTCAACACAGCACAATGAAATCCAACACAACACAACACAGCACGACGAAATACAACATAACACAAGATTGCACATCACACCACAAGGAAATACAGCACGGCACAACACAATACAGTCCAGCGCAACACAGCACAACAAAATCCAACGTGCAACACAGTACAGCACAACACAGTGTAACAGAACACAGCACAACATAACTCAGCCGAGTGCAACACAACTAATAGAACGACCTTATAGATCTAAACTTTGAACAAATTGACTTGTTCTTTTTGAACATCACTACCAACGGCACGCTTGTTGTGACTTGTGCAGCATACAGTACAGCACAGCACTGCGCAAAACAACACAGCACCATGAAATACAGCAAAGTGCAACACAGCACAGGACAGGACAGGAGAGCGCAACACAGCAAAGTGCAACGAAATACAGCAGAGTGCAAGACAGCACGAGCGAACACAGCACAACACGACACAGTATGGCACAGCAGAGAACAACACGCAGCACAACATGGCAGAGTGCAACACAGTGCAGCACTACACAAAGCAGCACAGAACAACATCAAACATGGAAATAATGCAACATGAGTACAGAAACAAGAGGAGAAAAGGGAAAAATAAAGAAAATACAAATGAAAAGTAATGAAACTAGAAATAAGAGAAGGAGAGACGAGGTGACCTTAGACACAGAGAAAAAGAAAAGAGAAGGCAATCTGTGAGGGGAAATACATAATGTAAAAACAAAATGTGTGTGTGTGTGTGTGTGTGTGTGTGTGTGTGTGTGTGTGTGTGTGTGTGTGTGTGTGCGTGTGTGCGCGTGTGCGCGTGTGTGTGTGCGTGTGTGTGTGTGCAAGAGAGAGAGAGAGAGAGAGAGAGAGAGAGAAAGACAAAGTTTGGACAAACACATGTGCTGCTGTGGTTTATGCAAATCTCATCATCACCTCAACTCATCATGACTCCACCTCTACCTCCACCAATGCGTGTGCGTGGGTGTGAGAGAGAGAGAGAGAGAGAGAGAGAGAGTTTACTTATTTCTCTTACAGGATTGTTTCATTAATATCTCTGCTATTAACAATTTTTTTATTATTTATTTATTTATTTTATTTATTTATTTTTTTCCTCCTTGAGCTGCGATGTTAAACGGTGATGTGCACAGCGAGTGCAGCACACCGCGGCTCTGTGAGCAGTTATCAGGATTACGTGCTGTATGCATCAATAGTAGTTAACCAGACTGTCTTAACATGTATGCTGACATCGACCCTGTGTGTGTTTCTCTGACAAAATTTAGATTTTATTTTAGAAAAATCACTGATCGTTATTTATACTGCTTAATGTAGCTTTATCTGTATTAATTATTAAATATAATAATGAACTCCCCTTCAGCATTCTGGAAAGAAAGAGGAAAAAAAACACAGACACACACACACACACACACACACACACACACACACACACACACTGCACTAACCCAGTTGTTCTCAACCTTATTCCTGGAGGAACACTGGCCTGCTGCATGTTTGAGTGTTTTCCTATTTAAGATTTAACACCTGTTAAATAGGTGATTAGTTAAATCAGCGCCACAAAAACAGAGAATACAGTAAAATTTGCAATACAACTACTGTACTCATTTTATTATACTGCATTTTTATATCCATTATCCAGGAACCTTTGTAGTCCAACGGTAACCATTGTTAATTGTAATTAATTCCCATTTTCTATGACTGTGGTTGAACCTCCGATCAACATTTACATTTACGCATTTGGCAGACGCCCTTTTCCAGAGCGACTTACATTTTTATCTCATTATACATCTGAGCAGTTGAGGGCTAAGGGCCTTGCTCAAGGGCCCAACAGGAACAACTTGATGGTCATGGGATTTGAGCCTGGGATCTTCTGAACCATAGTCCTGTAAACATCTTGAGTTAATCTTTAACCACTGAGCTAACACACACGTCATCCACATACTACGGGAAATTTGTTAACGCCAGTTAGCCTAATCTGCATGTCTTTGGACTGCGGGAGGAACCGGGAGTACCCGTACCAAACGCGGGGTGAACACACAGGACGCAGGAATCGAACCCGGACCTGGGGAGTCCAAGGCGACAATGCTAACCACAGTGCTGAGTCACCACACCACCTGGTTTAAATACTTCTATATTTAATGTATTTCATGCATGTATGCAATTCTAGAACTAAAACAAAAAAAGATATAAAATAAAAAATAATGTAGCATTACTTTAGGCAGCTAAAAAAGTAACCTACTGTCCAAAGAAGATGGACACAGAAGACACGATCATACTGTAAGTGTGATGTAATATCCTCTTTGAGGCTTGTTATTAAGAGGTCCGAGGAAACCAGAGAACCAGAAGGAGAATTTATGAAACACCGCATAGAACATATTGGGCATTTCGGAGCTGTGACAGGGTCAGTTGGGATTTAGAGGTGGGAGGCTGCTCAGGGTGGTATCTTGGCAGGGATGGCACAGAGGAAAACGAAAATAGATGTTCAGAATGGTGATAGCATTTGCACAGTCACATTTTTCATGTCCACATGTACCATTTAACCTTGTCGTCACCCTGACTTTAGTTTGTGAGTGACTGGGGGAACTGACTGGTCTCTCACTCAGAAGTATGAGATGATGTGGCTAGTGGACATCACCATCACTCAGGTCTCTCCAGTGCAGCAGGATAGCATGGGTGGGGGGTGGTCACGGTGTAGTTTGGAGCACAAATCCAACTTTGTAAAATCATACAGAATAATATATAACCAGTCAACACCACCAGGCTGAAATGGTTTAGTCTGGACTCTTAATTGGAGGGTAATGTCCTGAATAAAAAAATAAAAAAAAACAAGCAGAAGATAAAGTTATGCGCCTATTGTATGTCATCACTTAGTGGTTAGCACTGCCGCTTTGCACCTCCAGGGTCCAGGTTTGATTCCCGTCTCTGTGCGCACAGGGTTAGCATGTTCTTCCTGTGCTTGGTGGGTTACTCCTCCGGTTACTCCGGTTTCCTTCCACAGTCCAAAGACCTGCAGATTATGCTTACTGGCGATCCCAACTTATTCGTAGTGTGTGAATGAGTTGTGTGTGCCCCCTGCGATGGACTAGCACCCTGTCCAGAGTGTACCCCGCCTGGGATAGACTCCAGCCCCACTGCGACCCTGTATACAGGATAAAGCTGTACAGTATAGACAATGAGAGATTAAGAACTACAGTATTTTTGAGCACAGGTGTAGTTTCGCAGGTTCTCTCCCGCTCATACAGGGAATATTCTCAGATTAGACACTGGATCCACCTCAACCTTGAGCTGACTTCAGATGACCATGAATGACTGATCAATAGAATCATCATTACACACTAGTAGACTAATCATAGTTGATATAATCGCACACCTTCTTAAAAAACTGTTTTTCATCAAACCACAACCATCCTGATTAAATGGTAGAGTGAGGAACACAATGAACTCTCTCTCTCTCTCTCTCTCTCTTTCTGCTAATGATGTTAATTTCACAGTGCTTAAAAGTCACAGATGTTAAAACACTCTATTGTATTATTGTTTATTTTATATTTTTTTAAACTAAACTAAACTTTATTCACACTGTGGAGAAAAAAATGCTTATTTTTCTACATGCTTTAGAAATTAATTTTATGTTTATGATTATTTTGCCATTAAAACATTTTAGTGTAAGTATTAAAGTAACTACCTTTTATATTCCGATACAAAGAAATTACAACAAAGATATTAATTATTCATGTACTTTATAGGCTAAACTCATTTTAGCATCGAGAAAACAATTTTATGATTTGATCATTTAACAACAATAAAAACCACAACATTTAAAACCACATATTGAAGCAATTGTAGGACTGTTGCTAAAAACTCTCTCTTTTTTTGCTTTTAAGGAATATTTAAGACAATGTGGTTCAATCTAATTTAAACAAAGCACTTGTAAACATTTCTGGCTTGCGTGTCCGTCATTTACATTTCCTCAGCATGTCAGAAGCCGGGTGCGACCAAACCGCTGCGCTGCCGTGATGGCTTCCTCCTGCGCTGTTAGCATCCACAGCAAGACGGAGAAAAGGACAGTGTTTACAAAGACTTCTGAAGGACATGTGACAAAGACAGAAAGCCAGCAGAAGCAAAGGAAGATAGAGAAAAACGGGTAGAGAAAAGGGCAGGCGGTGAGTGGGAGGGAAATAAAGATGTGCCGGGTTGTCGAAGAGAGAAACTTCAGAAGAGGAGTCATGACCGTGAAAATGCGTATTTCATAAAGTTATAGGGGACAAAGTCTAGTTTGTTAGCTGAGTAGCGTCTTTTTGGACATTTTTTTTTTTCTGTAAATGAAATCCTTGCAAGCAGCTTTCTGTGAGCTTGTCTAACTCAGCGTGGTGGCTAAAGGAGGAGACATAGGCATGTCTTTAAAGACATATTTGGTTCTCAAGCAGGAAGAAGATAATAATTTCAAGGACAGGATTCTGCATTTTTTAAATCATGTTCGCGAAAATATTGAGCTTCACTGGTTTATTCCTAATGAGCAAGAGAGAGAGGTGACTTCAGTAAGGAACAACACGGTGAGGTGACCCTGAGGTCATAATGTGAGGAGGTCACATTCCAACTCCAACCAAACGTGGTGCACCAGGGGGGACCAGAAAAGGAGACAGAGGTAGACATACAGTAAGGCAGGCAGACAGATCACTTTCAATTTCATACTCTTTAGTGTTAATAACAGGAGATATTGACTGTCATATTTTCAAAGGATCTTTCTGTTTTAGATCAACAAATACTGTGAGGTGTGATGAAACTTCGAGTTTCAAAAGTTGGTCAGAAGTTGACACGCACTCATCATGAGCATGAATGTCTGGACAATATTTGGCTCTAGGCTTGTTGATTTTTGTTTTATTTTTGAGGATCCAGGTTCAAGCCCCGACCATTGGTGGGTTGCTCCGCCTCATGCTACCCAGCCACTGCATGCAGTGCCGGTCCCTAACCCAGTTAGAAAAATAAGATGGTTGTCACAGGAAGAGAATCAAGCATGGGCCAAGTTGTGCCTGTGTGTGGATCGGACGTTATGATGTGGCGACCCCTTGATGGAAGCAACCGAAAGAATGTTTTACTCATTTCTTTAAACTGCTCTTTTGCTGTAACAGAAACTTAACATGTTAAAATATGCATGAGGTTTAATTAGGGCCTAATTAGGGCCACTACAATATGTTTTCGTTCTGATAATGTTGTTTAAATAGGGCTGATGTCATAAATGTGCAAGGGCCCTCTTTTTCTTCTAAGGATTTTTTTTTTCAAACATCCGGGCCCTTTTGAGGCTCTTAACATGCTCAGAACCTCACGAAACTTGGCACACAGGTTGGAATCTGCTGCTATTAGGACGCCTGCACGTCTGGTTCATATGAGATTTTGCTGCATGGCTCATACCCACTCGCACTTCTACATGTCAAACTGTACACTACTAGATCTCATTAAGCTGAACTATTTTCAATATGCTTGTCATGGGCTCAACTCAACACGAGGTCAGATGTTTTGGGCCATTAGTAAAAAGCATACAATGGACACTTTTTTCAATTACACATTACATTACGAGTCAGTTGTGTTGAAAGTTCTAAAATTTCCTTCATTCATTTTGCTAAAAACAAGGCATCTCCGGTTCGATGATGGACTACAGATGGTAGTTTCGCCAACATGGAAAGGGATTGTTTGTCAGTACTCAATGGATTGACCGACACATTGGTACGATGGGAAAATCCAAGGAGCTCTGTGAAGATCTGAAAAAGAAGATGGGCAGGGAGTCAGGAACTCAACTGTATGCAAGTTCACGATATTGGTAGGTGTAGCCACTTTGCCAGGGCATGGAAGAAGATTCAAATTATCACCCTCAGCTGAGAAGAAAATTGGATTGTCACGATCCGAACAGGCGTAGTGGATCCAAGCGCAGAGCGCGTGTGGAATATAGCGCCGATTATCCTGTGATGAACGCGCTGTTTGTTTTGTGAATGAAAACTCCCGCTGTGCGGAGATGCGGCGGCACGGCGCGAGCCTCGCGTAGAGAATGTGAAAGTGAAGAGCCGGTGCGCGCTGAACGCAACTCAGGTCCGCGGGGAATAATCGTGGTTGTGAACGTGCTTGCTTCGAGGTCATGAAATCCAATACAGTCCGTAATCCTGATTCGTGGTCATGAAACGTGAGCGATAGTCGATATCCAGAAATCCAAAAAAGCAGTAATCCAAAACGTGAAACGAGAGCAAGGTCCGTGAAACAGAGCGTGGGTCGAGATCCAAAAGTCAAGGCAGTGAAAAACGCTGGAAAATTGGGCATGAGGGCACACAATAATCTGGCAAGAGGTGGTGGTTTGTGAAAGAGTTTTATAGAGCGGAGTAATGAATGAAATGAAGAACAGGTGTGCTGAGCCGGTGAATGAGGCGGCAAAATGAAAGCAGCGGACTGGAGTGTGGAGAGGAGTCACAGGTGATCACTTGGCTTGAGGTGTGGATGTGACATGGTGTACCGTGACATGGATCATCAGGAGCAGCCAAGGAACCACAAAGGCACAGGGCTGCTATGAATTTGTATCACTGTCTACAGTCAGGCCAGTTTTACATCACCATGGACTGAAAGGCTGGCATCCAAGAACGAAGATCCTGCTCCAAAATGCATTCCATCAAGCAAGACTAAAGTTTGCAACTGAATACACGGATGAAGAAAAAGCCCTCGGGTGAAAAGTTTGGACAAGAGGCTTGTTTGGATGAGTGAAGGTGAGATGTTCAACCCCAAGAACACTGTAGCTGTGTTAAACAGAGTAGCAGTATCACACTTCAGGGCTGTTTTTCTAGCAGTGGAACTGGTGCACTGCACAAAATGAATGGAATAATGATGAACGAAGAGGAGAATATGAAAATTATTTGGCACACCCTCAAATCATCAGCTAGATGGTTGGACAGAAACTTGGACAGAATTAGTGTTCCTACAGGACAATGACCCCAAACATACACCAGCGTTAGTTGAGGAATAGATAAAGCAGGCTAACTTTAAGCTTTTTGAGCCTGACCATATTAAAAGTTTGTGAACTTTACTTAGAGGTCAGATCAGTGCCAGAAAACCAACGCATTGTAACTAAACTGCCAAGAAGAGCGGTCAAATACCCAGAAGAGAATTCTGCCAAAAAAGTCTGTAGTTAGCCATTTCCTCCTGTTTTTCCGCTCTTATGAAATTAATAATACAAAACAATGCAACATGTCAAGTTACCAAGAAGCTGTAGAGCTGTAGCCAAAGATTTAAAAAATGCAAAAGTTTCAGCTTTACATCTGATACCAGAGAGTTCTTGTATACTGTAGATGTTAAAACAAACACCTTGTTATAGAAGACTTCACAATATCAACGGTTCCCTTTGTTTATGCAAAGCATCCAACACATCCTGGTGTTCCGAATAATGAGCCGTTGCTATAGAAACAGTAAGTTTTAATAGAACGAGCTCATTAATATAAACCTTTGATTTGTTGCTGCACTACTGTCAGAGCTGCTGTTATAGAAATTTAATCAGGAGCTTCTGACCAATCAGAATCCAGAATTCTCTGAGCTTTTAAAAGAGCTTTGGTTCTTGTGCATGGTCTGTATCGTGAGCTGGTGAGTGAATAAAGCAAAGCCGCCATCATCCTTTGAGACGTCGCCTGGGAAGAGTTATTGAAAAAAAAAGTCCTTAACACTGGCAAAGGTCAAAGTGACCTTTAAAGAGTACACAGGCATCGAAGAGAGAGCGCATAATCACTGTTCTTAAATAAAGGACAGAGAGCAGAGAGGGTGAGAGAGAGAGAGAGAATCACAGAAGCTACAGTAGCAAAATTGAGTTCTCAGTCTGTCACTGGTTTGTCATCATGTCTCAAATTAAATGACTCTGCAGTTCCATTCTCTGTTGTTGTTCTCGTTGTTGTTTTCTTTTCCATTTTGGTGCCTCATTTTAAAAAAGCATTGCCTTATTCAATGAGGCACTATGCTGTGGTGGTTAGCACTGTGGCCTCACACGTCCAGGGTCAAGGGTTCGAATCCAATCTGTGTGCATGGTGTTTGCATGTTCTCCTCATACTTGGTGGGTTTCCTCCAGATATTTCGGTTCCCAGCCACATTCCAAGGACATGCAGATTAGACTAAATGGGGGCGGAGCCTATTCTAGGGGACTCATGGCAAACAGGGATAAGGCAGGGTAAACTCAGGATTCCTAATGTTTGTTTGTTTTGTATAGTCGTGGCCAAAAGTTTTGAGAATTACATAAATATTGGAAATTGGAAAAGTTGCTGCTTAAGTTTTTATAATAGCAATTTGCATATACTCCAGAATGTAATGAACTTAACTTAATCCCGAAAAAAAACTTTCCACTGCATTTCATTGCTGTCATTAAAGGACCTGCTGAGATCATTTCAGTAATCGTCTTGTTAACTCAGGTGAGAATGTTGACGAGCACAAGGCTGGAGATCATTATGTCAGGCTGATTGTGTCAGGGTAATCAGAACGGACACAGGTGCAGGTCAATTCCAATGATTTATTGTAAACGGTCCACAGAACATCCAAGGCAAAAAAAAAAGAAAAAAAAACAAAAAAACAACAAAATATCCCTTGTAGCAGGAAGCGCCTTAGTCCCAAAAAACAAAAACACAAAAAAACAAAAACTACTCCGTAGAGGGAAAAAACGGCTTTCACTTCCAAAGTGCAGTTCCTGCCACGACCACCAGAGGGCGATAGGGGCGCGATGCGCTGCACTGCCGCGAGGAAGAGCGTGAGCTGGCCGGCGGGGCGCCGTCGGAAAGCGCGGACAAAAACAAAAGCCGGACCAGCCTGGAAGACAAAGGGAGATTAAAACACGGGAGAAAAAGGAGAAAAAAAAGGAAGAAAACATAAACGGGAGGCATTAACCGGGAGCCAAAACTTGGACTGGGCTTGATCAGACAGGAAGCAGCAAACGGCTGCCAACATGGAAACAACGAACCGACACCAGACAACAGACAAGGAGGGAATAAATAACGCAAACAATCACGACGGAAACGAGTGGAACAGGTGAGTGAAATCATCTTACTAAACTAGGGAGGAAGTGGGAGGGATTATCGTGACAGACGCGGTGGGGCTAGTGGGCGAACAAAAACAAACACCATGTGCTCGAACGGATATGTAAACATAGAACATCAGGGAAGAAGAGATCGGCCCCGGGATCTGACAGTACCCCCCCCCCCCAAGGGCGCCACTAGGCGTCCCCAGGGAGGGGCTTACCTTGTCGCCGATGGAGGTCCACGATCAGCGCCCGGTCCAGGACATCCCGGGCCGGAATCCAACTCCTCTCCTCCGGACCGTAGCCCTCCCAGTCCACTAGATACTGAAAGCCCCGACCTCTGCGACGAGCGTCCAGCAACCTCCTAACAGTGTATACTGGGGAGCCATCCACTAGACGGGGGGGAGGGGGGGTCGGGGCAGGAGGAACAAGATGGGATGAAAACACAGGTTTAACCCTAGAGACATGAAACACTGGGTGTACCCGACCAAGCGTGGGAGGGAGCTTGAGCCGAATCGCCACTGGGTTCAAGACCTTTGTGATCTGGTATGGACCAATGAACTTGGGAGCCAACTTGCGTGAGGCTACCCTGAGAGGCAAGTCCCTGGTAGAGAGCCATACTCTTTGACCACAAACATAGTGTGGGGCAGGAGTCCGGTGGCGATCAGCTGCGGCTTTGGTCCGTCTACTAGCCCGGACCAAGGCTTCCTTGGCTTTTCTCCAGGTGCGCCGGCAGCGTTGAACGAAAGCCAAAGCAGACGGGACCGCCGCTTCGGGTTCCTGTGAAGGGAACAGAGGTGGTTGATAACCAACTGAACACTGAAAAGGCGACATACCTGTTGCAGAAACCGGTAGGGTATTATGGGCATACTCTACCCAGGTCAGTTGTTGACACCAAGAGTTAGGATTATGTGATGCCAGGCAGCGGAGAGCACGTTCCAAATCCTGGTTAGCCCGCTCAGACTGCCCATTGGTCTGGGGATGGAATCCAGATGACAGGCTAGTAGAGGCCCCGATCTGTCTGCAAAATTCCTTCCAAAACCGAGAGACAAACTGTGGGCCCCTGTCAGAGACCACATCAACCGGAAGACCATGAATCCGGAATACTTGGTCCACCACCACCTGAGCTGTCTCCTTGGCAGAGGGGAGCTTGGGGAGAGGAATGAAGTGAGCTGCTTTGGAGAAGCGATCCACCACCGTGAGAATGACGGTGTTGCCCTTCGATTCGGGGAGGCCAGTGACAAAGTCAAGGGCTAGATGTGACCATGGGCGGGCAGGAACGTGTAACGGGCGGAGCAGACCAACGGGAGGCGAGGATGAACACTTGTTCTGGGCGCAAACTGAGCAGGCTGCCACGAACTGCCTGACATCCCTGGCCATGGAAGGCCACCAAAATCGCTGGCGGATGGAAGCCAGCGACCTCCGAACTCCTGGGTGACACACTAGTCTAGACGAGTGACCCCACTGGATGACTTTAGGACGCAGCACCACAGGAACAAACAACTTGCCCACTGGAACCCCCCTCGGTATGTGGGAATTGTGCTGGGCCTCCTGGACCTCTCTCTCGACATTCCATGAGAGGGAGGCCACCACTACGCCTTTGGGCAGGATGGTGTCAATTGGAACCTCCCTCTCAGGGGTCTCAAACAGACGGGAGAGGGAGTCAGGCTTCGTGTTCTTGGACCCAGGTCTGAACGAGAGGGAAAAATTGAAACGACTGAAGAAAAGGGACCAGCGGGCCTGTCTAGAATTAAGCCTCTTGGCTGAATTGATGTATTCTAGATTCTTGTGGTCGGTCCAGACCACAAACGGTTGGACTGCGCCCTCAAGCCAGTGACGCCACTCACCCAAGGCTAGTCTGACAGCCAACAACTCCCGATTACCTATGTCGTAGTTCCGCTCCGTGGGGCTTAGGCGGTGGGAGAAGAAGGCACAAGGATGTACTTTCCCATCCCGGAGAGAGCGTTGTGATAGGACTGCACCTACTCCGACATCCGAAGCATCCACCTCAACAATAAACTGCTGTTCAGGATCTGGAGTAGACAAAACAGGAGCAGAGATAAACCGGGACTTTAATTTATCAAAGGCCTCCTGGGCCTCATTATTCCATCTAAACAGTACTTTAGGAGAGGTGAGTGCTGTTAAGGGTGCAGCAATTTGGCCGAAGTTCCGGATGAAGCACCGATAAAAATTGGCGAACCCCAGGAACCGCTGCAGAGCCTTCCGAGAGTCAGGAGTTGGCCACTCGGCTACAGCCCTTATTTTAGCAGGGTCAGCTCCGATCTCACCCGCCGAAATAACAAACCCCAAGAACAAAACTGACCTTGCATGGAAGACGCACTTCTCCGCTTTTACAAATAGCTGATTCTCTAGTAGTCGTTGCAACACCTGGCGGACATGCTGAGCGTGTACCTGCAAAGAGGGGGAGAATATCAAGATATCATCAAGGTACACAAAGACAAATCGGTTTACCATGTCCCTCAGCACATCGTTGACCAGGGCCTGGAAGACAGCGGGGGCATTGCTCAGACCAAACGGAAGGACCCGGTATTCAAAGTGTCCCGTGGGTGTGTTGAAAGCTGTCTTCCACTCATCTCCCTCCCGGATGCGGATAAGGTGGTAGGCGTTGCGCAGGTCAAGCTTGGAGAAGACCTTGGCTCCCTGCAAGAGTTCGAAAGCTGAAGACATAAGCGGCAGGGGGTACCTGTTCTTAACAGTGATGTCATTCAGTCCACGATAATCAATGCAGGGACGCAAGGAGCCGTCCCTCTTCTTGACGAAGAAGAACCCTGTACCCGCAGGAGAGGAGGAGGGACGGATGAGGCCGGCTTTGAGGGATTCGTTAATATACTTGTCCATGGCCTCTCTCTCTGGACCTGAAAGGGAATATAAGTGACCCTTGGGCGGAGGGTGCCTGGGAGGAGCTCTATGGCACAATCATAAGGACGATGAGGAGGTAAGGACATGGCCCGGGACTTGCTGAACACCAGACGCAGATCATGGTACCCCGCCGGCACCCCGGACAGATCAGCCTCCTCCACCTGCAACACAGGACAAACAGGACCAGAAAAAGGGGCAGAACCAAGACACGAAGCAAGACAGTTTTGACTCCAGGATAACACAGAATTTCCGGACCAATCCACATGAGGGCCATGCTGTACCAACCAGGGGTGCCCCAAAACTATGGGAGTGCAAGGGGAGTCCAGAAGGTACAGCGTGGTGACCTCACGGTGATTGCCTGAGACTACCAGGCTAAGTCTTGGGGTTTGACAGAAAACTGTGGTAATCAAAGTTCCGTCTAGGGATCGGGCAGGGATAGGTTCAGGGAGTGGGATGGCTGGGATACCCCACCGTGCGGCTATCGAGCTGTCCATGAAGTTCCCTTCAGCCCCTGAATCGACCAACGCCAAACAGGACTCTGAAGTTCCCCCGTATTGGACCAGTACGGGGAAAAGGGTTCGTGAGGAGGGGGATTGTGAAAAAGGTATCGTGCTCACCAGGATCCCCCGCTTCACCGGTGAGCTTTTGGCTTTTGCCGGACAGACTGCTGCAAAGTGGCCTGGTTTTCCACAGTAGAGGCACAGGCCCCGGGTCAGACGCTGTTGTCTCTCCTGGGGTGAAAGACGAAGACGTCCCAGCTGCATGGGCTCAGGATCTGGTAGATCGGGAGTTGCTGAAGGTGAGTGGGGACCCTCCACCTCGCCAGAGAGGCGGATCAGCTGGCGCCGGTGCCGACGATGGAGGCGAACCTCGATGCGCAGGGCCAGGTTTATGAGCTCTTCGAAGTCACGAGGTAAGTCATGAGTGGCCAGTTCATCCTGTATGTCCTCCTCCAACCCGGCCCGGAACATGGCCCGACAGGCTCCCTCATTCCAGTCACAGGAGGCTGCTAGAGTCTTAAACTGTATGGCAAACTCCGTGACTGAGCGGCCTCCCTGGCGAAGCCGTGCGAGCTGGTCCGCTGCCTCCTGCCCTCTGGCAGACCGGTCAAAGAGCCTGATCATCTCCTGCCGAAGCTCGTCAAATGAGAGACAGCATGGGGCTCCAGATTCCCAGACTGAGGTTCCCCACTCTCGCGCCTTGCCCGTTAGGAGAGTCATAACGAAAGCCACCTTTGTCTCCTCTGCCGCAAACGTGCGTGGCTGGAGGGCAAATACAACTGAGCACTGTGTCAAGAACGCTCGGCATGAATTGGGGTCCCCATCATAGGGAGGTGGATTGTTGCAACGGGGTTCGTGCTCTGGACGGGAGGAAAGGTGGGCCAAACCTCCTGGGGCGCCTTCTCGCTGGAGTCCTTGGATACGAGCAGTGAGGTCTGCCACTTGGTTGGTGAGGAACTCGACCTCTCTCGCGGTGCTGGTCAGTCGGCTCTCATGTTGGCCCAGAAGCACCCCCTGTTGGGCCACGGCCGACCTGACGGGATCCGTACCTGCTGTGTCCATCTTGGTCGGTTCGTTCTGTCAGGGTAATCAGAACGGACACAGGTGCAGGTCAATTCCAATGATTTATTGTAAACGGTCCACAGAACATCCAAGGCAAAAAAAAGAAAAAAACAAAAAAAACAACAAAATATCCCTTGTAGCAGGAAGCGCCTTAGTCCCAAAAAACAAAAACACAAAAAAACAAAAACTACTCCGTAGAGGGAAAAAACGGCTTTCACTTCCAAAGTGCAGTTCCTGCCACGACCACCAGAGGGCGATAGGGGCGCGATGCGCTGCACTGCCGCGAGGAAGAGCGTGAGCTGGCCGGCGGGGCGCCGTCGGAAAGCGCGGACAAAAACAAAAGCCGGACCAGCCTGGAAGACAAAGGGAGATTAAAACACGGGAGAAAAAGGAGAAAAAAAAGGAAGAAAACATAAACGGGAGGCATTAACCGGGAGCCAAAACTTGGACTGGGCTTGATCAGACAGGAAGCAGCAAACGGCTGCCAACATGGAAACAACGAACCGACACCAGACAACAGACAAGGAGGGAATAAATAACGCAAACAATCACGACGGAAACGAGTGGAACAGGTGAGTGAAATCATCTTACTAAACTAGGGAGGAAGTGGGAGGGATTATCGTGACAGACGCGGACAGCTAGTGGGCGAACAAAAACAAACACCATGTGCTCGAACAGATATGTAAACATAGAACATCAGGGAAGAAGAGATCGGCCCAGGGATCTGACAGATTGGGTTAGAATGGCAGACTTCACATGTTAAAAGGAGGGTGATGCTTGAAATCATTGTTCTTTCATTGTTAACCATGGTGACCTGGAAAGAAACGTGTGCAGCCATCATTGCGTTACATAAAAATGGCTTCACAGGCAAGAATATTGTGGCTACTAAGATCAACACCTAAATCAACAATTTATAGGATCATCAAGAACTTCAAGGAAAGAGGTTCAACTCTTGTTAAGAAGGCTTCAGGGCGACCAAGAAAGTCCAGCAAGCGCCAGGATCGTCTCCTAAAGAGGATTCAGCTGCGGGATCGGAGTGCCACCAGTGCAGACCTGCTCAGGAATGGCAGCAGGCAGGTGTGAGCGTATCTGCACGCAGTGAGGCGAAGACTTTTGGAAGATGGCCTGGTGTCAAGAAGGGCAGCAATGAAGCCACTTCTCTCCAAAAAAAAACATCAGGCATAGATTAATCTTCTGCAAAAAGTATGGCGAATGGACTGCTGAGGACTGGGGCAAAGTCATATTCCCGGATGAAGACTCTTTCCGATTGTTTGGGGCATCTGGAAAAAGGCTTGTCCGGAGAAGAAAAGGTGAGCGCTACCATCAGTCCTGTGTCATGCCAACAGTAAAGCATCCTGAGACCATTCATGTGTGGGGTTGCTTCTCATCCAAGGGAGTGGGCTCACTCACAATTTTGCCCAAAAACACAGCCATGAATAAAGAATGGTACCAAAACACCCTCCAACAGCAATTTCTTCCAACAATCCAACAACAGTTTGGTGAGGAACAATGCATTTTCCAGCACGATGGAGCCCCGTGCCATAAGGCAAAAGTGACAACTAAGTGGCTCGGGGACCAAAACGTTGAAATTGGTCATGGCCTGGAATCTCCCCAGATCTTAATCCCATTGAGAACTTGTGGTCAATCCTCAAGAGGCGGGTGAACAAACAAAAACCCACTAACCCACTAAAACTCCAAGAAGTGATTATGAAAGAATGGATTGCTATCAGTCAGGATTTAGGCCAGAAGTTGATTGAGAGCAGCCCAGTCAAATTGCAGAGGTCCTGAAAAAGAAGGGCCAACACTGCAAATACTGACTCTTTGCATAAATGTCATGTAATTGTCGATAAAAGTCTTTGAAACGTATGAAGTGCTTGTAATTATATTTCAGTACATCACAGAAACAACTGAAACAAAGATCTAAAAGCAGTTTAGCAGCAAACTTTGTGAAAACTAATATTTGTGTCATTCTCAAAACTTTTGGCCACGACTATATTATTATTACAAATGAAAAAAAAAGTTTAGTACTACTTCCAGAAAACCAAACAATAAAAATTGAGTAGACATAACCCCCCAGAAACGCAACAAACACAAATATATACTCGATAAATAAACGCTGGCTTTTGCAACATGAAACCCGCGCCGATGCGAGCCGCTTTATTTCAGTCATAATAAACTGTAACATATTTTTGCTCTTCAATGAATGCCTTAGAAACCCTGCTTTATTTTTTGTTTCTCTCCCTGGCCTCAGTGAGCTCTGGTTTTGTGTGAGGAATCTGAATGTATTGGTGTGAACAGCTGAGACCTCAATAGAAGTCCCGGGGTAACATGGTGTCACTCGAGCCAGGTGTCAATAGATCTTCCATATTCATGAAACGTCTTAGATTTTAGTCTTAGAAACAGAAGCTCTGCTGAAAAAAGTTCAATAACAGGTCCTTCTGAGTGTTATAATTTCATTGTTTTGCTGTGGGCACACGCCCAAGACTTTCATGAACTCGTTGGTGTTCAAGACAATTTGCCAGGTCTTGTTATTCTCCATTTTCTCATTTACTTGCTTTTGTTTTGGTCACGATCTTCAGGAAAGATGATGCCAAATCCTCTTGAACTCCCCCTCCGTATTTCTTGGTTTAGATTTGGAATCATGTATGTTTCCTGAAGATCATCAGAAAAGGAAAAGCAAGTTCAATGTTAAAGTAACAGGATTGTGTGAATTAACTAAAATTACATTTTATGATGACCTAAAACGAGCGCCTTGTGGAAGAAAAAGAAAATCCAAAGATGAAATGTTAAACATTATTCTAGTATTCATAGTAAATTGGAGTTATGGTGATCTAGCATCCTAAATGCAGTCTTCTTAATGTTTAAAACTGCCATTTCACACTGCACATATCTGTAAACACAATCTAAGCGAGCGCACCGAGTCACACTTGCATATCAGACAGAAAGTGCACAAGTGTGATATGACTTACTGTACGTTAAAGCTGAGCTCTGCATGCATGGCTATCTTCACCACATATCCATCATCTCTATAGACCATTTCCTCCATGTCGGCCGTATATCTGGCAGCGCGCTCGTGTTCCCGCTTGAAGTTTATGTCGCATTGATTTCACACTGTGATTGCATTTGCATAAAGCACATTCCTAGCTGCTGATAAAGAGAGACAGCTCTGTCTGCAGCCAGGAGCGTTCGTAAGCACTTTCAATCCCACAGCAATGCAAACTTCAGGAGCGGAAATTAAGTATATCAGAATATGATGCGGTTTAAGCCTGGTAGAGGACTCTGGACGTGTGGTGCTACCGTAGCTTATGAATCTATAGTGTTTGGATGTAGTTTGTAATAAATAATAATAATAATAATAATAATAATAATAATAACAACAACAACAACAACAACAACAACAACAATAACAACAATAATAACAATAATAATAATAATCATCATTTTTAGTCAAGAAATTCTGCCAGCATTAGCCCTCAAGAAAAAAAATCACATATGTCTATATAAACTTGGGATATATACACTTATAAGTACAGTAGATTAATATATCACCTTATACTATACTATATATTTTTTTAAAAAGTAAAAACTTTTAGAATTAAAAAAAAATTTTAACCAGGTTCCATATTCACACGGTCTCCTCTTAACAGTTGTTCTAGAGATGTGTCTGCTGCTAGAACTCTGTGTGGCATTGACCTGCTCTCTGATCCGCAGCAGAGGTGACTCTTGGTCTTCCTTTCCTGGGGTGGTTGGCATGTGAGCCAGTGTCTTTGTAGCGCTTGATGGGTTTTGTGACTGCACTTGGGGACACTTTCAAAGTTTTCCCAATTTTTCGGACTGACTGACCTTCATTTCTTAAAGTAATGATGGCCACTCGTTTTTCTTTACTTAGCTGCTTTTTTCTTACCATAATACAAATTCAACCTTTTTGAATGAGAAGATGTGTCCAAACTTTTGGTCTGTACTGTAGATATATCTATAAAACTAGATAGATACAGTATATAAAACTAGACAATATACTGTACAGAATACACATCTATCTCTCTAGTGTAGTGAACCTTTGTAGTGGAGACCAATGGTGACCACTGAATTCATTCTCATTTTAGAACTGTAGTCACACATTCATACACTACGGGAAATTTAGAAACACCAGTTAGTCTAATCTGCATGGGTTTGGACTGTTGGAGGAAACCAAAGTACCCAGAGGTAACCCACCAAGCACCGGGAGAACATTTATAGTATTACTATTATAGTAAGTTCTCCATTCTTACAGTAATTCCAAACAATCTTCCAAGCACCATAATGAACCAGGTACTATTTCATGTCTGGTGCTGGTTCAGAGTAGTTTAAATATTGAAACTGAACTGGCTGTCAGGGTTAACTCCTAGAGGGCGCCAAAGCGCCCAAAGACCTTTTGGTGGTAGTTTGTTTGATTTGACTTCATTTCCCAGTTTGCACCTCGGTCAGGTGACGTGGTCGCTCACCTGAACCGAGTTAGCTATTAGTTTCATTATAAATAGCTTGTGTTTGTTCTGTTCCACGGTCTTGTAACTGTTTATTTAACTTAGTTCATGTCTGTAGAGTTTACCATGTCTTTATTCGTGTATTGGTTGGTTTTCTTATAACGTATATTTGTTTATTTGATTTTCCCTGTTTTCTTTAAAATAAAAACATCATTTCCAAGAAAAACCTGGACCTCTGCAGTTATGCCTCGCACCCTTCAATGTGACACTGGCTTTGTTTTTCCATGGGCTAGAGAGTAACGATTATGTCATTGATTATGTTTATATATATATATATATATATATATATATATATATATATATATATATATATATATATATAAAGAAGTTTTGATGATTAATTTGTTATTAAGATACATTTGATTATTGCTGCTAATATCACATACATATATATATATATATATATATATATATATATATATATATATATATGTACTGGCAGTGTTAGCAGCAATGATAGTGGCAATGCTATTAGCAAAAATTAACTAAATTAAATAAAGGCTTCTTTTTTTTATGGCGGTCACAAGCTTTATGTTGGTTGTGCTAATCCAGCCCCTAGCCCCTAATGTAAGCGGTTATTTGTTCTATACCAGTAAAGTGTTGGGTCTGTCCATGAAACCTGCTTTTATGTCTGAGGGCCGGTGCTTTGGCTGTCTGAAAACTAAGAATTGGTTCAAAATTGGGCACCGGCTCTGAACTAGCTCCTTGGTGAAAAAAAGGTTATACATTTCCAAGAACTGTACCAGGAACTTATTAACTGTTTTTCTGCTGTAAACTTTGTTTATGTTTGTTAAAAAGTTTTTTTTCTTCCTTCTTTGGCAGTATGTTTGCAAATTTATACATTGTTAATTCTTAACAAGCTCCCAAGTATCACTCTGGGAAACACTCGCAGAACTATTTGAACTGAAGTATACCTTGAGCAGGCTACGACAATTCCTGATAATCATGGAATGTACTGACATCTGTATAGTTTACGGGGCACCTGTGCCTTTCTATAGATCATTTGCATATATCCATGAATATGCAAATTATTTCCTACCACACGCTGCACGTTATAATATTACAGCTGCGATATACTCTGTATACGCTGTGCTATTTTACTGCAAACCAGGAGCAGAAAATCAAACTTAATGGTCCGAACACCGGGTGATGTATGTGAACCCCCTTTAGAGCTCACTGTTTCTACACCAAAGCACACTGGGAGTAATTTTTTCTGCATCTCTTGCTGGCTCATTATCATATATTCAGATTCATTTCTCCCTCGGTTGTGTTTTCTTTCATTTTCTGCTCATGACTTTTGTGCAGGGAGCTAAATGGGTGGAACGGGCGTGTAATTTACCATAGGGAGATCTGGTTAGGAATACACTGTGCTAAGTTCAGCCTTTATTCACCACATATACATTATTGCAGAATGAAATTCCTTATTCTTTACATATTCAAGATTTTTTATATGGGGTCAGAGTCAGTCATTATACGACGTCCCTGGAGCAGACAGGGTTACGGGCCTTGCTCAAAGGCCCAGCAGTGGCAACCTGGTGATGCTGGAGGCTCGAACTGCCGACCTTCCCATCAGTACCTCAGAGCCTTGACACTGTAAGCCACCACCGCCCTATACAGTACATGTAGTCAAAAACCATTAGAAACCACCATTAGGTTTTGGGTTCCCCTAGTGCCATCAGGGCATGGCTTCGCAGGGCCTCTCGGGGTATCCTGTGGTGTCTGAGGTGTAGCTTCTGTGGATCACATTTGTATATCCAGCACATCCCAATTAGCTTGGAATTGGAGAGTTTAGAGACTGGGTCGGCAGCCTTGGGCTCATTGCCTGCAGGCCGTCTGTGTTGCACTTGGTCTTCTAGTAACTTTCTATCGTGGCCAGCATTGGCTATTTGTGCTGCACAGTTTTTTCTCTGGGATTGGACCAGACAGGCCGGCCTTTGGTGAGCCTTGGACACCCATGATCCATGACTCAGACATGAAAAAGTTTACTGGTATTAGATTGATCAGTGTTAATGTTTTGATGTTATGACTGATCAGTGTGTTTGTACATGCATATATGGCAGAGTCAATATTTATGAACGTCAGGTCAATGTGTGCGTCGTTACACGTTTCAAAAATGTAAATTTCCTCCTCTTAAACAGTTTAATAAAGCAGCATTGCTGGATTTATATTACAAAACCTTCTCTCCTGTCTTACGGGAAAAGCAAAGAGGCACTGGAGGGAAAATAACAAGGTAGTCCTTTGGGTCATTCATCTCAGCAGAATAGTTTGAGTGTTTTTTGTTTTGTTTTGTTTTTTTTAATGAGCCAAGTCTTTGGCTATAATTGATTTTAAAAAGGGTTGACAGGGAAATGAAGGGTTTCACACAGTCAGTGTACCAACGAGCTAATAAACTATTTACACAAAGGGCTAAAGCGGGATTAAATATTCAAAGTTATGATTTATACTTGAGAAGAAGAGAGAAATTCAGTCCAATCTTTTTTGGTTGTGTTGTGCTTTGAGTAGGGTATAAAAAGACTTTATCCTTTAAGTCCTGTGCGAATAAACAGAAATGTAGATTTTAGGTAGATATTGTTTTTTATTATTGTTTTATAAGCTTAATGCTTAGCAATCATGGAAAGCAATCTTTTTTATGTCTGAATTGAACACAAAGCCAGGGTTGAATCTAAGCATTTGTTGAATGTGAACACCAAAGAAAAATCTATGGGTGCCCCAAAATGTACCCATGCAGTGATGTCAGTATGAAATCACTAAGGAAGTGGACATTTACATTCACAGTTAACTCGAGTTCTGGTCCTACGTAGCTCCTCTAAGCCATTTAATTAGACTACTGTCCTTGTCCTATTATACAAGCACGGCAGGGGAATCGTTTTATTGACCGAGGTATGTCCCACTCCACTACCCTAGATGGTGATATGCACCCTTACTTGCCCTGTACTGTAAGTGCTGTGTAACATCACAGTATTATCAGAAGGCAGGGGACCTTGTCGAATTTTTTTATTTTTGCCATCTTCCGCTGTTTGACTCTTGGGTCAAAGCTGGGGATGGGAACTGCCAGCAAAGTCAAACACACCCTGAACAATTCATTCTAAAATAGTGGACAATCCTGTTCAAGTCGAATGCCATCCCGACCTTCATGTTCTGCTAAAATAAAAAATCTCTTTACATTGCATAGCGCTACAAATCCAAGCCCATATCCCACCCTGGTGATTCATTCAAGGGGACAGCACTATCCCTCTATCCCTCGTGGTTATGGTATTATCAGAAGGCAGGGGACCTTGTCGAATTTTTTTATTTTTGCCATCTTCCGCTGTTTGACTCTTGGGTCAAAGCTGGGGATGGGAACTGTGGAGCATATGAGCAGAGCTGATTTCTGTGTCTGATTGAGTTACACATGCTGGAGTAGCTCAACTCTTATCTGCATTATCTAATTAAGTTCGATTTAGTGCAATTTCAGCTAGACTAACATGTTTACCTTTATTTTAAAAGTCAGGTTTTGGTTAAACTTACACAATTAGTTGGTCTGATACAATGTCATGTAAATGTAGTGGTTGTTAAACAATTTTTTTTCTGTTTTTTTTTTTATTATTATTATTATTTTTTTATCTATGCCTTTGGGCAGACTTGATGTCTGTGTATTAACTGAGAAGATTTGTGGTTCAAAACCCTATTTATTAGAGTTAACCCTTTATATATGGAAATTGAAAGATTCTAAATTTTTCCAGCAAATTTTCCATTGTTGTCATTTTTATGTTGCAAATTAAGATCAGGGAAGTTACCATCTATGCTTCCTCACGTGTCCAGGGTAATCACACCAGTCAAAAGTGTGGAAACTAGTTTGGATTTAATTTCTACATTCTAGAACAATACTGGATTTTTTTTTTTTTTTCAAAACGATGAAATAACAAATTTGGCATTAGGTAATTAGGTATATATATATATATATATATATATATATATATATATATATATATATATATATAGACCTTTGTGTGTAGCTGTTATTGTTGGTGCCTAATTACCTAATGCCAAATTTGTTATTTCATCGTTTTTAAAACAATGTATGTTTCTGATAGGGAAACTCCCTGTTTAAGGGTTCTACATAGAGCCTCAAGGATCCCTGCAGTGAGACAACCCAAATATGTTTAAGGGTACTACATTTTCTACAGGTGTAAACATTCATTATTAGATTTATGGGCATTTTCTGTTCACATTATTAAATCTAACTATGTGTTGAATTTGAGGTGGATATTTAAGCTTTAACTGGCCCTCCAGCTGTTCACTGAACTGTGATAAGATGCACTTGACATCAGTAATAGTCTCCTCACTCTGCCAGCAAAGTCAAACACACCCTGAACAATTCATTCTAAAATAGTGGACAATCCTGTTCAAGTCGAATGCCATCCCGACCTTCATGTTCTGCTAAAATAAAAAATCTCTTTACATTGCATAGCGCTACAAATCCAAGCCCATATCCCACCCTGGTGCTTCATTCAAGGGGACGAGGCTTTCATTAGGATGAAGTCTGCTTGTTAATTGCGTCGTGTCTGATTAAAAACCGTGAAGAGATTAATGCGGCTAATGAATTAGAGCGCAGAGGCGGAGAGAGCCCTGGAGGCCTTCAGTGCTCCTTTACACCCTTCCTTCTGTCCCTATCCATTTTTTTTTCCTGATCATTACATCAAGATCATTTTCCAGATATTAACATTAACACAGATTGGAATTACTTTTGATTGAGTACTCAAAACTTTATGATGGTTTATAAAGTTTTATGAAGCCTCCTTATTCATCAAACTCATTTTTTAATGTCTAGTAACAGTAAAATAACAAATTATTATTATCATTCCAAATGTTTAGCAGTTGTAGAGCACGAATTCAGTCAGTGTATAACTACTGAATCTTTGTGGAACATTTCTAAGGTCAAGGTGTCATGAAATAGACATGGTACAAAGGTATGGTAGTTCAGAGTTCATAAGAAAGTCGCCAGACATTTAGAACAAACTGCGGAAATGTTTGTGTATGTATGCTTACCACTCTAGATCTTATTAAAATTCCCAGAGTAAACAGGACATTTCTAATAAAAAATAAATAAATATATATATATATATATATATATATATATATATATATATATATATATATATATATATATATAGTATATAAAGACACGGCTTGGGAAAAGAAGAGAGAACATAGTTTGAAGGTCTCCTGTAAAAGCAATGAAATGAAAAGCTGATTATTGTTGTTTTTCTTACTATGCTCTTGTTACGTACAGTACATTCCTCCTTTGAATAATTTTTCTGAAGATATTCATTCAAGAGGGACTGCACAGATGGCATGGAGGTTTATTGCTACTTCAGTACAAGCACCACATATTGATGGATATGTTCATGTCAGTGAATTATTTACACACCGCCAGTGAAGGGTACTGAACCCAGCGAACCTAGGTGCTAAAACGCTCATTAATGCAAATATAGGAGTGAGGATTGCAATTCTTCAGGGTATACTCAACGCTCTTACTCAATCAACGCACCAAAAAAAAAATAAAAAATCAGATGCTAAACTGCAGAGCAGGTTTTAAGGAACTGATCTGAATTGCTGATTCATACGCATTTAGTACTTAATGCTGTTTACTGAAGCGTCCCCTGATAACGTGAGAACCTCAAAGACATAAATAACATCAAGACTGTTGCCTGGTTTGCGGCGTTTATTGTATTTTGCGATTAGTATCATGGTGAATTAATTAACAAAACAAACATGGTACTGTACATTATATGCACTTATGAATAAACTATTACTTTATTTATTCCCCCTGGTTACTGCATTCTGATTGAATTCAATTCAAGGATCTGGAAATTCCAATGGGTGCAAACTAATAAGAAATTCTGAATAATATAGTAGGTGCAAAAATATAAATATGTGAAGTAAAAAATTATTTGCATCGCCTGGATTGCACCACAGTAAACATCTCACTGAGATACAGTGCATCCGGAAAGTTTTCACAAAGCTTCACTTTTTCCACATATTGCTATGTTACAGCTTTATTTCAAAATGGATTAAATTCATTATTTATCCCAAAATTCTACAAACAATACTCCTTAATGACAATGTAAAAGAAGATTGTTTGAAATCTTTGCAAATTTATAATTTTTTTTTTTTTTATGGAAAAATCACATGTATATACTGTAAGTATTCACAGCCTTTGCCATGACACTCAAAATTAAGCTCAGATGCATCCTCTTTCCACTGATTATCCTTGAGATGTTTCTACAACTAGATTGGAGTCCAGCAGTGGTAAATTCAGTTGATTGTTTATGGTTTGGAAAGACACACGCCTGTGTATACAGTATAAGATTCCACAGTTAAGACCAAAACAAGCCATGAAGTCCAAGGAATTGTCTGTAGACCTCTGAGACACGATTATATCTAGGCACAGAACTGGAGAATGGTACAGAAAACTTTCTGCAGCATTGAAGGTCCAGATGAGCACAGTGGCCTCCATCAGAAGTTTGGAACCACCAGGACTCTTCCTACAGTGGGCTGCCCAGCCGAAGTGAGTGATCTGGGGCGGAGGGCCTTTTGTCTCTGAGGTGACCAAGAACCTGATGGTTAGTCTGAAAGAGCTCCAGTGTTCGTCTGTGGAGAGAAGGGAACCTTCCAGAAGAAAGACCCTCTTGTAGCAACATACTCAAAAAGACTTGAGGCTGAAATTGGTGCCAAAGGTGCTTCAGCAACAACAAAAAATCTCATCGTCTGAGAGTCCTTCAGGTTCCTTTTGGCAAACTCCACGTGGCGGTCATGTGCCTTTTACTGACGAGTCGCTTCCGTATGGCGACTCTACCATACAGGTCTACATAAAAAAAAAAATAATAATGTTAAAATTAAAAAAGAAACAGTAATTAATAAAGCAAAGACTATAATTTTTAAATAATTTTTGCTGAAAATAGTCTCAGGTGTACTTTTTGCAATGTTATAAGAAAATGAGCTGCTTAGTTTTACTGAACATCCTCCATATGAGCACTTTCTCGCTTCTGCTTTTCAACCATGCTTCAACGGAATTATTTTTAAAAAATGAACTCATGGAACAGGCCTGGACAAAAATGATGATACCCCTAACTTAATAGTTTGTTGCACAACCTTTTGAGGCAATCACTGCAATCAAACGATTCCTGTAACTGTCAATGAGACTTCTGCACCTCTCTGCAGGTATTTTGGCCCACTCCTCATGAGCAAGCTGCTCCAGTTGTTTCCGGTTTGAAGGGTGCCTTTTCCAGACAGCATGTTTCAGCTCCTTCCAAAGATGCTCAATAGGATTGAGGTCAGGGCTCATAGAAGGCCACTTTAGAATAGTCCAATGTTTTCCTCTTAGCCATTCTTGGGTGTTTTTAGCTGTGTTTTGGGTCATTGTCCTGTTGCAAGACCCATGACCACAGGACATTCTCCCAGAAGCTTTGTGGCTTGTCCACATGTAGTTTGGCATATTCCAGTCTGGCTTTTTTATGATTTGTTTTTCAACAATGGTGTCCTCCTTGGTCGTCTCCCATGTAGTCCACTTTGGCTAAACAACGACGGATGGTGCGATCTGACACTGATGTTCCTTGAGCATGAAGTTGACCTTGGATCTCTTTAGAAGTCTTTCCGGGCTCTTTTGTTACCATTCGGATTATCCGTCTCTTTGATTTGTCATGAATTTTCCTCGTGCGGCCACGTCCAGGGAGGTTGACTACAGTCCCATGGATCTTAAATTTCTGAATAATATGTGCAACTGTAGTCACAGGAACATCTAGCTGCTTGGAAATGGTCTTATAGCCTTTACCTTTAACATGCTTGTCTATAATTTTCTTTCGAATCTCCTGAGACATCTTCAAATCTTTCGAATCTTTCTTTTGAATCTCCTGAGACTTCTTCGCTTCCTCTGGTCCATGTTGAGTGTGGTACATACCATGTTACCAAACAACACAGTGACTACCTGGAGCCCTATATACAGTATAGGCCCACTGACTGATTACAAGATTGTAGACACCTGTGATGCTAATTAGTGGCCACACCTTGAATTAACATGTCCCTTTGGTCACATTATTTTCAGTATTTTCTAGTGGTACCATCATTTTTGTCCAGGCCTGTTCCATGAGTTTATTTTTTTAAATAATTCTGTTGAAGCATGGTTGAAAAGCAATGTCTGACTTTCATTGGTTAACATTCATAGAAATGTAAAAAATTATTACTTTTGTCAGATTAAAGTTATTTATGTGACCATTGTGAGTTTTTTTTTTCATTGACCGAAGGGTACCAACAATTTTGCCCACGTGTGTAAAACAAACATGCATAATAAAGTTTCTGCAAAAAAGCAAGCAAATAAACAAACAAACAAAAATCAGGGTGTCTAAGACATTTTGACATATTTGCAAAGTTCACATTTTTAGAGATTCAAGTAATTTTGTTGGCCATTTGGACACACACCAACAGTTTGAGTGCATTGTATTTTTTTTGTGTGCAGAGTCAGTGATGAAACGTAGAGTGAATACAGTAATAACAGAAGAAGAAATAAATAGTGGAAGAATTTAAATGATAACGCTATAGCGGTTATCTAGTACTGTTGTGCACTGTGGTATGTTTTAAACATGATCTCCAGAAATCAAACTATTGCAGTTCTATTTTTTGAATTTACAAATTTTATGTCACAGTTGTTATATTTGGAAAACAAATAAGTAAAGCATAGTATCACAATCTTATACCGGATACATGTGCACTGGTTATAGCAGCAGGATAGAGATAAGAATAACAGGAGTGAGACAAACATGCTCTGTTACTTTTAAAAACCCTGAGAAGAGTTCCTGACTTAAAATACAAATTATTGTGCGTGTGTATATACACCACCAAACAAGTTTGTGATATGTGTGAGAGTCTCAGGAAGATTGTGTCTTTCACTGACAGTAATTGTGTGTAAATTAAGACAAATGAAGGGCAGGTTTTAAATTTGCAGAAGGCCATGATATTGTTTTCTGTAAAACACAATAGGCAAATGAGGGTTGCCAACCCATTACAGCGCACAAGTGAGTTCACACACTCAATCACACACACTACAGCATTTTAGAGACACCAATCAGCCTACTGTACTGTGTACTTCAAAGTCTTTGAAATGTGGAAGCACAACCAGTGCAGAGGCAAGATACCAAACCCCCAATCATGGAGAGTTGGGTCAACAGTGCTAGCTGCTAAGCTAGCTGCAAGAATACATTATTAAAAAATAAACTATGGTGATAAAAAATTATGTGAGCTAAAAATTTAAAGTTTATGTACGGGTGGATTAGATAAGTTGAAGTTAAGTACAGTGTTTTAACTTGCAAAATAGAAACATTTATGCTAGCTATTTTAAAAATTAACTAAAATGTGAAATAGAAAGCTGTGCACTCTACTGTAGCTATAACAATACTTCAACTTTATTCCAGGTTTTGGGGGGAAAAAAATAGGAAAAATGTTACAATTGTATTTGCATCTCGTTTGGTCTACACAGAATATGCCAAATTTACTTCCTCACACTCCTGGGGGCAAAAACCTGGTTCTCAAGTGCAGAACGCTACAGAAGAGGAGGAAGTATCATTTACACAGTGCTGGAAATCCAAAGTAACACTATATCAGGCTGTGAGCTCTCAGTATCGATCAAGTGTCTGCTGCAAGCCATCATCAAATCAATGCAGAGATTAACAGAGCAAATGGAAAATGCCGAAACAATTACAGGACGCTCCTAAAGGGCAGAGGGGCACCGTGATTGACGAAGAGGCGTGGCTTCAGGAGTGAGACACAAGCTTGTTATGGATCAGGATGAATGTACTGCAAATCCTAGTGTTTAAATTAGCATTCCAACAAGTACAGTTATTTAGGTTTTTACAAAGTTAAGCACTGCAATGAAAAGTGACCAGAAAACAAACCAAACAGTTTTGCCTATTACAGTATTGCTAAACAATGTAGATATAAAGGTCACCCATGATAACACCTACAATAATTCATGTACTAGCTAGCAGACTAATATATAGCTTGTACATTAATTAGCTGATAACACTGGTGACCTTTTCATTAATACAGAAACAGAAGACCCACTTAATTAGTGGCATCCTTAAGCATCCAATTAACCCTTGAACAACCTTTAAAGAGCTCTTTCCTAAGTGTGAATATATTTCAAGGGTCTTTCTGGGTTTGATTGGATAATTAATAATTAATAGTTCTTAACATTTAAAAATACTTATGCTTGGAAAGGTTTTTGTAGCCATTAAGATTACCCAAAAGAGTACACTAAGTACCAGGACAGTTCAGTGATATGTTAGATGTCTTAGTGAATCTAAGCTAAGAAATGCTTGGTGAGTTGCATGGTAAAAATCAAAGTCGTGTTTAATAGTGAAAGTAAAAGCATCTCCACACACATAATGTGATGAGAATTGACAACAGCTGTGAGTCCATAAGAAAAGCACTTATTAGTGAGACTCATCATAAAAAAAGGCTTCAGTTTGCTACAGTAAGGAGCATAAACATTGAACTTCGAAGTGTTGATTGGAATTTGATCATGTGCCCTGATGAGTCCAGATTGACCATATTCCAGAGTGATGGTCGTGTCAGGGTAAGGTGGGAAGCACATGAAGCGATGCTCCCATCATGCATCGTGTCCACTGTACAAGACCCTGGAGACAGTGTTTCAGTTGCTCAGGTCTATACTCATACATGTATATACGTGGCGATAAAATGAAGTCAGCTGACTACCTACATGTACTGAATGTAGTTTTTATTCCTTTATGACACAGGGCATAATCTAGCACTTAGATTGTAAAAGCGTGGTTCTGGGAGCACAAACAATTATTTTCACACTTGAACTGGACGCCATACCACTCAATACCATTTGTTACAACTAGCAATGTGTTTTTTTGGCGTCCCAAAAGTGGACTTGTACAGTACTTAGTCGGTTACTGGATGTCCACTATTTGGTTTATAATAATGAATGTTTTCTTTGTACTGTACTGTGCAAACGATTTTACAAAATGTTGACTATAAAGCAATCAGTAATCAGTCAGCACCTTTTAATCAGACAACTCAAGCGTTCAATCTTTACAACTTTAATATGATAATATACTGTAGTCCTGTGGTAAGACTATTAAAACAGGATAATCCATAATGAAAAAATAAATAACTAAAATTATAAAACTGAGTCACCACGTAAGCAAAGAACAAGATTTACCAGACAAAGCATGATAACGCTCAACAAGGAAGAACAGAAACATCAGTGGAGATAGAGACACAGAACAGGTGAACACTTTAGGCTAATCAACCAATGACAGAACAGGGACCGGAACGGAAATGAAAGCACATGAAAACAAAAGTGCAACAATAACAACCTTCTAGATCCTCCTTTGAGTGACGCTTTTACTGCTGTCGAAATGTATTCGCTCTTTCCTTTGCACATGTTGATCGTTCATGTTACTGTGCGGCTCATCCAAAAGAATAATAGTGAAATTAATAGGAATTGAATTGAAACCTGATTCCTGCTTTCTTTTCCTTTGTATAATTGTTTAGTTTTGCATGGTTTTTTTTTTTTTTTTTTTTTTTTGCAAAATGCAATTTTCTTTCCAGCAATTCATATTCATGTGTTGACACCGAGTGCAGTATATTAGCACCTGAGCGTGAAAATATGCTCGCGTTCCAACGCGGCATGAACATAATGGCTCATAACTCATTCCCATCGTTGACTTGGCTCTTCGGAGAGAAATCAGGTGATGAATGTGTAATTGCCCGTGAAGGCTGCAGACTGCCGAGTGCCTCGGCCGTCATTTCGTTTGTCTGTGTTTTATTTGCTATCAGGACACCCGTGTATAATAACGCGGAGATGCTTCGGGGAGAACCGGGTGGAATATGATTACCTGAAGGAACCAAGCAGAGATTAAACACATTGAGACACATGACTCGCTGTTTGCGAGATGCTCTTTGGGGGCTTCTTAACAATCTGGACCAATTAGTTATCCCAGACATCCTTAAAAAAATTAATGCATAACATTTCAGGCTCGGGTAACACAGTAGAGTTCCTGGTTCCTTGTGAGGTTCTTGAAAGGAAAGCTGTTGTATCTCAGACTCTACTGTAGCTTTTGCAATGAACCTGTGCTTAAATGTACAGTACAGAACAAAAGTTTGGACACACCTTCTCATTCAAAGAGTTTTCTTTATTGAGTTCTTTATTGTGTTCTTTCTTGTGTTCTTTAGCCCAAACAAGTCTCTTCTGCTTGTTGCCTGTCCTTAGCAGTGGTTTCCTAGCAGATATTCTACCATGAAGGCCTGATTCACACAGTCTCCTCTTAACAGTTGTTCTAGAGATGTGTCTGCTGCTAGAACTCTATGTGGCATTGACCTGCTCTCTGATCTGAGCTGCTGTTAACCTGCGATTTCTGAGGCTGGTGACTCGGATGAACTTATCCTCCGCAGCAGAGGTGACTCTTGGTCTTCCTTTCCTGGGGCGTCCGCATGTGAGCCAGTTTCTTTATAGCGCTTGATGGTTTTTGTGACTGCACTTGGGGACACTTTCAAAGTTTTCCCAATTTTTCGGACTGACTGACCTTCATTTCTTAAAGTAATGATGGCGACTCGTTTTTCTTCACTTAGCTGCTTTTGTTCTTGCCATAATACAAATTTAACCTCTTTGAATGAGAAGGTGTGTCCAAACTTTTGGTCTGTACTGTATATCTTAGAGTGAGAACTAAAGATCCGTTAATAATGTTATGTGCCGGATTTAGCTAAATACTGAAGAGTATGAAGTCTGCAATTACACACTCCAAACATGACATACTCGACATCATGCTTTTAATGGATAAAACAGTCAGCACATTTAGACACAAAATAAGCGTACAGATAGTGCCAGGTTTAATTCAAGCGTTTCTGTTCTGCATATTTTATCTCTGCATCTTATCCTGTTTAACCCTGTTAACTGTAAGCGTACATGCATCAGAATCTTCACAAAGCATTTCTAAAAACGAAAGTTAGATGATGTTTACTCACTGCGGCTAGAAGACGCGCTGCCTTGTTAATTAGCAGTCATAAAAGTTTGGAGGGAAAAGTGGCAACAACGCATGAGTAGTTTTAGATGTGCTGGAGAAACACAAGATCCCAGAGGTGTCATCTCATCGCTGAAGCCAGAATGTAAACTAAAGTCAGACACTCCAAAGCTTTTAATCATGATGCTTCTGGTGGCATTTCATAACTTGGTTAAACACCTGCAGCTAAATGTAGATAAATTAATAAATGTTGCATGGAATGATTCAGTAGATTAGTTTTACATCCATGTCACATGCATATGAACTTGAGCAACATCCAATTCTTAATCCATAGGGTTTAATATGATGTTGACCCCGCCCCCTTTGGAACTACTGTATAACAGCTTGGACTCTTCTGTGAAGGCTTTCCACAAGGAAAAAAGAAAAGCATTCTTCCAGAAGTGCATTTGTGAGGTCAGACACTGATGCTGGACGAGAAGGGGTGGCTTATGAAAGGTATAAGTCAGAGAAAGGGCTGGCTGATAAAATGGCACTTGATCCAGCACTGTCTAATATGGTGTAGTTATTTTAATGTAGATGTGTATAGTTTTTTATGTCTTGTGTAAAATTTAAAGGATAAGATGATGAACTCATCTGCTACACTTTGTTCCTTCATTTATAATTTTGTTCAGAAAAATCAATTCCTTGAATTAAATCAAGTTTCTAGTAGTAGTATTATAATTTTGCCCGCAAACCACTACTACAGTAGACTTAAGGTTATAGAATAGACAAAGTCGGTGGTGTAGTGGTTAGCACTGTGGCCTTGCACCTCCAGGGTCTGGGTTCGATTCCCATCTCTGTATGCATGCATGTCTTCCTCATGCTTGGTGGGTTTCCTCCTACAGTCCAAAGACCTGCGGATTAGGCTCATTGTCGATGGCAAATTGTCTGTAGTGGGTGTCTGTGTGTGCTCCCTTTGGTGGCTTGGCAGCCTGTCTATGGTGTACTCCACCTGTATTGTGAATACAGGATGATGTGATATAGACGATAAGTGAGTGAGTAAGAATAGACAAATTTCTCAAAGTTTAGAAAATTAGTATGTTTTCTTCTTGATCATATAGAGATGTTTCATAACTAAATCATAGGCTCTGCTTTTTCTTTCTCTCCGCGTGTATCCTGGACATTTTCAACTGTTCCAGAAACTTTGTTGTTTATTAGATTTATTTTGGAAAAAAAAAAAAACATGCGTTTTAGCACAATACAGACTTGTTTTTATTGTGTGCGTGTGTGTGTGCGTGTGTGTGTGTGTGCGTGTGTGTGTGTGTGCGTGTGTGTGTGCTGTGTGTGTGTGTGTGTGTGTGTGTGTGTGTGTGTGTGTGTGTGTGTGTGTGTGTGTTGAAAGCTTTTTGATTTACCTCCATGATGATGAATAACAAACTGATTTTATGGTGTCTAGACAATCATATTTGGTTTCTGGAGACTGAAAGCATTTTTTTTCTTGTTTTAAGGCTTTTCATTTTAGCCATTTCAGGTAGGTCTATTACCATGATAAATGTTTTTACAGGGGGAAGAAAAGGAACTTTGTATGTACTGTAAGTTATTTTCAGTTAGAGAAATGGTAGCTCTTCCATTCGAGTCATATACATGAATTGTTTGCCTGTTGTTTCGAATGTGCCAATAATTATGGAACTATTTTTCTGTATTAACGTCGTTAATAGTCTTGTTTATGTTACAGTGCCATCAGGATGTATTATATGTCCTCAGACAGACATTTCAACCCTTTCATGTTTGCTCACGGTCTTTCCCTTTGTGTCTTTCTGATTCCTGCCCAGTGTCCCGAAGGCTTGCGGCCTATGAAGGACGGATCCGGTTGCTATGACTACTCCATGGGTACAGACTGTTCGGATGGATTCAATGGTGGCTGTGAGCAACTGTGTCTTCAGCAGCTTGTGCCCCTGCCGGACGATCCCACCTCCAACAACGTGCTCATGTTTTGCGGGTGAGAACACCCAGTCATACAGATGCATGTAGCTTTACCTCTGAACTGTAAATCTTCCCTGGCATCAAAAACAAGTACATATGAGTACACATCTATTGTTCTCATAGGAAAAATCCTTGATATGAACAAAAGTAGGAAGACCTGAGTGCCATAATACCATACACATGTACTCATAGTGGTAAAAACCAACATCTGACATCACATTGCTGCCTTGAAATATCTGTATTATGATGTAATCTTTAAATATTTTTTCATTTTCTTTTATTAAAGCTAACCTTTGTTTTTGGTAATACAAAGAAGTAAATAAAAATAAAATTTAAAAAAAATCTGTATAAGTTTTAATTTTAAAAATAAAAAAGTTCTGTTTTTAAAAATAATTATACTTTTTTTCCGACCAAAACACTTTGCAAAAATGACATCACTTTCTTCCACTATCAGTCAATGCTTTGTAGAACCTCAAAGAATCTACACTGCAATGACAGCTTCAGGTCTTTTGCCGTAAGTCTGTACCAGCTACGCACATTTAGACAGTGAAATTTTTGCCTATTCTTTTTTGCAAAGTAGCTCAAGCTCAGTCAGATTAAATGGAGAACAATTTTCAAGTCTTGCTACAGATTCTCAATTGGATTTAGGGCTGGACTTTAACTGGGCCGTTCGAAATCATGAGTATGCTTTGATCTAAACCATTTAACTGGACATACAGCTCAGGCTGTATGTTTAGGGTCGGTGTCCTGCTGGAGAGTGAAGTCTCACGTCTTTCTCATTATATATATAGAGTTATAGAGGCTTATAACCTCTGCGAGGTATGACATCACCGTATAAGGTGCACCTGCAGGTTATAAATAGGAGTGAACCGGAAACATCCTCAGATCTTTTTGTCTTCAGGACCGCTTTGTGTTTGCGTGTGTGTGTGTGCAATAGAATCACGGTAGGAAAGAAAAACTTTACTTACCGATAATGGCAAGAGTTGGTTGAGAGATGCATGCCTCCGTGAGATTTCTTTCGGAGGGCGATCTCCACGACATTTTCTTGAGTGCTTGGGTTTCAAGGAAAGTGCAAGCATTCGCACGCGGCTCGCTTTCTTTAAAGAGAAACCACGAGTCGCTGTGCATTCCTGGGGCTCGCGTGCGTATGAGACGGTATTTCCCCTTTCTCTCGCGCTCTCCCCGGATCAGGAGGTTTTTAGCGTCCACTTCTCAAGCGCGCTCCGGCGCTTCTTGTGAGCGGGGGAAAGAGACTTCCTCACTTGCTTCCATGGAGATAGCGTGCCGATCAGGCAGATGCGCATGAGACGGAATTCCCCTTTTCTCTCGCGCTCTCCCCGGATCAGGAAGTTTTAGCGTCCGGTTCTCAAGTGCTGTTCTCCTTGATGCTCCCCCTATTGCCTTCCGGCTTCTTTGGCGATGCTGTAAATACTGCCGCCACTAGGTTTGGAAGGCGAAGCTCTACGAGCAGATGTCTGTGAGGTTTCTCCCCTGCCGTGCTCAGGAGTCGAGACTGTCGGTCACCCAGTCCTGACCAGTTCTGGTCCCCATGAGGCGTGAGGCACAGAAGGAGAGTGTGCCGAGCCAGCTACCCCCTCGTAGAGACAGGGGAGGGACTCGTCGTGCTTCGCAATCCACCTCAAAAAGTAAAGAAAAAAACCACCGGACCTGAGGAGCATTATATCCGCCAAAAAGGAAGTCCTGAGATTGACGTGCCCAGAACCACGGGGGTGTCTCCCCTTGGGGAGGGACGTGTAAAAATTCCAATAAGGGATAAAGACTTTATGGGGGCCGTTGTCTACTCTCCGCCACCACTGGTGTTTCTGGAAGCAGCGGTTTCCAGCGAAATGTTAGGTGTTTGGTTCCTTCCTGCCTTGTTTCAGGATGCCGGACACCTAACACCCCCCCTCCCACCCTCCATTGCACATGGTCCTCCGCGTTTTCAATGGTGTAGTCTTCACTTTCATGAAACCGGAACGAGCGCATCTGCTGACTTGGCAATTACAGACTTTGCTGGGAAAAGGGTATATAGATCATGTTCCCCTGCCAGACGAGAGATGGGGGGTTGCGTCCAATTTTACATCTTCTTGGGCTGAACATCAAAATGTTGACAGCCAAAATGATTGTTTCTCAAATTCAACCAATCAAAGTCGAACCCATCCTCCAACACCCTGAAGGAAATCAAGATAGGCCAGAAAGTGACTCTTCATCACTTTCAAAGATCTTTAGGTCTCATGGCAGCTGCGTCCACGGTGATACCTTTGGGCCTTCTGCACATGAGGCCGTTTTCAGGGTCCCTGGGTCTTGACGCCATGGCCCACATGTGGCCCAGATTACGCCGTTATGCATTTCCTCTGATAGTTCTGGCGAGGGTCCGTCAACAGGGTTTGCACCTCCTATCGATAGCGCCCCAGTGGCCGACCAGAGTGTGGTTCTCAGATAATATATCTCCTCGACGGCTCACCCTGGGTGATTCCAGTGAGGAGGGATCTTCTGTCTCAGGCACAGGGGACAATATTTCATCCCCGGTGAGAGTACTAGGGTATTCCATGCCCTAGTACTCTCAGAACATACATAGCCGCTATTTCAGCATGCTCTGACCGATGGGGTTTCTGTGGAAAAGCACCATTTAGTTGCCGGTTTTATTCGTGGAGCTAAACGGTTGAGGCTGCCCACTAGAGTGATGGTCCCTTCATGGGACTTAGCTATCGTACTCGAAGGCCTGGCTGACACCCCTTTTTTAGACTTCTGTCTCTTAAGATGGTTTTTCTTATGGCTATTACTTCTTTGAAGAGGATTGGGGTTCTGCAGGCTCTGTCAGTCTCCCCATCCTGCCTAGACTTTGCCCCTGGGCTAGTCAAAGCTATTCTGCATCCTCACTCGAACTATCTTCCCAAGGTTCCATTCTCGACCATGCACCCAGTCGTTCTCGAAGCCTTCTGTCCCCCTCCTTTCACAGCTCCGGAGCAGGAAAGACTCCAGTACGTGCTCTTCGGATTTACGTCCACCGCACTAGCCAGTGGCGTAAGTCAGAGCAGCTCTTTATTTACCATGGGGATCGCAACCGGAGGGCGGCCACCACTAGACAGACTCTGTCACACTGGGTGAGAGATGCTATTGCCCTAGCCTATGAGGCGCATGGTCACACTTTGCCTCTGGGAATCAGGGCTCATTCAACCAGGGGCATTGCCTCATCAATTGCTCTGGCAGGAGGTGTCCCCCTGCAGCAGGTGTGTGATGCGGCGGGTTGGTCCTCTCCACACACGTTTGTTAGATTTTATAGTCTGGATGTCAGTGCTACTGCGTGTTTGCGGATCCTTGAGTCAGCATCCCAGAGTTAGGTCTGAGACCTCCTTGGCTATTGTGCGCACACGTTACACAACCTGGGGGTCCAGACACTTGCAGTGCGGCGGAGTTGGTATTTTGTTCCCATAGCGTTTTCATGCAGCATCGAGTGTAGCTTTTGAAAGGGAATGTCTCGGGTTACTTAGCTGTAACCCT